>MUZC01000314.1:72620-165924 GCA_002072015.1 Radix auricularia | reverse complement strand
CAGAAACTCCAGATGCATAACCATGTACGTGAATTATGCGCCAAGACCACAGCTAAATTGTCCCTGGTGAAGAAACTGGCTAGCACGAATTGGAGCGCGGACGCAAGACTACTAAGAGCTCTCTATCTTGGTAGCGTGAGAAGTGCTATTGATTACAGCCTCCCGGTCCAGGCCTTTGCGAGCCGCACGGCTCTAGAGGGCCTGGACCGAATACAGAACCAAGCTCTACGGTTCGTATGCGGGGCGTTACGTACCACACCCACCGCCGCGGTAGAAATAATGTCAAACCTAGAACCCCTGGCAATAAGGTGAGAAAAGGCAATCATGACTACGGTGGAGCGATACCGTAGGTTGGAGCATGACGAACCCTGCTACCAACTGCAAGACCGTTGGGTTAAGAGGACAAGACTGAAGAGACCCTCCTTTATGGACGCGGTCCACGAACTTGAAGAATCAGTCCCCCTACCCAAGCACAGGGAACGAATGCAACTGGTCCCTGCTCGAGGACCACATGAAAGCCTTGACCCGCCTGAAATACGTTTGACACTGGCAAATGCCGCGGTGACACGGGCCAGTCCCGTCGAGCTCNTGCGAGACGAGACTCTGCGCACAATCGAGGCCTATGGAGACAGCGTGGTTAAAGTCTTCACTGACGGCTCACGTTTTAGAGATGGCAAAAGTGGATACGGTGTGCTAATTCAATACCCCCAACCAGGACCTGACAGCGCTGAGCTGTCGGGACCGTGTGGATCTACTAACAGTAGTCACGAAGCAGAACTGGAAGGGATCCACAGGGGTTTGAAGGAAGTGCGCCGTCGTCTAGCGAAGAGAAAGAATTTCCCGACTGTCGTGGTCTTCACCGATTCTCGGTTTGCGCTCGAAACCTTGAGTCGAAGCTCTCTGGAGGCCAAGATAGTAAGTGCCATTCTGGATACAGTAGGTGACATCCTGGCACGTGGCGGCAAAGTAGTCCTACAGTACATGGCTGGACACTGCGGAACGGCCCAATCAGACAGGGTCGACGCACTGGCCAGGGCAGGCGCAACTCAGCCCCAACCCGACAAGCCCTTGACCCAACTGGGGGTCAAGTCGTGGCTAAAAGACCATTTCCAAGAGAAATGGCTTGAGGGCTGGGCAAATGGGAATACGGCCAGAAAGGTATACCAGAAACTGCCGCGACCGAACAAAAGCGATGCCTGGTGGAAACTTGATCGTAGTAGTCAGACTCTCATAACTAGAATGAGAACTGACCATTGTCCCATACGAAGCTACCTATACAAGTTTGACAACAGAAGGGAACTGGCCTGTCGACTGTGCGGCTGCCCCGAGGAGACGGTGGCCCACGTGCTAGAGTGTTGCCCCGAGTTGGACGGGGCTTTAGAAAGAGAAGTTGCGGTACCTGCAGAGGATTACCTCTACGGCGATGCCCGAATGTTGAGGCTCGCCTGCGAAAAATTGAACCGGGTTTTAAGAGCCTAACGGCTCAACCCAACAGAGAATGTACATTCATTATATGGATCAAAGCGTCACATTACCTCAGAGGAGTCAAAAGGAGGGGGTGCGGGAGTGCAGACGCCAGGTGACACAAAAATGTAAAATTCTATATGTTCCATCATTTGGCACTGGAAGACTAGGAGGAGGTCTATGTGGAAAGTTGTTAAATGGGGATTCCATGAGGCACCACACTAAGTGACATTAACCATAGAGAAGCCCTGCATGCTATCATAATAATTTTATTACATTTTTATAAATTCACTCGCACGGATAACACTCAACATCGCATAAAGCATATTTTATTCATCGTTTGAATTGATATTTTTCGTTAATTCACTTTTAATTTTATATTCTACAATTTCATGGTAATTAACTCCATTTCTTGACATTAATTCAACGACGCATTTTTTAAAAATAAAAACAGATTAAATGTATTTAGTCTAGATTAAAATAAGTTGATTGTTTACATGAAAAGTATTTTAAATTACACTAAGCACCTTTTTAAAAAGTTTCAATTTTTTAAGAAGCTTGGACTTATTATAATTAGCTGACTTTTTTATTTCTAAATATTTTATTGATATAGATTTAATATTTCAAAGGGCTCGAAATAACTATTAAATATAAATACAAAGTAAAATTTACTTACATTGGCCCCAAATGTTCAGAAATGTTGAGCACTTCTCCATCATTCCAAACAAACGTTCGTTCTTTGACCATGTCAGAAAGTCCGATCCAGGTGTTCTTTTGAAGTATGTTTTAGCAGTGGCGTCGCTAAGGGTGTGGTGACACCATTAGGGGGTGGCACCAAAATGTAAAACTCTGTAAATCCCCGTTATTTTGCACTGGAAAACTCGAAGGAGTTCTATGGGTTAAGTCGTTAGGGGGTGACACCACGAGCTACCGCACCGGGTGACTCCAACCTTAATGACGCCTCTGGTTTTTAGTAGTAATATGAAAGAATAACTTCAGCTTTTCTGAACTTTTAGAAGTGTATAGGCACGCCCCTTTTTCTTAAAATTTAAATATTAAAGTATAATATTATTTTCGATTTAATTACGTTTCCTAACAAATAAATTTTGACGATTTTATATTTTTAATGTATTTAATTATTGTGTGTTTAAATTAGTAAAAATATGAATTTTTTTTTTTTTTTTTTTTTTCTTTACAAAAATTGCGCTAAAATAAGAAATTACCTCTTTAAAAAAAACTTACGATGGTTGTTTCGAGCAACTAAGGAAGTAATACGTCCAACAGAGATGAACAAGCAGGTTACAGAAGAATTGTGTGGACAGAGGACAAAATCATATTTGAAATTACAATCTCCATTAATGTACTTAATGTTGATGCCGAATGTACAAGTTCGTTTTGACCATAGGAAACTTGAGATCCTATGGTCAAGATCTCCATTTCAGAATGATATAGTTCGCTCGAAATCTTTTTGTCCTCTAAAAATCCATTACTACTTTTTGTTGAGTTGCAACAACTTTAAAAAAAATATTTGAATGTTCTAATTCATTAAACAGACGATCCGAAACCCACTGGTTCTCAAAAAACCTTTTCAAATATTTAAATGAAAATCATTTTCTTTTTTTTAATGAATTTTCTTTTTTTTATTAATTAACTAACACAACCCAAGCGAAATTTCGGCTTACGCAAACACTCATTGGTACTTGAGAGGGTATGAATTAAATGACGAATGAATTTAATCCCGATTATTGCTCAAACATCTAGTAGCTATGCTGTCACACACTTTTTACGCCCCTGAAAAACGTTACATTTTTTAATTATTTTTGTTCCACAAATCACACAAATGGCTTTTATTGAAAATTTAATAACGAATTGATTTTTTTTTTAAAGCATTAAAACTAATTGACCTCGCGGTATTCATAAGATTCAATTTTGCTTTGGTATAAGCATTTTTTAAAAAAATATTCTTTCCTATATAACCTAAGTAGAACTTCATTACAATAGCTTGTTTTATAATGTGTTTTACTGATATACCAACATCTTATCAGTCGACACTTGGAGTTCTATATCTGGAACATTTCACAAATTTTGAATTCAGTTGAAACTGAGTACAAATTTCCAAAAATCGACTAGAGAAGAAATTTTCACAACCGGTGACTGTTGTTAATTCTCCAAAGACCTCTGTCCTTCATCTTCAACTTGGTTCCTTCCTAATGGTCTGAAAAATCAGCACTTCCAACTGACTTCTGAAGACTTTCTTTGGGATAACCCATAATTACTTAAATAAATATAAGGACTCAGGATTTCGCTACATCGTAGTCCTGCACAGTCTTAATAACAAAAGATTTTCTTTTTGAAAAAATTAGACCAATTAAAGCTCACCACGACCTCAATAATCTTTTTGGATTAATTTTTCCCCAGGCTTCTAACGCTTATTTAAAATAACTGTCCATTTGCCTTGAACAAATTCAAATGTTGAACATTCTTTTTTTTTATACTTTTAGTCTTAACATTTTTATTTTAAAAATTATTATATGTTTTGTTATTTTATGCGTTCAAGAACAACAGCAACAACAACAACAAAAGCAACAAACAAACAAGCAAAAAAAGTTTCAAATAAAGTGAATTACAGAGAACAAGAATCGATGCGAAACATCGAATATAACAATAACAATCAATAATTGTTAGTTTAACGAGCAAAAACTCCATGGCATTGTTATCAGTATTTCAAATATGTTTGCATAACCGTTGAAAAGGAGTCCAGTTTCTCAACATTCTTGGGTTCATCAGAAATATGTTGGCGTCCCTGAAAGTTTCAACACCCATCCCTAGTAAAAGTTTGGGTCATTATGGAGTACTAATTGTTTACCATCTTTAGTACTAATTGTTTACCATCTTTAGGACTTGAAATAAAGTAAGTTTCTATCAGTTCAGACTAACTCTACCAATGTTCCCTCTAAGGTTCGTTGATTCGTGTGCAAAGTAAATATGAAAATTAACTAATGTGCAAAATTGCATAGCATTGATTTGTTGTGCAAAATACTACCTAATTTGCTGCATGTTAATTATAAACTGATGCACATTGTCACACACACACACACACACACACACACACACACACATATAGATAGATAGATAGATAGATAGATAGATAGATAGATAGATAGATAGATAGATAGATAGATAGATAGATAGATAGATAGATACAGATATATATACGCGCGACCGCGTTACAATGCAGCTTAAAATGAACATTAACATTGAATCCCCAAGCAGCCTAACTCCATGCCATAAAAAACAATAAATCAAATAAACCAATATAACACGACTCACCTAGTTTTCGAAACTAACAATTATCAAAGACCAATGCTGACCTTGGACATAAGCCAAGACAATATCAATAATGTGATTATTTTAATGATAATCCTTATTTGGTCAATGATTATTACTCTTAAGTAAATAAAGAAATGCTATTATCGATAATAAAAAAAAAACATGTGTTGAATGTAGAGCAAATCGTGATCTAGCAGAAACTTTTCTCTCTTCTTTAATTCATTAAAAGCTGCTGAGTATTTAAATCGATATTCTGTAATCAATTTTGTTTTAATTAACTCTCACAGACGACAGCAGCAGAGACGAGGGTGGGGTCTATTATACGACTGAGACTTTCAGATATGTGCATGATGGCTGATGTTCTTTTGTTTTGACCAGACACTTGTAAAGGAAACCAAGGCCGCTTAGCCCAAAAATTCCTAGGACCTACAAAACTTTCAGGGGCCTTCGAAAGGCAGAATATGAATATGAATATAAATAACAAGATTATGATAGATTGTGCTACTTCAACTTTAATAACGTATATCTAAGGCAGCAAAATAATGATGTATCTCCAACGATTGAAGTACAAAGCTGACTGTTCAACTCCCGCATTTGCAATGCTCTTCTAACGTCCGTAAATTACATTTCAAGTTCCTAGTACTGAATGTATTATTTACATTAAGAAAATTAGTGAGCAAACTAATCTCTATTACTCTACCATAATCATAATCGCTTATGAAAAAAAAATTAAACTGGCTAGTAAATAGCCGTATATAGAGAAATTGAAACCATTTTCTTCACCATGATGGAATCTTTTGCTTTCTCGGTTTAGGAAAAGATCTGACCAGGATCAACTTGGACTATTCCTGTTTTAGTGCGTGTATGCTGATCACAGTTTTCCCCATATCAATAATAAATTCACTTCACTATCAGAAGCTTCTAGTGCTTTTTCAACTAAATCATTTTTTCTAATAAACCTTTCTAAATTATGCACATTTACTGGGAGAAGATCTTTTGATTTCTTCATGAACAGAAGATGTCAGTGCCTCCTACCAATGAATGTATGGCATGTGTACTCGTAATTAACATTGCATAATTCCTTAATAATTTGACACGAAGACGAATACTTACGTGAAAATGTTTAGCTTTAATGTACATTTGATTGCTGAGTTTTAGCAGGACCTGGGAATAAGATAGTATCTGGGGCTGACGAAGACCTTTAAGCGGCTCCTGAATGACACCATAAAACATTACTTTAATAAGTTCTAATTAATCCAAGTGTAAGGATCGACAATTATAATGACGCCTTTCAATTGTAAATAAGTATACCCATCAGTGACCCTATTTCATATACCGTTACCACCAAATAGCGAACTAATCGTTCTGATAATAACGACAATTTAATTATGATAAATAAATGTGTAGATCTAATTTTTTTCTGAAAATACGTTTTTAAAAATATGTTCACGATAGGTGAGCGTTATATTAAACACATTTTACAAGACAAAACTACCATTTTGTATTTTTGGATTGTCTTGCGCTGGGTATTATAATGAACATCCTAACATCTTTATAGTTATGTCTGGTATATAACGGATTTATATTTAAAAAACTTCTCTTTATTTTTTACGTTTTTTAAAAATTAAAAACATTAAAATGAACACATTTATTTTAATTAAACACCATAGGCGAGAACGAGTCTACACCAAAGAGGCACGTATAGAATCAAGCTCCTGTCTATCGAAAGACATTCTGTTGTGTTTGACTTAATGTCTTGTTTTTTCTATACCTAGATGTTTGCCATGGACTGCTGCTTTGATGGAGTTAACTAAGGTTTTCGTCACTTTATGGAAGTAAAATATGTGTTGCTTTTCAATGCATACAATGATTGCCAATTCAGTACCAGTCATCGGGCTCACAGATGAAAGAATCGTTCTCCGAACATGGCATGTCGTTGAGGGCGACATAGCTGACGTACCAGTTTGTGCCAGCACAATGTTCAACACCCCAACTGTTATCTGGCTGGTCTGCGAACAACAACAAAAATAATGATAAGAATTGCTGAGATAACCAATTTCATTTTGAATCAATATTTTAAAAAATAATAATGGCAAGACCAGGGTGAGCTTTAAACAAAATTGTATGTACTATTTTGAAACATGTTGAATCATATGTTGTAATATATCATACTTTAAATGAATCAAATATATTAAAGTTCTCCGATGTTAAACAAATGGTAACATAGGCTACATTTGTATAGTACAGAAAACATTTATTTAAGTATACGGTTAATTTGTAAACACACTCATGTAGGAAATTTCTGAACTCAATAATTACAACAAAACTTAAATGTATTCTCAAATTTACGGGGATTATACTTTCGTTAAAATCACTTTCCGTTTTGGCTCTATTGCTTCTCACCCTTCTTTACTCCCCTCCCAACTATAGGCAGTAAACAAAATGAGGGGTGAGACTGCAATCAGGCTTATAAAAAATTAAATGGAAAAGACGTAAACAAGGTAAGGGTTAGCCTGACAGGACGTAACAAAACAGCAAACGTTTCGGCAAAGAGTCTTTTTTCTACGGACGGGTTGATGTGTTTGAGAAAGAACATATAGCTGCAGGTGGTCGGGGCACAGAAACAGGAGGCCACGGATCAGTCAACAATGAGAAGAATGACTTAGCAACAAACGGCCTTGCAAAGGCTGTAAATGATGAAGTTACTCTATAGCTGTCAGGTCGACAAAATGTGGACCTGTGATACTTAACGTTCCGTATCAAGTAACTGACACATATCCGTTAATACCGAACTTCAAAATTTCAATCAAAGAATTTTCTTTTAAATTACTATAAACTTGTGGAGCCCCATCTTAAGTAAGGGTCGGCGAATTCCAAAATCTAGATGCCCAGAATTGATCAAGTAATTAAATGAAAAGTCTGCGTTAATGAGAGTCCATATGAACACAGTGATGTGGGGATAGACAATATTTTTTAGCTGCCTCCATTCAAACCTTTGAAAGTCTCAAGTTTTTCTTTAATCGGTATGATTTAATAGCGTTCTTACATGTATCATAACCATCTGAACTCTTTTGGAAAACATTTTAACTGTAAAGATGTCGAATGAAATGTATGAACTACTTTATTTATTTTTTTTACTTCAATTTTTATATACTATAAATTACTGACTGATTAATCTCTTTTTTAAATTAATTAACATTTCAAAATGCAATTTTTGTTCAGAAAAATAAAATCTAACTTCGTGTCCTCTATGTAAAGGTAAATAACTTGAAAAGTCATTTTAATTACGAGAACATTTTTCAATATTTTTAGCTTCATATTTTTAAAAATTTAAATTATAATTTAACCCCGAAAAATCTGTGCTGCATTTTAACTTTACTCAACAATTTTTAAAACGCAAATACAAATAAAAGGCCATATACTTTGTGCCCAAACTTCCAGTGAACTGTTTAACGTTTCCCCATCGTCCCACACAAATTGTCCCTCTTGGACGAGATCTGAAAGTCCTATCCAGGTTGAGCCACCAATTACATTTAGTGCGATGTGAAGAAATAAATCAAGCTTTTCTTGACTTTTTGCAGTGTAAAGATGCGCTTTTTTTACTGCAAAAAAATTATAACAATCGAGATGAATATTTTTTATTTTTCATATATAATATTTAATGAGACATTGAATACGATGTTGTTAAATTAGATACTATAATTTCATAATAAATGTATTTTAAACTATTATTTTAAATCATCTATCAATAGAATTTATTATTTTAATAAGTTTTAATAATATAAACATTTATTTATAATACACTTACAACGACAATTGTCTCTAGCACCTATATAATTAATAGTCTGTGATGATATGAATAAGCAGGTGACAAAGGAATTGTGCGCAAATAGCACAAACCCGTCGTTGAAATTACAATCTCCTTGAATGCAGAATAATGTCGACGGTGAAGGTTTTAAATCATTTTTACAGTTGGAGACTCGAGACCCTGAAGAAAGTAGTACAAAAATGTTACGATACAAAATTTATTTCATTCTTTGCCAACAAAAATGTATCCCACGTACCCTCAATTTGGTAACGGCGAAAATGTTGTAGCCACTTCAGTATAAATGTTTGAACCTCTATGAAGAGCAAATACTATTTTAAACACATCAAACAAACTTTTCTAGCGTTAAGAAATGTGTGCAATATTTAATTTTAAAAAATCGATTAGTTAATTTTTTTAACATCAGTGTCTTGAAATGTAAACAGAAAATAAAAATTGTACGAAACAAAATAAAAGAAATCTTTAAAAAAAGAATTTTTTTTTTAAAAATTTAAAATTAAAATTTAAAAAAAAGCTTTTTCCTATCAGTTTTTCATACGATCTGTTTTATACATGCAATCAAGTCAGAACAAGATAGCAAAATTTTACAAAAAGATTTAGATGAATTAATAAAATGGGAAGTATGTTCTTCTACCCAGAAAATTGTCAACTGCTAAGAGTAACAAAGAAAAAGAAACACATAAATTCAAAATACTTCATTCATGGAAAAGAACTAACCCAAACTAAAGATGCAAAATACTAAGGAGTCATAATAAATGATGAAACTATCTTGGAATCCCCATGTCAATGAAGTTATTAAAAAATCAAACAAAACCTTAGGCTTTATAAAAAGAAACTTTTACAAATGTAACAAAAAATATATAACTAAAATGCTACCTCACCCTGGTGAGACCTATACTAGAATATGCATCTTCTGTATGGGACACATCCACCAAAGAAAATATTGATAAACTAGAACAAATTAAACAAAGAGCTGCCAGATTCATTACTGGAGAATATTCAAAACTGACAAGAGTAACACCATTAGTTAAATCATTAAACTTTGAAACACTAGAGGATATAAGAACCAAAAGTAAATGAGTAATTATACATAAGGCAATTAATTCTACTTTAGAAATACAACACAAAGATAACTTAATACAACCCTCAAATAGACATAAAGATAAAAACACCTTTCTTATTCCATATGCAAGAACTAACACATGCAAGTTTTCTTTCTTTCCGCCCTGTATTCGGGCGTGCAATGGGTTGTCTGAAGAAACCAGGAAAGCCAACACTTTATCATCATTTAAAACTTTAGTAAGAATACAGGACTAAACACAAACCATAGAAATACGTAGGACGCAATAATCTTCTGTACAGAAAGAGCGTCTGTAACATATAAGATAAGATAAGATAAGATAACACATCGACAGCAAAGCCTAAATGATGACGTTTTGAGGGTCTGCCCTATTTTGTAAATACCTGGAGTGCACATTTTCGTCTGCGGATCATACATAGCACTGTGACATGTCTTAAAACTGAGCTGACAATTCACGAGACATGACGTCATACAGCGGTCCAACCAAGGATCGCCTACCATCAGCGCACCGTTCTGAGAATCATCTGTGTGGGTGAACACAGAGCTACTGAAGCCGTAACAGATACCCAGCACTGAAAATAGAAGTATTTCATCAATGTGGATTGTTAAAATTATTCACACAACTGAGGTTTTTGTTGTTGCTCTTTTTAATTTTTTTAAAAATAACATTCGTTTATGTATTTGTTGACTAATATACAGCACAGACATAGTTTAAAGTTGTATCAACTCACTGTTTAAATAAAGCTTCAATCGAAATAGGATACCTAGGAACTCCATAACTCAAATGGTGCGATAAAGTAAGGCGCCTGAAAGACATGCGCAATCTTGAATGCGTGCATCGCATCCCAGCTCCATCCCTGCTCTACATAATGAGAGGGGAAAATCTATGAACACTTTATGAATACATTTTAATTGATTTATTGACATAAAGCAGCCCATGAACCAGGTATCATCATTTTAAAAACTCCGACCCCTTGTTTCATTGTATGTTTCTCAGGTATATACTGATATTCTATACAAACTAACAACAATCTTATAAGTACTTTCAACAACAAAAAATCTTTTGGTCCACTTCTAATGAATGCATCGATTTCATTATCTAATTTTAATGGCCTTGGTATTGAGGCGGTTGAGGTTATTTTAATATGATGTAAATTTTAATTAATGTAATAAAGCCCAATAGTTTTTTAATATCATATTCAAGTTTAAAAGAGATAGTAATGAAGATCAGTTTGATTTACCAATATTTTAGTTGAAAAACTTCGGTTTATTAATAGTACTTTTCAAGCATTCATTTTTTTCTCTTCATTAAAAATACAGTCAGTTACCTATTATCAATAACTGAGTTAGGTATGTTTCAAATTTAACACAATCGTTTTGTTGCTTAAGATTTTCAGGTGTATTACGAAAATAATAATCATATAACTTTTTAAACACTCTCATCACAGTTGTCCGATGAGATTATTCTGAATCAAATTTGCCCAGCACACTGAAACGTATGCCACACAGAAAAACTTTCACCAGTTTTTTTATGTCAATTGATTGTGTCAGAATGTTTTTTGGCAGTCATCCCTTCATTGGGTACCACGCTCTTCCTCAGGAACAATTATATTGATGTGAAGATGAATACGTGGATATTGTAATCTGTGAGAAATGTATGAGTCAGAACAGGTACTTGAAAATAAAACACTATCTCCATCTCAGTGACAAGTCTGACATGGAAGCCATCCCAGCGAATGAAAAAGATAAGCTCTTCAAATTTCACCCATTGATCAAGAAACTCAACGAAAATCTGGAACTGGTCGCTACATTGAACACACGGCAATGGGAAAAAAGGAAGTGTGCTGTGTGCAAGAAGAATGCAAGAAACAGTGCGGAAAATGTGACGTTGGACTACTCGTTGAGTGTTTTCCAGTATGGCATGAAAACTATATAGCATATATCATGATCCCCAATTGAGACTGAGCCAAAAATTGGACTTTTTGGAAAAAATACCACTTGTGTGATTTAAAATACATGTTTCCCTTGTTAAATTGATCTCAATGTATACAAAAAAGGAAAAATATTCGAAAAACTAATTGGGACTTATGGATTAAAATCGAACCAGTTCAAAAAATGAAATCAAAACGAAAAGGAATTCAGAGCATGCTGAAGTGGAAGGATCTTATTGAATAAATTTTGGTTGACAACGGCATTAAGAGACGCAAGCCTTTTAGGGCATTTCTAGTTTTTAGAGGAGTGGAAGCTTATCGTCAACCCCCACCCTGGCAATGACAACCTTGGACCACACTACGTAATTATTGTCATAAATGAAATAAGAGAAATTTCGTTAGTGTTTTCTAAAAATTGAAAAACTCACGAAGCTAAAACTTGTCAATTTATCAAAGTCACCAAAATTAAATTAGCCAAAGGGCGTCAAAAACCCAATTACACCTCTGGAATTTTTTGGTGTATGTGTTATATATATATTTAGGGCTGTTAACGATAAATATTTAAACTAATGATTAATTAATCGTTAATTTTTATTAAAGACAAAAATTAAAATTTATGATGTCAAAATTAACACTTATTAATCGTTCTAATAGAAAATCTAAATAACACTGTAATGCCCCATTTATATGTCATCTTTTAACTAACTACGCAAAAAGACAAGTTTGTTAACATTATTTGGTTCAAATGTTGAGCGGGTCGAATTGACAATACAACCAGCCGAGCTGAACAATCATTCACATGGAACTGAGGCAACTGGTATCCAGAGTGGTTTTGGCAAGGAATGACATTATCGGATATCGGTTTTCATTAAGGTTCCACCATTGTAGAGGGTTAATGGATTCAGGAACTTTCATCTCCACTTTGTAACGCAGTAATTCATAAGAAGAGCTGTTGAGACTTTCTGTCTCTGAGTCAGACTCCATTACAACCATTAGCTTATTCCGCTTTTCATTTGGTTTGATAAAGAGTTAAGTGTTAAAACCATGACAGGCAAACGATTTCTCACAATGGATAGAATAAAATGTATCCCCATTTTGAGCATTCCTGTCAGTCAATAGTATAAAACCAAAATGTTCGTGTAATCATCAGAAAATTTTGTATTATTTATTTGCCACTGTTTTTTTAATCAATTTAATTTTACATTTTGACTTCCAATAATTTGTAAGTACTCGGCACTCGGCATCCTTCAGTCTCGCGAGACGATGGTGCATCACTGTTGGGTTGGGTTGCATTTTCTCGAGTGGCTGTGCAGTCCTATCCTTGAGTGACAGTCTTTGCCACAGTTTTTACACACGAGTTCTGTGCTTCCAAATGTTTTGGCCTTTCTCCTAGCTCTTCTGTCTGCAGCCTCCTCCATTCTTCGCTCCTCGGCTACTATGACGCCCTCTTTGACAACTGTGCGCCACGTAGATCGGTCTTCTGCCTTACACTCCCAGTCACTTGTATGTATTTTGGCTGCTTTCATGTCCCTTTGACAGACATCTTTAAATCGCAAGCGTGGGCGACCTGTTTTCCTCTTTCCTGAAGCAAGTTCACCATATAGGAAGTCCTTCGGGATGCGGCCGGGGCTCATTCTTTTGACATGTCCTAGCCACCTCAGGCGTCTTTCACTAAGAATTGAGAACATGCTTTGGGTATTGGCACGCGTTAGGACCTCACTATTAGGCACTTTTTCTTGCCATTTAATACCAAGGATGTGACGCAAGCATCTCAAATGGAAGCTGTTAAGCTTACGCTCTTGTGATGTATAAGTGGTCCATGTCTCGCTCCCATATAGTAGTGTACTGATGACACAGGCTCGATAGACGCACAGTTTGGTTTTCTCCGTTAGCTTGGTGTTTTGCCAGACCCGCTTATTTAGTTTAGCCATTGTTGCGGCTGCCTTGCCAATTCTGCTGTTTATTTCTTCTTCAATGGACAGTGTATTGGAGACCTTGGATCCCAAGTAGGTGAAGCTGTCCACAACCTCCAAGTTTTCATTATCGATATTTATGGTAGGAGGAGGTCGAGTGTCTTGGGCCATGATGTTTGTCTTTTTCAAGCTGATTTGCAGACCAAATTCTTTGCAGGCATTGGAGAAGCTTGACACGAGTTGTTGCAAACCAGATTCTGTATGTGCTGTTAGTGCCGCATCATCCGCAAATAGTAGCTCTCGAATTAGGACATCCGTCGTTTTGGTCTTGGCTCGGAGGCGGGCAGTGTTGAAAAGTCCTCCATCAGCTCTGGTATGTAACCAGATTCCCTCACTGCTATCCTTGAATGCGTATCGAAGAAGTACAGAGAAGAATATTGCGAAGAGTGTTGGTGCGAGTACACAACCTTGTTTAACTCCGCTGCTGACAGGGAAGGCCTCTGACTTAGCTCCATCGAACTGTACTGTGCCAAGCATATTTTCATGGAACTGTCTGATGATGGCAAGTAGGTGAGGGGGACATCCAATTTTTGCCAGTATTTGGAATAGCCCGTTGCGACTGACTAAGTCGAAGGCTTTTGTAAGGTCCACAAATGCAATGTATAGTGGCATCTGCTGCTCTCTGCATTTTTCCTGGAGCTGTCGTATGGAGAACACCATGTCTATGGTAGACCGACCGGACCGGAAACCACACTGAGATTCTGGATAGACGCGGGATGCTAGGCTTTGTAAACGTTTTAGTATAACGCGGGCAAAGGTCTTTCCTACAATACTAAGGAGTGAAATGCCGCGATAATTATTGCAATCACTCCTATCACCTTTGTTTTTATATAGTGTCACTATATTTGCATCCTTTAGGTCTTGGGGGATGTAGCCCTGTTCCCAGCAGAGGGACAGAATCTCGTGCAATGGTTGGAGTAAAGCTGTCTTGCCACTCTTTAGAACCTCTGGTGGTATTCCATCATTCCCAGGCGCTTTTCCACAAGCTAGACTGTCAATTGCTTTGCTCAGCTCTTCCTGTGTGGGCACGACATCAAGTTCTTCCATGAGTGGCATATCTGGGATGTCATCTAGAGCGGTGCTGGAGACTGTGGTAACTGTTGAATACAATTCCAGATAATGCTCAACCCACCGTTTTAGCTGTGCTGCCTGGTCTTGAATAATTTCTCCATTTTTGGACTTTAGGGGAGCAGCTTTTGACGTCAAGGGGCCCGTTGCCTTTTTGATGTTTTCGTACATGACTTTTGCATTGCCCATGTCTGCAGCTGATTGTATACTGGAACAGAGCTTAAGCCAGTAGGTATTGACACATTTACGTGCAACCTTTTGGGCAAGTGACTTAGCTGTTTTTAAAGCATGCAAATTGTCAGGTGTAGGCTTTTCCTTGTAAGCCATAAGAGCTTTCCTTTTTGCTTCAGTGACGGGTTTCATCTCGTCCCAATGTTCATCAAACCAGTCCGTGTTTTTGTGAGATTTTTTGCCAAAGGCTTGTATTGCGGATGTATAGATTGTGTCTCTCAGTTGCGTCCATTTGGAGTCAATGGTGACGCATGGGGACATCTTTGAGAGACTTTCCTTCACCTTGTCTTTGAACAGCTGCGCTATCGCAGGGTCTTTCATGCAGGAGGTATTGATGCGTGGACTTCCCTTTTTCTTTGTGTGGTACGAGTTTTTCCTCATTATTCGTACTTTGCTGGCGACAAGGGAATGATCCGTGTCACAGTCGGCACTGTGATAGCTGCGAGTGAGTAGGACGCTAGCTAGTTGTGCACGCCTGGTGATAATGAGGTCCAGCTGGTGCCATTGGTGGGATCGAGGGTGTCTCCAAGATACTTGATGTATATCCTTGCACTTGAAGAAAGTGTTGGTCACACACAAGCCTCGTGAGCAGCACAATTCCAGAAGCCTTTGTCCATTTTCATTTAACTTTCCTCTTCCAAATAGTCCAAGGCAGGTGGGCCAGGCTTCGTGGTCGCTCCCCACTCTAGCATTGAAATCTCCTAGGAGATAGATTGCCTCGTCTTTGTGGATGCCGGCTATTGCCTGGTCTAACGCTCCATAGAACTGGTCCTTCTCTTCCGGAGTTGAATAGAGTGTTGGGGCATACACACTAAGAATGTTTGCTGGGCCCGCAGTTGTTCTGAGTCTTAGAGTGAGGATCCTCTCCGTGCCTGATGACGGTGGTTCAATGGATGGTAGAAGAGTGTTTTTAACAGCGAAACCCACACCATGCTGTCTAGGTTCGTCTTTCGGTCTGCCTTGCCAGAAGAAGGTGTAATTGGCCTCTTTGAGTGAACCGTTGTCTGGGAGCCTGGTCTCCTGAAGGCATGCTATGTCAATCTTTAGCCTTTTAAGTTCTCTATCGATTATTCCTGTCTTCCGTGTGTCGTTTATGGACTGCAGATCATCAGTGATGCCGGGACACATAGTCCTCACGTTCCAGCTAGCGATTCGAAGAGCTGGGGTCTTCTTTTTCTTTTTTGTATTTCTTGGTGCAGGGCTTAGTGGCCCACTTGTTGAGTGGTACTCTAATCTCCACGCACCCAGTGGAGAAGGCAGGCCATGACGGGATAGCACCTATTTGACTGGGGGCTGCCCAGTTTGAGGCGGGCGGTAGCTGTCCAGTGAGACATTGGTAGTCTCTCCCACCGTCGGAAGCAGCCCCTGGCGCCTAGCTCTACGTCAATTGAGCTTTGGCTTATAACCGGTAACTGCTGCTTCCCGTGTTTTGTCGACACCTTGCGGCGACGCTGGAGTGTCCTCTCCAGAGGTGATGCAAGCCTGGGCGGGTATTATGGAGAATTAGCTGCTGCCCATACAGCATATCCCCCCTCTCCACGTCAATGGTGTAACCAAGGGAACGACTTGCGTCGATGCAGCTTGGCTGCCATTGGCGTCGCAGGAGCTGCCGGTATGTACATAAGTCTTATGTATAGACCGCCTGTAGGTGCTCCAATTCCTGATTTTCTTTCAGGGTTTACTCCCTTAGCCTTTCCCGCAAGGCAGGTATAGCCGCAAGGCAGCGGAGGATTTGTATTCGGAGTTTCCTTCTCCTAGATGAACTACCAGCCAAGGTTTTAACGAGCATCATCTACCCGTAGGGGTGCCAGAACCGGGGTTTGAACCCGTGACCGATTTTTATTTTTATTTTAGAATTGTTTTTGTACCGCAGCGCACTAACACTTTGACCACCGCGCCCCCAATTTGTAAGTGAGGGTCGATTAAACGTTAAAAAATAATTTAATTTTTAAATTTTTTAACGATTAATTAAGAAATTAATCGTTAATTTCCGCTACTCTAATAATATATATTATATATATATATAAATATATTTATTTATTATAGCATTCTGTCAAAACGTCCATTTCAAAGATGCCATAGATCACAATTCTATCGTTGTTGCTCACCGATTACTTTGAAACGGTCATTGTGACCTAGAACTTGGGCTGCATGCGGAGCTATATGTTTGTCTCACAAAATGAAGAAATGATATGGTTAACTATATAAATTGATTTCTGAATCTTTGTTTAAAGTTATGGATGGTTTAATGTTAATACTGATTAATCTCGGTCAAAGGACGGTGTCGATATTCCGACATTTGTGTTTTCTAATCGATAGTCAAACATTTGTCCGTTCGATTCGGTAATCTCAATTTTTATCGATACTTTATCGTTTTGATTTTAATTTCACGCGTTTTTAATAAGTTTATTTATTGTGCGGTTGAAATCTTGTAAAAAATAATTTTTTAACATCTTTCGTGCGTCACTAGTCTTGAAATTTTGCACACTCAAATTTTTTTTTCGGCTGGGAAAAGCAGTAGCAAACAGATTTATAATATTTAAATTTGTTTTCTTAACTTTAACTATTTTTTGGGTGGCATTTTTGGAAAGGATTTTCAACGTTTGAGAAAAAGATCTTATTTGACCAGCTGCCATAGAAAAAGATCTTATTTGACCTGCTGTCGTGGGAAAAGATCTTATTTGACTTGCTGTCACAAAAAGATCTTATATGACTTGCTGCCACAAAAAAGATCTTATTTGACTTGCTGCCACAAAAAAGATATTATTTGATTTGCTGCCACTTTCTCTTGATTTGTGACTAAGTAGAAGATTTGTATTAAATTTTGTTTTATCAGCAACCAAGATTTTTTTCTCACCACATCTGAAACAATTCAAAAATCTTTGTGAGGAAAAAAATGTAATTAATCGTTTAATTCACCACTGATATGAAAAAGATCATTTTAAAATTGAATTAATTTTTTATATTTTTAATTATTTCATCGATCCATCCATTTATCCATGAATCTATCCAGCTATCTATCTATCTATCCATTCATCTATCTATCTATCTATCTATCTATCTATCTATCTATCTATCTATCTATCTATCTATATATATATATATATATCTGTCTATCTGTCTCTCCGTCTATCTTTCTATCTATCTATTTATCTACCTAAATATCTATCCACTGTCTGACTGTTGTTGTTTTTTTTGTTTTTTTTTTGTCTGTCTTTCTGGCAGTCTGTCTGTCAATCTAAATAAAAATTAATCTAATGCAATACAGCTCAATATAAGAATATCACAATTTTTTTAGTTTCATATGTCATTTAAAATAATATAACCCCTCCATCCCGTCTGAAATTCTTGCTCAGAACTTTTTTTTGAACAAATCATCAGAAAGCCAACTCACTATAAACATTCAAGATTCTAACAAAATCCAAGATTATACATAAACCATAGATAAAATATGAAGCAATAATTGTCTATGTAAAAAGATCGTCTGTAACATATAAAATACCCGTGTGTATCTTTCTCTTCCTGTCATTTGATCGCTTGTCCTCATCTTTTCGCATTGCAGTATTATTTTTCTGTGAGGAATTTTAACAATGATATCCTTAATATTCATAACGACTATTGAGTCAATCTAGATAATCTGCACAGATAGTTTTCATCTTTGTAATGTGGCTGCTGCTTTCGGCTAAAAGATTCAAGTTTAAAAATTTATAAATAAACTTACAAAAATACGTCAAGGGATCATAGATCAGTGTCTTCAATACTCGTGATTCAAATTGTCTTTTTTTTTTTTAAATATCATTTGTCCATGCTTCCCTAACTTTAACGTTGTTGAAGTATAGCTTAAGTGGATCTTACGCTTAATTTTTTTTTAAAGGAGTTTGACAACAAAGACAAATTTAAGAAGAATTTTTAGACATTTTTATTTAAAAGCTATTAAAGAAAGCCATCATCATCATAAATCAGTCCAGAGGCGTCACTAGGGTTGGTGTCACCCGGGGCGGTAGCTCATGGTGTCACCCCCTCATGATTTAACCCATAGAACTCCTCCGTGTTTTCCAGTGCCAAATAACGGGAATATATAGAATTTTATGGTCTGGTGTCAACCCCCTGATGGTGTCACCCGGGGCGGCCCGCCCCCTCCGCACCCCCTAGCGACGCCACTGAATCAGTCACTAATTCTGCTAATAATTAAATGGAGGGGGTATTGCAGCATTAACTATTTGTTTACATGTTGCTTTCCTCATGCTTCATTTGCCGTCTTATGTAATACATTGTCTTTTTATTTCATGAAAGAAGTAGATACGATTTTCATTTTAAGTAAGTGTTTTTAATAATGACTTTATGCGTAAATTTTATTTAATAAGAAATAAGAAATATAATTAATTAAAGAAAATAAGAAATATATAGAAAATTACCCCAAATTATTGGCATTTTCAATAACTCATATATCAAACATTTTTTATTGAATCCAGGAAATCTTCAAATCTCGAACCATCTGATCAAAGTTCAATAGAAAAATCCACAAATAAGATCGTGAACATATATCGTGTTCTAACGGTGCAAGGTCAAATGTGACAATAATTTATAGTTTATATAGAGAAAATTAGCCAAACTATTGGCATTTTCAACAACTCATATCACAAACATTTTAAATTAAATCCAAAAATCTTGCAATCTAGAACCATCTGATCGAAATTTAATAGAAAAATTCAAAAATCAGATCGTTGACATAAATCGTGTTCTAAGGCTGCAAGGTCAAAAAGTGACAATAATATAAAGTTTATATATAGAGAAGTAGCGCCAATTATTGGCATTTACAACAGCTCATATCTCAAACATTATTAATTAAATTTTAAATCCAGGAAATCTTGCTATCTGGAACCATCTGATTTAAGTTTCATAACTCATATCTCAAACATTTTTACTTCTTCTTCTTCGTTCTCAATATTGAATATTGAGCTTTGCGTGCCACGAGTTTTGCGCCAATTGGCCCGTGGTCTCTGACTTCAGCCTGCTGTATTTTCTGAATTTGCTTCCATAGCCTTTGGTCGGCCAAGACCATCTGCAAGGCAGCAGTTGTTGTTTTTTTTGGCAAGTGATGCAGCGTTCACATGCCACGGCTAAGGGTTCCACGCATTACCCCGCCGCTTTTCACCCATTTGAAGCTGGGTGGGACTCGGGGACGCCCCGGGCCCCGGAAACAGGTCCTTGGCTTCCCATGGATTCGAACTTGTGACCATCGAAACGACAGTCGAGCGCGCTTACCACCGCGGCCCCCATTTTTAATTAAATCCAGGAAATCTTGCAATCTAGAACCATCTGATGTAAGTTCAATAGAAAAATATAAAAAATCAGATTGTTGAAATATATTGTGTTCTGACGGTGCAAGGTCAAAAATTGACAATAATATATAGTTTATAAAGAGAAAATTACCGCAAACTTTTGGCCTTTTCACCAACTCATATTTCAAACATTTTTAATTAAATACAGGAAATCTTGCAATCTTTAACTATCTGATGTAAGTTCAATTGAAAAATAAAAAATCAGATCGTTGACAGATCTTGTTCTAACGTGTGTAGTCGAAGTGTTCCCGTGAATCAACGCATCACGCCAAAGACAAGTATAAACATGTATATATCGGGAAATATCCATTACTCTATAATGTTTCCCTGACAGGCCTGATCTTAAATACGTAATTGAACTGATGCTTGGATGGTCTCGTCTTATCTATACAGACGCCCCTTCTACACAGATGCAACGTTCTCAGACCAAGGCTATGAGGGTTCCAGGTTTTAACCTGCCACCTTTATTTCCTTAACTAATTTTAGGTACCCATTCGCAGCTGGGTGGATTAAGGGATGCCCTGTAGTTCACGGGAAAAAATCCTTGTCTTCACATGGATTCGAGCCCGCCAGCCGAGCGCGCATGCCACTTGACCACTTAGATGTTTGTTATTTTTGTTGTCTTACCAAATACAAAATTAGTTGCATGTAGGGAGGCGTCAGCTTGTATATTAGCATCCATCCTGAGGCGCTACAGCCCATGTAGGGCTTGGGCCTGCCAAGCTTGTGTATTAGGTTACGTACAAATATTGTAATTATACACATATCTATTAAATCATTTTATCCACAGATATTTGTAAGTTGGTCAATGTAACGATGACATTATAAAATTATATTTTTCAAGAAAGCCAAAATAATAAATGTTTTTAGTACCAAGTCAATTAGATCAGACGATAGCAAAAATATTTGTTGTTTTATTTTTGAGTATTCGTCTTAAAAAGCCGATGCAGTTATAAATGTGCTGCTGGGTACACGAAGTTCGATGACGTTCGATGGCTAAGTTTGTGTAAGGAAATAATTGTGTTTTACTTTAGCTAACTCTGAAAAGGAAATGAATATGGCGTTGTTTACTTAATATTTTAAAACATAATTTGTTCATCACACTTTTACACAAAATTTTCGGCACTAGTTATATTTTAAGACATGTAGATACCTATTTACTATTTATTTAATGTATGTAGTAAAAAATATATAATTAAAATCTTTATTCCATAACTTGGCCATTATTTATCCAATTTCAACTGATGGAATAAGACATTTATAAATTGACGAAAAACAAAATTATGTCGTCCCCTTTTCCTCCCCAAAAGTGTTACTCTTCCAAATTACAAACAAACAAAAAACAACAATAACAAAAAATAAATTTAAAAAAAAAAATTAAAAAGATTTGTAAACTCCGTCTCAATGTATTTAATATTTCTTTATTCGGTCCGCTATCATCTGTATTTCATTGAATATGGGCCGTTTTGCAAAAAGTTTAGACGCCTTGCTACAGGGCAATACCACCAAAAATCCCATTAATGTAAACAAAATTGAATAGTTAAAGCTTTTTATGCCTTTCAATTTAATAGCATTAGTCATAAATAATATTATAGTCCAAGTCACTCACTCACTGGATCTGGAACGCTGAGGAGCGATGTACGACAGTCTACAGCAGTTAGTTTAGTTGAAAAATCGTGTGTTGATGAGCGCTGTAAAAATATTTAATATGATGACGTCATTGTTTGGTGTGCATCGGTGCGCAAAATACAACCCCTATTATTATTAAACTAGATTGTGCCAGGCGCCGTGGCGCCTGCGGCGCCCCCGTTTTTTGGGCGCCTACGGCGCCAACCTTTTTTTAAAAGACCAACTAACTTGTCCTTTTTTGATAGATTGTGCCGGGCGCCGTGGCGCCTGCGGCGCCCCCTTTTTTTGGGCGCCTAAGGCGCCAACCTTTTTTTTAAAGACCAACTAACTTGTCCTTTTTTGATAAATACGAATTATTAAACTTTATGAAATGTACGCAAAGTATTTATTTAATAATAATAATAGGGGTTGTATTTTGCGCACCGTATTTTGCGCACCGATGCACACCAAACAATGACGTCATCCTATTAAATATTTTTACAGTGCTCATCAAAACACGATTTTTCAACTAAACTAACTGCTGTAGACTGTGGTACATCTCTTGAGCGTTACGTTACAAACATACCCACACCACTGGGCTATTATATATATAATACTTTGCGTACATTTCAGAAAGTTTAATATTTCGTATTTGTCAAAAAAGGACAAGTTAGTTGGTCTTTTGAAAAAAGGTTGGCGCCGTAGGCGCCCAAAAACAAGGGGGGGGGGGCGCCGCCGGCGCCACGGCGCCCCGGCACAATCTAGTTAAAATATAATATTCAACACTTAATTAACATTTATAATAATTTTATTCAGAGGCGTCACTAGGATTGGTGTCACACAAAGCGGCAACTCTTAATGGTGTAATCTCTACTGATGACTTACCCCATAGACTTCCTCCGTGTCAGCATATACCAATTAAAGAAAACATACAGAATTTTAGATTCGCTATCACCCCTTGTAGAGGTGTTACCCGGTGCGGACCGCGCCCCCGAGTGACGCCTAAGCTCAGAAATTATATATTTTTTTATTTTAAAAAAAAAGGGGGGGTGCGTTCTATTTTGCACTGAGAAAGCCCGGAGCCTCGAGGGATTGAGTGATATTTGTAGCTAATAGCTACACGGGTCACAAGTTAGGGGCGCAGCATGCTGGCTTTCCACGGATAAAATGGAATATCATGTTCCTACTATACATCATTAAGAGCTGAAAATTTTCTTTAAAATGTTTTTTTTTTAACCTGAAAATAAGTCATGAAATAGCCAAAATATTTCAACTATAAATGAATTTAATAAATTATACGCTTGAGTGCCAAAGACAAGCGTTTTCTTTGGAAAATTTAATTCGCTACGAAATAGTATACGCACGAAAACTGCACTTTTATCCATATTTAAAAATCAATTGTAGTCAATTTTTAAGAGAGGAATCCTCTTTTTTTCTTTCTTTTTTTTTATACAAGGTATGGGTTGCAGCATATCAAAGTCAGAAAAGCCTCACTAAAATAATTATATTCTAATTATGCAAAAAAAAAAAAATTAATTATCTGAGATTCTTTTTAATGATCTAAGTTTGCACATTTGGAATGTCTAAGTCTAGCAGTCTAAATTTTTATTTAAAAATAACCGATACACTTATTTGCTTAAAACGATACCTCATGCGATATCAACAAATAATTAATAAAAGGAAAATTGTTGAACACCAGTTCGATGATTAAGTTTAACTGTAAAGAAATACAGTTTAGTCTTTTTTAAGATACAGTCTCATGCTTGACCATTTATATTTACAAAGAATTTGAAACGAGACATTGGTGTTTGAAACAAAGAAGCACGTACAAAGTCGGGGTGTAACAAAAAGTTTTAAGATTAGTAAAAAAAAAAAAATTATGTTTGTATATCAGTATCAGTATATCTAATCTACAGACACTTCTTTCAAATAGAAGATCACTGCGTCCTGCGCGTATCCATGCCTTGTGTATTTATTATTATTAGAGTTTTAAATTTTGATTAAATTTTGGTAATCTTTGTTTTATGAGGCATCTCGTTCCACTTTCGAATTCCGGACGCGAAAATTGAGAATTTGTACACATTATCATTATGTGCGTGGGCAAATTTTCATGACGGTGAAAGTTAGCTTGCTTGATAGCAAAATGCAGTGGACATTAGATCTGCAACTGCAATCAGGATAATAAGAAAGGATGTTATTGAATTGGGTATGGGTGAGCTTTGTTTAAAAAAAATGTGTTCGTTCTTTTGTTGCGTATGGTTTTTTTTTTTTTTTTTTTTTTTTTTTTTGCACGTTGCCACAAATGGTGGAGTCGTCTAGGAAGGTGAATCGGTACGAGCACAACACACAATCGAAGATATTAATTCTTGATAAATCTACAAAAACAGTACGAGAGTTAAAACATCCTTCTCACGTTAAAAGATTTGTTGATGTCAATTTAGAGCTTTAAAAAAGGAACTATATTAAGAATTAATTATAGATTATGCAGAGGTACATTCAAAAGATGGGATACGCCAGGGGCGTCACTAGGGTTGGTGTCACCCGGGGTGGTAGCTCATGGTGTCACCTCCTCACGATTTACCCCAGGGGCGGATTAAGACTGCACGGGGCCCCTGGTTGCAATCAAACGGGGGCACTATCGAGCCAGCGTCCCTTTATATAAAATTATTGGTAGCAGCTAATATAAGACATTAACTAAATAGTCCAATGATTCCTTGCTCATGCTTTGTCTGTACAACTTAGTACAACAAGAACGGCCTTCCCAGCCAAAATTATTTATCATGAAAAAAAAACGATGGGAATTGATCCTGACACTTGCACCACAATGGTAATTTTTTAAAATATAAACAATATTTTTTTTTCTTTTTCTATTATTGAACCCATCAAACCAAACTTTTTCCATTATTAAAACTATCGAGTCTGAATAGCAATCAGATAAATAGATAAGATTTTTTTTATTAATTTATGATATTTTCAAGGATTCGTGCAAACATTTGTCCACTTTTATTATGACATAAAAATTGGGGGGGGGGGGGCTAAATCATCGGGGGACCCTGGCCATAGCCCATTCAGCCCCCCTTCCCTTAATTCGCCATAGACACCCCATATAACTCCTCCGAGTCTTCCAGTGCCAAGTAATGGGAACATATAATATTTTATATTTTGGTGTCACCACTTGTGATAGTGTCACTCGAGGTGGCCCGCCCCCACCACACCCCCTAGTGACGCCACTGCGGGAAAGCATCGAGATTCGTCGAGTGACTGAAAAAGAGCAACATGCCTTTGAGTCTATAGCCGACTGTTGGACGCAATGATATGACAATGCAGCTGTGATGACTTGGCTTATAATTTATATGGTAAACACTAGTCAACTGTGACAACCACATCTTAAACTTGGCAGTACTACATTCAACTGAGCATGATCCCTTTTTCACCACAGTTTTAGAACATTTTATGGTATATATGTGTCTTTCTCTCAATCAAAATTTCATTTTGAGTGTATTAATAAAAATAAGCGCGCACGCACACACACACACACACACACACACACACACACACACACACACACACACACACACACACACTGCAGCAGCTGTGCCAATCACAGCAAAGTGAGAGTCTGAAAAAGCTGATGCGCACGCTCGGAATCTTTTAAGATTATATCAATGAAGGGTTGGATGAACTAGTAGGTCTGATAATTAGGCAAAATATCAAAATGCTTAACTTTAATCCATGAAACCAGGAATGATCCACATGATCTATAGGCATTGGTGTTTTTTGTTTTTAATTTGAAATTTTAACTAATTAGATTTAGTACGCTTCCTGTACAATGGATCGTGTCCAGAAACGCTTACAATTATAAGATCCTGATGTTGAACTTTTATTGGAACTTTGGAGTAAGAATTTGTCAAGCTTTATCTTGAATTGAGAAGAAAATGAAGTGCACAGCTTGTAGAATTGAGGTGAACAGAAAAATATGGCAATATATGCATGGAAAACTGGCGCGAGATGTATGACTTTCAGGAGAAGAAATAATAGCATTGGAAGAGCGAACATATTTGGTTGACTAGGAGGATCTCAAAACATTTTTTGTTAAAGGCTACAAGACATAAATAGAAATTAGGATTTCTGCTGGACGATAAAATAGTTTTATCTGATACAGTTTTCAATGCGATTTGTAAAAATTACAATAGTTTGAAAATTTCTAAAACACGTACATCCATGGCCTAGAACTTTTCATGGAAATGGAAGATTACAAATTAACCCCAGCCGCCTAACTATTGTCTAGTTAGGTACCCATTCAGAGCTGGGTGACTCGTAACCAACCTTATTCTAAATTGAAATCAAGAAATTCAATTTTTGTGTGCACTATTGAAATGAAGTTACAATGTATGAGTGAGAAATGTATTACAATTTCTTTTGATTTTAGGGAGTGGTGGTGGCGGTAGTGTTAACGATTTTAATTGTCCTGAGCGCAAAATATCTTAACAACGTCTCCACTATGATTAGAAACTCGTTCTCATTACTACATCTTCATTTCTTCTATATGGTTTATTCTATATTTAATTTTAAAAAATTATAGTACAAAGAGATCATAGATATGAATATTTATTTAGTTATTGCGGATCACATTATTTTTAAATGCGGTAATTATCTTCGGTTTGAAAGTATCTTATAAGCAAAATGCAGTATCGATCTTTGTTTTTATTTAAATGGCGGATATCAGATCATTGTAATGTAGGTCTATGGTACAAGCATGTGAACGACAATCATTTTTAAATAAAAAACGGTAAATGATTCACCCTTATTGCGTTTGTTGCTTTAAATCTATATGCATATTTTGAAACTAGTTTCTGCCCTTTTGTTTTATAAAACGTCATATGTTATGCTATAAAAAGACTAAAATCATTCATCGAGTCATGTTGTTAATAATTTTATTAATAATATTTAAACAAAATGAGGGGTAGGACTGCAGTCAGGCTTATACAAAATTCAATGGAAAAGACGTAAACAAGGTAAGGGTTAGCCTGACAGGACGTAACAAAACAGCGAACGTTTCGGCAAAGAGCCTTTATCAACGAACATACAAGACACAACCAAAACGAAAATAAAAATAAAAATTAGAAAATGAAAAATGAATGAACTTAGCTGCGGAGAAATCCAAAGTCAAAGTATACAAAAAGAAGTGAAACAGAGAGATGACAGAGCGATTTTATATAGGAAAGCAGAGAGTGGGCGGGGCAACCGCCTAGGTGGACAAAGAAAAGACAATATTCATCCCATGTGGTGCAATGGTACCTTGACTTTCTCTCTCCTATGTATTTCAAACATACGGGACGATCTTTGTCGTGCCGAATGTCTGAACATATTAGGGCGATTACACAAGATAAACAGTGTCCCGTCTCCCGTCACTTCAATGGACGCGACCATATGGGTGTCAAGGACCTGGCAATCACTGCTATTGTCTCGTGCACAAACACACCCACGAGAGTCCAGATTGAAAACAGATTAATAGAAAGTCAAGGTACCATTGCACCACATGGGATGAATATTGTCTTTTCTTTGTCCACCTAGGCGGTTGCCCCGCCCACTCTCTGCTTTCCTATATAAAATCGCTCTGTCATCTCTCTGTTTCACTTCTTTTTGGATACTTTGGATTTCTCCGCAGCTAAGTTCATTCATTTTTCATTTTCTAATTTTTATTTTTGTTTTGGTTGTGTCTTGTATGTTCGTTGATAAAGGCTCTTTGCCGAAACGTTCGCTGTTTTGTTACGTCCTGTCAGGCTAACCCTTACCTTGTTTACGTCTTTTCCATTGAATTTAATAATATTTATAAATATTAATTATTTATTAATAATATAGTAATACTTCTTATAGTAATACTATTAGTATTAATATAGGAATTAGAGTAAGTTTCAGTAAGACCAAGCCACATTTGAAACTATTAATTACTAATAGTTCTAATAGTAATTCATAAATAAATGAATATGTACATGCCATGCCATGCTCATATAGTCATGCACATACACCAGGGTTGCCAACCGTCTGTAAATTTACGGACAGTCCGTAAAGACTAAAGATTGGTCGTAAAATTGCTTGTCCGTAAATTTCTGTAAAATAATAAGTCCGTAAAAAAATGACAATCTCAACGTTTAAAAAATCATTAAATTACATAATTATGTTTGCGATATCTATTTTCTTAATTCAAATTTTAATTTTAAAATTGTTTTAGTGGCATCCCACGCTCTATTAATAACTGTAAGCGCTTTATGAACAGCTAGGCTCGCGTGGTGAGACGCATCGCGGCAAGCTAGATTTGTTTAGATAGATGATAGATTGTTAGTTGTACGTCACAATTACGCATAAATTATGACGACATAAGTGTAAAAATAGTATTTGTTTTTTTTTAAATGGCGGAAAAGATGTATACTAGCAAAGACAACTATGAAAACTATGAAATAAACAAAAACGTGGATAGAATTATTGTTTAAAAAGCTAAAGTGAACAAAAATTACTCCCACAATGATCAACAGTACACATGTTTCTATGTATGATCATATTATTTTTATCATATGCAAGAGGAATTAAACAGTAACTTATGATGAATGTCATACAATAAACTAACGTTATGAAAAAGGTAATAGAGATGTGCTCATGTGGAGATGTTACAATTTTACCTACAATGCTCGGATTATAAATTATGCTTCATATTCATTCGTTATTGTCAACATTTTATGTTAAATGTGTCCGTAAAAAAATTTTTTAGTCAGTTAATTCAGTTAATTTTTTTGAAAATTCTCATATTTGTCAGTAAATTTTATTTTATTGAGTTGGCAACCCTGACGCACACAGACATAGCAGTCTGTTGAGTTTGATGCTTGACTTTGACTAAAAACTAAAATCTGATACCAAGCCACATACATTTGATACATGCATCATAGTCATAGTTATAGTTGACTGTCAGCTGGTGAGCTAACATTAACTGCATGCTCCTGCTGTGACTAGCACAGGGCAAACTAAGAATTAATTTATTAGTCTAATTTTTTTGAGACTGGGTGTGTGCTCTACTCAATTCTACTGATGCAGAGAAGTAAGGACCATAACTGATTGCTCCAGACTCCAGGATCTGTACCCAGATAAAATCTAACAAAATAATTAAACAACCCGTAAAATCAAAGTTTTTTACTATAAATTTATAAATCCCTTATATGAGAAACATGATTAAAAGTATTGATTATGTTCGGTGATTATGCTAGGTGACACAAAATTTCAGCTCGATAGGATCACTGGAAATACCCGGGTACCCATTCAAACGTGGTGACGTGGTGGTCGAGAGGTAGCGCTCTTGACTGTCACACTGATGGTCACGAGTTCGAATCCATACGAAAGTGAGGATTTGTTCTCGGGGCCTGAGGAGTCCCAGAGTCACCCAGCTCCGAATGGGTACCTAACTAGACAATAGTTAGGCGGCTGGGGTAATGCGTGGAACCCCTATAGCCGTGGCCTGTGACCGCTGCATCACTTGCCAACAGATCATCTCTCATGGTCTGTGGACGCAATTATCTTCTGCATAGAAGGAGCGTCTGTATATCTAAGATAAGATAAAAAGCCTCAAAATTTTCGTCATTATGCCCGCTATTACTACTATTAGCCTTTTACTTTTTGTTTATTTTGAAAAAGGAAATTTTGATGTAATGACTCAGCAATGTGAAAATGATGACATTGAAATGCTATTATAGTACAGCTGTGTAAAAAAACAATGAGCAAAGGGATACTGAAGTGATTTTTTGTTGTTGTTTTGGTGGGAGTGGGTGCGGGGCTTAACAGTCGTTTAAAAATTAAGGACGGCAGTCGTATGATGATATGGCGATTTGTTTCTATTTCTTGTTTACAACTGCTGTAATTAACCAAACTTTTGCCCCTACTTAGTGGACCCATCCCCCAGCATTTATTTTTCTAATATAGTGAAGATCATTCAACTATTAAAATATGATTATTTTTAAACGCAAAAAAAATATTGCAGGTGTTTATTATTTTAAAAGTATGTTGAAGATATGATTGGAGACATATGTAATATGTGAGTTGGAGGGGTAGGTAAAAAAAAACATTGGCCGTTGCAATCTGTAACAAAGATGTGCGGCTTAAGGCTTAAGCCAAGGTTACTTCTAGTCCTTCCTAGATATTGGTCTTGTGTTCTCATTTGTGTCCTACTGAGTTGAGGGACCCTTCCAAATCATTTACTTTTGTTATTATAATGAAAATCATTCAACAATTCAAATATTATTTTTTTAAAAATAAGGAGACGTGTGAGTGGGGGAGCGGATTTAGATAAGCATTGGCCGCTCAATCAGTAAAACAAAGATGTGCCCATATTTCAAAGCCAGTGTCATTTCTAGCCCTTTCTAGTTAATAGTAGTTATCGGCGTGGTGCTCTATTTTCCTAACTTAATAATTCAAAGAGCCAAAACCTTTTTTAAAATTGATTTTTGTTTTAGTTTTATGTTCAAAGGAAAAAAAAGCGTATCTAAATCCTTTTTAGTTTGTCGGGACCGTTTGACAGTTATATTTTTCGAAGCGTGTTCATGTTAAACATATCACAGTATATATTTCAAACGAAAAGTTTTATTTTGATAAATTATTTGCAAGTCAAAATGTGAACACAGAAGAGCCACAGTCCGAACACGTTAGTAAGGATATTGCAGTAACATTTTCACGGGTACCCGAGCGCAATTTTACTGCCTGGGTAATTGCTCGGCAACGGGTACCCGGGACCCGTGTACCCGTTAACAGGCTTAATACTCGAGTACACAATTATGGCTAAATAGCTAAAGTAATACAAAAGGAGCATGCCAAATTAGGTTTAAAATGAACATAACTCTTATTTCATTTGATTTTGACAGCGCTTTTGATTACCACATCCTTGTATGCAAGAAACATTAGATTGGCAGCGTCCAAGCTTTTTTAAAAAATGGATGATAAAATAAGACAAAGTAGATTATTACGAATCAAACCATATCTTGCAGCATTAAGGTAGGTCATACAAATTATTTTTTTTTTTTGCCATTGCGATATCATTAGCATAGAAGTATAAAATATACAATTTGTTGTTATTCATTAATAGGATTCTTCTAATCCAGGGGTCTCCAAACTACGGGAGGCCCTCTCATCTGACCCCCAAAGAACTTTTAATCTAAAACAAATTTCTATTTTACCTGTAGTTTACCAAATAACTTAATAGTTGCGGGTTAGAAGTCGGTCCCCCAAACTGCTATATTGGAGTGCAACCTTACACTAAATACATATTTAAAGAATAATAAAGTAATTTGCAACATGCTAATTTTCAATTAGAAAATACAGCTTTTAGGCAGGGTAGGGGGGTCAAAGTTGTTTGACGTCATATTGGAGGGGGGGTTCTAAGTTTTTGTGACCAAGGGGGTTGGGGGGGGGTTAAAAGTAGGCTAAAATCTCTAACGTAATTTATGGACGGCAAAAAAAAAACTGATTATATAGAACAATATATGCAGTGACATTGTCATCTCATTATGTTTATATAACGGCTGAAACACTGGTGGGCGAAAGGGAAATTTCTACAAATTTCAAGCTTAGTATTATGCAAATTAAATTTGTTGTGCGTATGCATGCATTCAGTGGAGACCTCCCTCTCCTGTTCGCATCCATATGCATAATGCCATTTTTTGAAGACCCCCCCCTGCTTGCGTACATAATAATTAATATAAGGATGGCCCCTTATTTGGTTGTGGCAAAAACATATTTTGTGGCAATTTTATGTGACCAATTAAACTGCTTCAAACTAAAGCCAAGTCTTCCTCCGGCCCAGTAAACTCAATATTATTTTCAGGCTGTGATCTTTGGCAGTATTTTCATTTAATGTATACATATTTATATACACATATATACAAAGCATTCCTAATCAAAATTTATATATTTTTATTTAATTTGTTATTTTTTTAAATAGTTTTTTTATTTTTAAATTTAACATCTTTTTAACCTCTTCTAATTATGCAGAAAGAATGAAGAGCCCAAAGCAGGCAATAAGGTACAAAATATATTTTTTTCTCAGAGGAAAATCTGACATAGAAAATCAGAGGATCAAACCTAGATTTTATAATACGTAGCCTTAATTATGGTTTGATTATTTCATTTTGCATTTATTATATGGAAGCATCCTATTATCTAGTTTTTAAAAAAATTTGCAATGGTTACATAATTATCACTAATATTAACATTTATGAATTTTATGTTTCTAAAAAAAGAACCAATTTTTAGTTCATATTTTTACTCTCCCAAATACTCGTATTTCAGCCTAATCTTCTTATGTTAATGCAAGATTTAAAAGATGAAGGTAATACCTTATTTAAGGAATCTAAATTTCAAGAAGCCTGGGAACATTATCGATTTGCTTTATTCATTGCGAGACAGTTGGAAAGGACATTTTATCATAGTGTTGAAAAAGAATTTCTCGCAACATTGTTTTGCAATGCTGCGCTCTGTTGTTTAAAAACGGTATGTATTTTATTTTTTACCAGAAAATTATTGATTATTTATACATTTTAAATTTTATTATTTTATCCTATGCCAATCTGGACATATAATAAACATTATGGAGGCTTACATCATAATATTTATCACATGTTGAAATTGTTTCAAAAATTTAAATATTTTATTACGAAACCTTTTTTTACAAATGTGATTAAGCTATAGATAATTTAAATTAAAAAAATATTTCCACAGAAAAATTATGAAGAAGCTCTTAAAGATGCAGAGAATGGTAAGTGTTGAAGGTTTAATCCAATTGACTTAATTACATTGGTTTCTCATTTCTTACATTTATTTATACTGATATCACATAATTTTAAAAGTCAAGATGCTTCTCAGTCCGTTGCCTAAACAGTAAATCTAAGTCTTTATGAATAGTAGACAAATACTGGTCTAGACATTTCTGCAAATGCCTTCATCAGGTCAAATAATTAAACGAAGGTGTTAAAATTGAATTAGCATAATATATCTAAACTACCATAGATAAACTAGTTAAGTAAAGAAAAGAAAAGGATGACCATAAATTCTGTTGAAAACAAAATTAGAAAAAGATCTTACAGCTATGTAAAATTGTGAACTTGATTAGCTTGATACAAGCCATATGAAGCAGACATACCAAACCTTTTTATTAACCTATTTTCTATATAGATGTTGTCTGATATATTTCTTGCGTAAAATAATATGCTAGTACCAGCAAGATACAAAATTCTGTAAGGTTAGTGCAAACAAACCAAGCACTAGAGCAGGGGTGTCCAAAATCGGACCGCTTTGCAATTTTAACTGGCCTGCGGCATCATCTGAAATATTAATTTGAAGGATGTATTATTTTTGTTACAAAATTATATTATAACTTTGTACTGTTTTGATGGCAAATATCGATTGTGTTTCATTTTTAAACAACGTGGAACTATCTTTTTTAAAAAGATGATAAAGTTATGTGTTGTTAAGTGTACGAAATTTGTTGATGGCCTACGGTAAAAATCGATGACATAATTGAATATCAAGAGGCACTACCAGACCAGACACGTTTGTGGCGATAAAAGATGTGTTTCCTGTACTTTGGTTCGTGGTTTAGGGATAATTGATAATGATTATAATAAATACCTTCTTGCCTACAAGGATATAACTTTAGTGATCTCACAATTGATGACAACAAACAAGAATAGTGTAAAGTTAAACGAAATATAAGTTTATTTACACTCTGTACATTGTATTGAGAAATAATCATTAATTGATATATATTAAAGTTATCTGACTTATTCGAAACTTACTCTGATTCTACACAATGAATTTTAAACTAATCCAAATCTCTCATAATTAAGTGCTAAAGAAAGCCTTTATCAATTCCCTATAACAATGATATCATCATTAGGCTTCTGCCCTTATACTAATGTTCAATGGTATGGTACTTAAAGTTAAATCCTCGTGTCCTTGCGAGGCGCTATAGTTGATACTTCAGCTGATGTCCTTGAGGAGTAGTTCTGGTTCGCACTCGGTGGTGCTGAACCGCGGGTCAGGCTGATTCCACTGTTGAGTGATTGCAGATGACTCTGTGGTGCTGGTCCTTTGGAGCAGGCTGACTCCACTGTTGAGTAACTGCAACGACTTTGTGGTGCTGATCCTTGGAACAGGCTGATCCCTTGTTGAGTGACGGTGTAAATAACTTCCTGCTGGACTTCACTGCATCAACACAAGATAAACCTCTTGAAGAGTTTGAATGTTCACTTATGTTTATAAGTGACTTCTGAAAACGAGGAGTTTTCAGGCTTCGATCAGCACGAGTGTACTCGTGGCTAATCGGCTTCGATCCTCACCTGGGAATGGCGGATCGGCATCAGCCGGATACGGGTATGTACACCGCTGGGTGTAGAAGGTCTATCCGGAGATGACCGTCTCTGGACTTGTTGGGTGGGTGATCCTCAGGGCTTACCAGGGTGGTTTTGTCCTCGGCCTGATGGACACTGTTGCAATATTCTCATCTGGCACCGGTCGTAGATGATGAATGAATCTTGGCTTTCCGGTAACCAGGGACCAGATTCTATAAAATAAGGTATAAACTTTAATAGTTTATCCGTATTAACTATTAGGTGTCCCTCATTTGACATCCGAGCCTTCAGAGCAAGGTGTCAAAAGGGAATCAAAGTATTCATAAGATAGTACAAGATAATGGTAAATAGTACTTCAAATCATTATTATTAAGATCGTATATTACCCATTGTTAATAATAAAATAGCAATAATCTCAACGTTCATATATATGCATTACTGATGCACACATATTGAACAATAGTTAATATTTTAATTGAGTTAATCCATTGACAAATGGAAACTGGTGTCGTGTTATGTACAACGATAATAAAATACAGAATACCTAACGGCATACTTATGGTTATTTAACCGATTCAAATAAATTCAACAGATCATAACTGATTAAGCATTTAATTATTACATTATTAATTTGGCATATAATAATATTATGACAGTGTATTTAGTTGATAATTGAGGTCGTTCTTACTTTATCTGGATTTCGGAATGTTTGGTTCCTTGATGATTACAAACTGAGTAAATACACAACAGTTGATTCCATCACCTCAATAGAAGAATATGGAGAATGGTCCCTCGCTCATATTCCCTAGATGACGTGTTTTATTTAATTTGCGTTGATTGGATGATCAAACATCAACAGTTAATAGGTGTATTCAACTATACAGCCTCACCGCGCGAAATGGTGCGCCTTTAGAGATATTTCCTTTTCTTGTTTATTAGTTGCTGTGCAGTGAGGAATTGCGCGTTCATAAATTTCGTCACATAATTGTTATGTGTTGTTAAGTGTACGAAATTTGTTGATGGCCTACGGTAAAAATCGATGACATAATTGAATATCAAGAGGCACTACCAGACCAGACACGCTAACCATGACAAGCTGACTGAAACTGAACGAACTGAGAAGCTGACCAATCTGGAACCTGGATTAACCTCATAGCAAAGCTTTTTTTGAAGAATTGGTCAAGCAATTGAACATTTCTCAAAGGCAAGTTATGAGGTGGCAACACTGATAGTGAAACACTGCTAATCATTTACTGATGGGGAGTTTGTAAAAGAATGCTTGATAAAAATTGCTAAAATATCTTACTGAGGAAATGCATGAGTTTGCAAATGTTTGCCTGTCACGCACCACTGTGGTTTGCAGAATTGAAGAAATCTCATCTGACATTAGGAGACAAATAGAGGCAAAAACAGAAAAAAAATTGTTTTTTTTTCAATATCTTGTGATGAAAGCACTGATGCATCCAACACTGCGAGTTTTGGGTTGCGACTTGGAATGTACTAAGCTTGTTCAGAGGAGGAGCCTTAAACAATCTTACAATAAAACTGGCAGACTGCGCTGGGGAGGACACCTAGAAAGATTGTCAAATGATAGAGGAGTAAAGAGAGTACACCAGTAAAACCCCAGAGGAAAACACTCAAGGGAAAACCTAGGCTTAGATGGATGGATGATGCAGAGAAAGATCTACAAAAACTGGGCATCCAATATTTGAGAAGAAAGGCGTTGATAAGGCCTGAGTGGAAGGAGGTTGTGAGGCAGGCCCAAGCACTACATGGTCTGTAGCACCACAGGGATGGATGGAATGATGATGTGTGTGAGTGAAGAATTACCTGACCTGCAGAGTCTTAAAGACCAAATAAAGGGAAAATATTTATTTGCTTGATTGTTCTGCAATCAACTACCATGGAAAAAATAAAGGTACATGTAATTAGTGGATTGGCAACACTTATCTGTTACAAAGTCAGCGAAGAGGGTAGCAAAGCTTTTAAACTTCACCGTATCATTCACCAATTTCTTTGTGTCAAACATCTTAGATGTGATCATGACATTGAGCCAGTGATAAAAGCTATTAACTATTCGCTCTAAACCCTGTTTCATCGCCAATTTCGGCCTGGAGAATACGTAGGGTTGTGTATAACAATTATGTTAGATGGCTAAATCAGGGATAGCACTTCAGCTTTTCTAGGCCTTTAAAAAAGAAATTGGGCAATTCATGGAAGATAAGGAACAACTATTTCTAGAACTATCTAATACTGCTTGGCAGCAGATTTTGCATTTTTATTTCATATGACAAGACATCTAACAGTTCTTAACACAAATCTTAAAGGGCACAATGCAGTGATAAGCCAATAATATTCACACATATTCCCTTTGGGAACAAGCTGCAATTTTTTCAAAGGCAATGGTCTCAAATGCAGAATAATACCACACATTTCCCCTCACTACAGGAAACCATTACAAGTTTTTCAGAAAGAAGCTTTAAAGAGCTAATGCAGAGGTATGTTGCTGGTGAATTTCAAAGATGCTTTCAGGACATTGCAACTATTGAAAAGGAAGTCATTTTTTTCTACACCTTTCGCTGTTGACCCTAATATTGCTTCGGGAAATCTGCATCAGGTAGTCATTGAATTGCAAAGTGAATGTTGCTGCAGACAACAGCTCTCTCTCTCATTATCCTTACTGTCACCTGGATAAAGAGAGATTCCAAGAGACTCGATCATTTGCTAAGAAAATGCTACGCTTGTTTGGCTTGACATACTTGTGTGAGCTGATTCAGTTATGAATCTTAACAAGAACTATGTGAGGACAAGAATAAGTGACTCTCACCTGAGTGTTATCATATGTAAAAAAAAAAAAAAACAGTTACCTATTTACTACATTCAAGATCTCAGTCTCACCATTCACATTAAAATTTATAAATAAAAACTTCTCAACCCATGTCATTTCTGTTTATTATTTTAATCCGGCCCCCAAAATTCTTTACTACACCATGCAAAAGATTTGGATGTCCCTGCACCAGAGGTGGTTTTGGTACTTTTTGCTTTTAAAATCCCTTTAAAACTCTTTTGGCATTATTTAAGTTGAAAATCATTCATTCTCTATATAACTTTTAACTACAATTTTAGAAAGTAATTTTTAATCCATAAAATATGTAGCAGAAATTATATTACAATTTCCTTTAAGCAAAAATAATAATGCTTTTTAAGTGCAAAAGTTGTTAATTTTTACTTTTGATCTTGGAAAAGTGTATATCTATTCTAAATAAAAGGCCAAGCCCTCACTGACTGACTCACCACTAATTCTCCAACTTCCCTTATAAGTAGAAGCATGAAACTTTGGGAAGTTGTTGAGCACATTCTAACGACAATAATTGGCAAAAAATAATTTTAAAAATCTCACTCAATAAATGTATTTTTTTTCCTAATATGAGCTATACAAAAACTGACTCATCACTAATTCTCTAATTTCCCCTGTAGTTAGAAGCATGAAACTTTAAAAGAGTTGCTGAGTAGACTGCCGCGATGGTAACATGCGAAACAAATATTTAAATTATCACTCACTGGGGGAAGGGGGCCCAAATATAGTTTTTTTTCTAATATAAAAAATGACTCATCTTTAATTCTCCAATTTACCATGTAGGTAGAAGCATGAAATTTTGGGAAGTTGTTGAGTACCATCCCGCAATGGTATCAGGCTAATTTTTTTTTTTTAAATCACTCACTAGGGGCCGGGAGCCAAATGTATATTTTTTACCTTATATGAGCTAAATAAAATTTGTGTAAAGTTTGGATAGTGTTTAAATGGATTTTGACAAAACTTGGAATATAAAAACTTGATTTCTTACATTAAAATACTATAGGGTATTAAAATGATATTTTTTCATTCTTTTGGAGCTGGGGTCCCCTAATCTCTTTTTTGTTAATGTTTAAGAAACTGAAACCATTCGATTTTTATACAATTTTATTATACCAACAGTGACAAACACATATATCCATCCTGTTTTTATGCAGTTTCTCAAAGCTTACTGAAATCCTAATTTTCCGCTGCAAAGCGCTTGTATTTTGCTAGTCATTAAGATATTTAAAACACATTCATTTAGGTCGCAATATTCACCCAAACCATAACAGCTATTAAAAATGTCATTAAAGTTTTTTTTTAAATGTAAAGAATTGAATAAAAATGCTTCAAGTTTTAATTATAATTATTATATTTTTTAGCGTTACGCTGCCAGGATAATAATATAAAAGCAATGTATCGTAAAAGTGTTGCACTTAAAGAATTAGGACGTTATAAAGATTCCTTGAAGCAAGCTCTACGAGGAAAGGAAATAGACACCAAGGTAAATAATTGTGCATTAAAATTTTGAAAATTTAATCTTGTTTTTAATTTGTTGCATAAGTCTTTTAAGAGTGCAAAAAATATATTATCCTTTTAGTTCAACACTTAATAGTTTCTTTTGTCTCTGAAAGTTATCGTTTGTGCGTTTTGATAATAAATGTCTTTTTTTCTCTCCAATATTTTATTTTTGTCATGTGATTTTTTAGATAATTTTCGTATTGAGTTTAAATGTTATTCCTCTTGTCAACCATCAATCTATTTATCATAAATAAATTTTGATTGCTGATAATCTTTGAAAGTTGCATCTCTATTTTAAGAACATATTTACCTGTCTGTTATATGTGCTTCTTGCAATGTCTCTATCCAGAGTTAAGATTTTAAATTTGTTTCTTTAAGGTTGTAACATTACTTGTATTTGCGCATACATAGGGCAGGGAGCTCCTGTCTATTCCATAATGATTATGTGAGCAAGTATTGTTCAAGTGAACTTGTGTATATCTTTGTATGAAATCGTCATGGCTCTTGAGTTCCTTTCACTAATATCTTTGGAGGGTTGTGTATCACTGGAGTTTAAATTTGAATTAGACCAGATAAAATACAAAAGAATTTTTAAAAGCAAGGCAAACTTGTGGTTGTTGAGTTAAAGATATTTAGAAGGAAAAAACGCAAGTTTATCTGAAACACTTTTAAGTACTCTTAGACCATCAAGTTCGTGGACAATCTTTTTAAAAAACTTTTTTTATCACCCTACTCCCTTTTAAAAATTATGGTACAAAATCATAAAACGTTCCCGTCCTCCCCTCCCTCACACAGGTGTAGCATTGTTGGTTTAAAGCAAATCGAGTGCCACCATATCTTGAATTTTACTTGTTTCATAAAATGGTTAATCAAGAAATCAATTTATATATTTTTTTGGTTAAATGAAATTGTTACCATACAACTACAACACCAAGATTTAAATTCCAAACAGTCTATACTCGATAACAAACACTGGCTTGTATACCAGTGAAAGTTATTGGCTCAATCATCTGGCCTCTTCTACAAACCTCCTGTTAGATCCCCCAATGTGGACGGTACTCTGTCCTAATCCACTTGGACACACATTTTACAAATTTAAGCTGGTCAGCAGATATTGAATGAATGCGAGGAGGAAAAAAAATTAACAGTGCTGATCCCTAAGCCTAAACATTCTTTGTTTTAAAATAGTCTATAGGTGATCAATGTTTTGTAGTTTGTTTTCTGACCTTTCCCCAAGTTAAATTTAATTAACCGAAAAGTACCAGCCTCACAAAATATATTGTTTAAACTATTAAGTTTTAAGTTGACATGAAATCAAGTCCAAGTCAATCCCCGTGCATTTACAATTTATTCCAAAGTAAGATTTAAGACTAGTATGAAAACTTAAGTGTAGGTTTCAGAGAAAAACGTTCCTTCGTACCAATTTTAACTTAACTTTAATAATTAATAACTTTACTAACATTTTATGAATGAACAATGAACATTAACAACAATATTAACATGTATTAATAGTATTATTTAATTTTAAATAAGGCTGGAGTTATTTTAACAGGATAATTGAGCTGACATTTTAATTTTAAGTCATTAGTGAGCGGTGATATGTTATTATTGTTATTTTATTACGTTTAGTTTAGTCATAGTGACAAGAAATCTTGTGGAAATTAGGATTTAGATCGGGATAACCCGGTGTGGCGCTATTGGCAAAAGCGAAAGTTATAAAGGCCTATATATTTAAAATGAAAGGAAATCACCATATTTTGACTGAGTTTCTATTGTGGGGGTTATTATTTTTATCAGTTACACTCTGATTCGTAAATAAACTTGAGGCTGTCCAACTAACCCTCTTAAATCTTACGCATACGTCCAGTGAATAAAAGTAAAGCTGAAAATGTCATCCAATCAAACTACTTTTCGCTGATGTGACATTGCCGACTGACCTGTATGCCTGTATATTTAGTCCAGTCAGCAACTGCTAAGCATTCCACCGGGAATTCCCGAGGTGAAATTTTTGTTTTGTTTTCTTACTTCTTCAACTAGTATTCTACGTCCGATCGTCGATGGGTTTGTAATCCATCTTGCTTTTATGTTTAGTAGTAAATTCCTAAACTAGTTATGGTAGCCGTGTAAATAAATTGTAAGAAAATTAAATTACGTTTCAAAATAGTTATTTTTAATTATAATTAATTATGCTTTTGTAACTAAATAATTTTAACTAATAATAACTAGTATTAAAAGGTATAATTTATTAAAATCGAAATCAAAGCTGACGTTCTCGTTCTATTTCTTAGAACTGGAAGATAATGAGAATGACAATCAGTCACATTAAATTATTAAATAAGGTTAAAGTTAAAGGGTGAATGCTAAAAGTAAGCAAATAATTTAATCTACATTTTTTTGGTTGCTGTAAATTACACTGTACTGTAATTTCGTTTTATTTTAATGAATGTTATTCTTTTTTTTTTTTAAACTACAAAAAATTTAGCTCACAAATAGTAATATTAATAGGACAAGCAATTAGCCATTAATTATATATTTCTAAATATATTATAGGACAGATTTTTAATAAAGTCAAATCCGAGGGGAAAATTAGCTGACGTCATTTTAAAATTCGGAGGAGAAATTGATATTTGAAAGTGCAACTTACTTGAGAATTTAACTCTCTCAATACATTACCTAATACTTAAGTTTAAGCCTAAGCTTAAAATTAAAGCTCTAGCCTTTATTTAGGTTTGTATAATATTTTGATATATGCTAAAACTAGGCTTGATTCTTGATAATAACAATAACTTTATACTGATTATCTCTTTTACCATACAGAACTGAAACATTAACTTTCATTTTAAGTGAATAAATAGTGGAACAAGGTACAAAAAATAAGCAAATGATTCAGTTGTGATGGCTTTTTTCAGCTATAACAACAGATAAATTTAATCAAAATGCTAAATGTAATTTTTAAATATTTGATTAAAGAATATTTAGAGCAGAAAGCTATTTAAAGTTTATAGTTAGAAATGGTTTCTAAGCTCAAAACTGACATCATTATGTTATGACATGGTGATGGTGATGAAAAACTGACAAATTTATTTTTTCATTCTTCAATCTCGCTTTTGTATTGTTGCAAGAAATTAGAGTTCCGGTAGTATAAACACATCTACTTTTTTTTTTTTTTTTTCAGTATGAGACCGGGGATGCCTTGTTTTGTTCAAAATTCCATATGTGTACTGAATTCATCACACAACATTTAGCGTATATTACCAGCATAACTAGATGAGCATAAAATTCAAATCACTTAGATCACTCTTTGACTAATATCAGTGGAACCCTCTTTAGAAAAACCATTTTATAGTTTCCAGAACATAAGGGAAAGTTTATTAAGAAAAATGGTTTAGACCCAATATGAAGATTTCAGCTTGGAAGTGACAGTAAAGCAGGTCAAATATATTTTATCCTGTCTGAAGATATAAGTGTTGGGCTGGGGCTTTATAGCAAGGAGTATACTATTGTTAAAGAATATTCTTTATTGTTAGTTATGGATTACCTTTGTTTGACCCTAATGTTTGTGTAATCAAGACTTAAAAGCATCATTACATGTTTTAGCCCTTACATGTTTGGGCTATGAAATATGTATATTCTTGATTTGATCTGCTTGCAAATTCCATCATTTGTTTCTTCCTATAAATAGTCTACAAATTTAACTGGCAGACAATATAGACTGACATGGAAAAGGGGGTTTGGATTCAATATATATATATAATATATTATCAATATATTGTTTTTAAAATTCAGGGACCTGGTCTGCATATGCATTCTCTAACATGTATTCAATGTGAACCATAAAAATATAAAACAGACATAACTAGGTCCAAATTTTGTTTAAATAGTCATGGTTAAATCATTAGTTTGGTTTTTTTTTTTTAAATCATTATCGTGAAAATATTTGAATGTAAGTGCCATTTTTGCCAGCCAGATAAGAGTGTCAATCTGTTTGGATTAACATTGTTTGTGAACAAAAAAAATCTTTAACCCGAAATGGGGAAATGATGTGATGTGAAGGCATCAAGTGAGAGTAGTAAATGTCTTGTATAAGAGGTAATGTTTTGGATACAATATTTGTTTAATGACTTGTAGGTGTCCTTTGGGGGCAAAGAAGTTTTAAAATGCTTATGAATCCCATTAAGAAATTCTGTCATCTGTTCTTTTTGACACGAGCAGGTTGAATCAATTTTTATAAGGCTACCTGCTACCTACTTAGTGAATTAGTAAGTAGCATATGGGAGGATTTTCCAAGATCATTATATAATTATGTAGTGTAGAAGCAGATTCTTGAAACTGGGTCTTTTTGATAAACAAGTAAAATTATGTATCTTACAAAACTTTAGAAATGTACACATTTTTACTGGTCTATACAAATGATCTGTAGTCAAGAAGGGTAAAAGAATTAACATATCCATTATTTAATAGATATTAGTCACTTAAGACTTTAGAGAAATACATTTGAGACCCTAGGATATTTATGAAAATCTTATGTACCTATATTCTTATAATTCAAATAAAATGTTGGTATTAGTTAATGTTTTTAGATCCTTATTTGTGTCAACATCTTTGCCAAGCTACTTCTAAATTATGTTTGTATGTAGTATGTATGGCATCTGTCCGTCTACAAAAGACGATAGATTTATCTTTAATATTTGCAGCTCTTGGTGTGGCCGATGAGACCAATCCTTGAGTGGCAGTCTCTTCTGCATTTTACACACACGAATGTACTGAGGCAGTGTTGCCTGGCCTTCCTGCTTGCTCTTTTTCCAGCTGCTTCTTCCCTTATGTTTAATCTTAATCCAATTGATTCTGTTGTGTTCCATGCTTTTCTTTTCTCTACTTGTCCTTTTTCATCTAAAAATAATCTTATTATTATAAAGAAAAAAATAAGTAAAAAGGGCTTTACTCTCAAATATTTGAAATATTCACAAATAACTTAATTTAATTTGTGAATTTAAAAAAGTATAATATTAACTTTTAAAAGATGTTTTAACCTTTTCTAAAAGTCAAGAGAAAATTGTAATAAAAATATATTCCAAAATTTAATAGATTTAACACAATTTTCATAACTGTGGCAATGATTTCCCATATGTAAATAAGTGAACAGAAATGAAAAATAACTTAAATAATAAAGTTAGATACAAATGTAACCTAGCTCCCATGAATAGTGTCATAAAATTACAGCCATTATTTCTTAAAATTAATCTTCATTTATGAAAGTCTTGATTCTCTTATATGATAATTCTAAATCCTACATATGGAATGGTATCAGCAGCCCTGAGCACAAGGCTCTTAATAGGACTTTTCGGGGAAACTCTCCCAGGGATTAATAGGTAGGGGACCCCCTTTCCTGGACAGCCCCTCTGAAAGGGCACCTGGGCACCCAGGAACAAGGTTAAACGTTGAAAATGCCTTCCATGAAAGTTGACCTCTCCAATGAGGGGTACATTTTCCCCCCTCCAACTTGCTACAACCTTGGTGCCACCCCGGCTCAGTAAACAAGTCTATTATCCAAGGACTGTCATTAGATAGGGGGGATCATCAAAGTAATGAATCTAAGGATGTCACCCTGTCAGAAGGTTTCCTCAGAGACATCTGCTAAATTCTTTGTGGTACCCTTTGCTAATCTGTTCTTGCACTCATAGCCCTAAGAAGTACATCTCACTTATAGCTAGTGAGGTGGACAAAAATGTTGCTTCTGATAACCCAAACCTCCACTGTTACTTTTTACTTTATGATTATTAAATTGCTAATTCAAGGTTGATAAAATTTAATTTTAAAAAAGAGTTCATATCCACAAAATATTTGTTTGTTTCCAAATCTGTTGGTTCTGACCATATATTTCTGTTAATTTTTTCTTTAAGAAAATGTTTGACTTACATTTTTATAGTTTATTTTTAGGAATAAATCTTATGGCATTGGCTTCACTGTTGCAAACATTAAATATAAAATCATGAGTTTGAATGTGACGACCAGATTTCTAAATCAAAGGCTTGTTTTAAATTTCACTTTTCTTTTTAACTTCACAGAATAATTTTGATGAATTAATAGAAGATTTGAGAATTTTATTGGGTAAAACTGGTAAATCAAAAGATAATAGTTCTTCAGGGGATTCGTCTTCTATAGCAAGTAATGAATGGCTACAAGGAACTAATGCTATTGTAAGCGAAAAGGTATGCATTTTTTATATTTTAAGTATACACTTTTAATTTACTGCAGTTTATTTTATAGTGGATTTAATATACTGGTGTTTTTTCTGAAAGAAATATAATATAATTTTTTAAAATTCACTTGGAGGTTCTGGTTTCCATTCTGTTTAAGACACCATACAACTAATTTGATTGTACTTAGAATAACTATAGACATTGAGGATTGTACATTAAACACTTACATCAATACCCCTTACGCTGTAATTAAGTACATAAACTACTGCAACTACGCTCTATAGGGAAAGAAGAAATAATGTAATTTATTTGAGACAAGATTATTTTTGTTCTTTAGTTTCTTAAATATGTTTTAATTGCTTAAATTTGATATTTATATAATTTTTACTCATGTATTTCACATATTGGTTAGAGGTTTAAATCATTACAACAGAATTCAACTAGGGCTGTTATCGATTAATTTAAATCTAATTGTAAGCTTTTGAAAAATTACAGAATAATTAATAGATAATTTTGATTAAAGCTGAAAATAAGATGTATGACATCATTAAACTAAAAATTTCATAAAATGCCAGTAACTTAAGTATTTAATAAAAAATATATCATAATTTTAGGAGAATTATTTAAATGTAAGTAGTTCAATTTAATGTCAATGAATTTAAATTTTGTTATTGTTAAATAAGTAAACACAATGTTTTTTGTTTATTTCATTTTCCTTATAAAAACTGCTTATTTTAAAGTTTACACGTTATAAATCTTTTTTTAAATTGAGAAGTTTGTATGTAAAAAAAAACTATTATTAATTTTGTATTATTTACTATTAAGTCAAAAAAAATGTTTAAAATATTTTCTTTAATTTTATTAGCTCTTTTATCGATTAAAATTGTTTTAATCGATAACATTTTTTACTGATTAATTGAGAAATTAATCGTTTATTTCGGCAGCCCTAAATTCAACAAAACCTTGTCTTGAAATTATAACTTAGAACCTCCTGTAATTAGTTGGTATCTGTTATTAATTTCTTCATTCTGATTTATTCCAGGCCATTGGAATTCATGACAGTACAAAGTTTTATTTAAATCCCTGATTTATTTTTTTTACTCAAAAAAAAACAACAGTCCTTTAAATATTTTTTTTTAAATCTTAGTTTTAAAGCACATGACATCTTTGCCATCATTTCTCAGCTGTCAGTTAAATTGTGTACCTTGCCTTAACTATTTCATAATTTTTAGTATCAGACCTTAAATTAGGATTAAAAAGTAATAATTGTTACAGTGACTAATAAGGCCTACATTTTTCTTTCCAGAAAAAGGAAATAACACAAAAAACAATGCCTCCTAAAAAGAAGAGAGGTAGGGCAACTGATTTTAGAAGGTCTTATATTTAATTTATTATTATTATTATAAATTTTAGCCATTGCCTTTATCTTTCACTGATGGCATGGTGTTTTGCTTACCAAATATAAATATCTATAATTTAACATTGAAAGAATTAAGATTATAAAATACTAATTAAAGAACCATAGGTCTTAAAGCCTATCATTACATTTCATCTTGTTTCAGGGCAGTCCCAGTCTAATAATAATGGTGCCACTAAACCCCAAGCTAAAGCTAATGTAGTAAATAAATATAGTGATTCAGATCCTGATTCTGATTCAACTGTTAGTGATGATGACAGACATTTTGCGGCAAAAATGCAGAATGTGAAGAGTCGTCCAGTTGTTAACTCTTCACCTGTAAATACAGCTACAAAAGTTGGTGTTGCCAAGGTGGAGCCCTCTAACAGTACCAAGCCTGCAGTAATAACTTATGTTTTATTTAAATTTTTTTAGTTTCAATGAATATAGGCAAACAAATTATTTAAAAATTTTATTTAAATGTAACCCATTCCCTTGCTTTGGAATAATGTTAAACCAAAAGAATATACTGGGTAACCCTTTGAATCAAAGGTTCGTACCCCTTAATCCCAATCTCCTGTGTTTTCAGGGAAATACTCACATTTGAGTTTGTCTCAGGCATATATATCTGTCTCATGTCATGGGTATGGATCCTATGGCGGATTAAGGGGGGGATGAGCGAGCTAAAGCCAGGGGCCCCCGACGATTTGGGGCCCCCAAACTTTTAATATTTTATAATAAAAGTGTACAAATGTTTGCACGAACCCTTGAAAATATAATAAATTAAATAATTTATAAACATTATCTATTAAACTGATTGCGATTCCAGAGTTGCGAAGTCTTAAGTGCCAGATTTTCCCAGCCAGGGGTAAAAAAGTTCCCAAATGGGGCTAAAAATTCCGAAATGCGTTAAAAATGTGGGGGGAAAATCTGAAAAGTGGCAACTTCAATTAAATGCTTTCGCATTCATTTTAATGACTTTTGACTTCAAAATTAAAAAATAATAAATATTTTTGCATTTTTAAGGCAATTTTTAATAGGGTACTTTCAATTTTTATTTAATCTGTACGTTTTTTTTAACAACTTGGCTACAAAGCCAAAATATAGATTATACTTTTAAATTTTAACATCATGAAGTTTTAAAAAGTTATTTGGATACTCTTGTAATTTAAATTTGTCTGTGATTGATAAAAATATATTTTTAAAAATGAATGTTTTGAAATTTATTAATAATGAATCAATCATACATGGTTAAATAGATTGTTATATGTTTACATATTATTAATGATTTGGTCCTTTATATGTAACAAACATTTTATGATGATTCGGGCTCAGACTAATTAATTATATTATTTAATAGTAATACATTTACACAATCTGACTGTAAACTGTCTGCAGTCTACTGTCAGTGACAATGTTGGGAAAAACCTAGCAAAAACGTCAGGAAAAAAAACTAGATCCGAAATAAAAAACCTAGACACGCTAAAAATAAACAAATATGACGTCAAAGAGCCTCGCACCAACACAAAAAAAAGTATTTCTTATTTGAAAATGAGCATGTTTCAAATTATTTTATTTTATTTTCATCCAAGAATGTAATTATTTTCTTTTAAATTGTCAATCTCAAAAATTCCCATATGTTAGGCAAAATCCTTATAAATTCCTAAATTCCCATTTTAAAAAGTTTGGCTAAAAAAAAACACGATTCGGGAAATTTCTTACGACTTCTTAACACTGCGCGATTCAGACCTGACAGTCTTAATAAATCTATAAAACTTGGCTCACTTAGAGAATATAGTATAAAATATAGTTTATATTTTTAAAATTTCTCAATTTAGACAAGCTCTGCTGGTCGTGTGGAAAGGGCATAGGCTTGTGATGCAAATGGTGTCGGGTTTGATTTCAAGCGGTGGAATGTAAAATTTTTTTCTTTTCACACTCAATTTTTAACACCGGCGAACATTTTAAACAGTTATTTCTTCGTGTTCGTTTCTTTTTTCATTATTAATATTTAGTTACAGTCTTAAATTAGCTGTTAGCAATCTTATTTTAAGGGACGCTGGCTGGATAGGGCCCCCGTTTGATTGCAGCCAGGGGCCCCGTGCAGTCTTAATCCGCCCCTGTATGGATCAAAGGGTTCAGTACAATATCACAGTCCTGAATGTGGCCTACGTGACAGTTGGAGAGGTCAATGTAAGCTATGCTTTAAGACAGTGTTGAAGAATCAGCTTACAGTGTGAAAAGGAGCTGAGAAGTTAGATGGGAGCTACAAGAGCAGCCAACTTAGCTGCTGTTGTGTTTATACCAGTTTTATTTCAGTCACTATTGACAGATTTTACTTGGTGAATTTTTTATTTTTTCAGGAGAAAAGTAATACTGATACAGATGGATTTTCAGGTTTGACATTTAAAATTTCTATCTGTTAAAAACATCATCCTTGCAAAAATATATTTCCTACAAATTTTTTACTTTTGGTTCAAAAACACTTAAATTACTGAAACTATTAATTTGCTAAATATTACAACATAATACAGCTATTAATAATGTCCCTATCATAATGGTATCACCAATGGCTTTTTTAATATATATTTTTAAAATCAATGTAGATATCTTTTTTTCCACTAAGACTGTGAAAAGGCCATTTAAAAAACTCACTAAAATGTATACTTTTCAGGGACCAAAGCCAAAGTAAACCAACAACAGAAACTGCCAACAACTCGAATCACCTGGCCTTTAGAAAATTTTGATTTTCGTTTAGCTTGTAGAATGTGCTATGTTAAAGAAGGAGAAGGAACAAAAGGTAGCTTTTTCGCTATTTTTTCAGTCACTCTTACATTTTTTGACAATAGCTTCACTACAGGGGAGCATACTGGATGACTACCTAATGGTCAGAAAGAATGCTACTCTTTCCTCTTTTTATCTTTTAGGAATCTGGTATGACATTGAATTCTCCCTTCTGCTGTTCCCCAAATTTTCCCTTGATTCAAGTAATTTTTTTAAAAAGGCTTTCAGCAAAGAAAAAAAGAAAATATTTCCCCAAACCCTTAAATATATGACTATTTATTTGATACCTGAGTTATTCCTGCCAAAAATTTGAGAAGCACTGGTATCAGCAACTCCTCATATTTCAGATTGTTCATATTTCTGTCACAGGCCCAATGAGCCCAAGGGGAGTTAAAAGGGAAAGGTATGGTGTTGGGCTACCACAAGGAACAATGTCTAAAAAATTATTGATCTTTTGCAATTATTTATTTCTATCCATGGGAAAAAAAAAATTCAACTTCACTTTCTGTTTTTAAAGTTGAGCAGATATGATAAGAGGATTGTAGTTGCTATTTCTATTTTCCCAGGATATAGAAACCTAAAGACTTATTTCATCTTCTCAGCTTGTAATTCAGCATCAGCCACCATATGGCTAACTTATATGTAGAATATGAATGGGCTTGTATATGTATATATATATACTTTATCTTCTATATTTTAAGGACTAATTTATAAGTGATCCATAAGCTGGGAGCGCTTAGGCTCTTAGTTATTTTTGAGATTCTTAATTATAGTACTATTTTAGCCTGGTTCTAATCATTGAAATCATATTTAAAAGGGGGATATACTGTTTTATTATTAACACTTGCTTGTCCAATTCTTAGGTTATAGATACAGAGAAGACTACCAACACAGCTGTAGTCATGACATACTGTTGGTCAGAGCCAAGAAAAATCCACAGTTAACCTGGCACAAGATTCGGCCTCGAGACACTAATTTGAATGTAGCCAATTATATGCTCTGCAATCACTTTAAGAGTGGCATGCCGTGTCGAATTGGGGAGGCCAACTGTACATTTGCTCATAATCAAGTAGAAATCGATTTATGGAACTTGGATCGCTACCGAGTATTTAACATTCAGGCTTTTATCAGAGATGCTGCTAAGGAGGGTATATGTAAGTACTTGGATTTTTAACAATTTAACCACACAAAATATATAGTAACTTATCAAATTCTATTATTTCAAATTCTTTGCTTTTAATGAATTAATGTAACATTGTACTTAATGGGAAAAAAATGCAACAGAAAAAAATGTGTAGAATTTAGTTATAAATGTGTAAATTATTAACTTATTATCAATACATTTTATCGTCACATTTTCAATAATTCTAAGCCCAATTTTTCTGATGAGTTGTAAAAGTTTTTTAAAAAACTATATCCAACAGTTTCTACAGAAATTTTAGAAGCACGAAGTAGTAAACAGAAGTCTAATGTGGCAGAACCTTATATCCCTGGGTTGCAGAGTATTGTTAGTGGTAACAAGAGGCAAGGGACACCACCTCCCCCTCAGTCACCACACCATCAGGTTAACATAATGAAAAAATGTATTAGAAAATGCTGTCTAAATCTAGTAACTTTTATTTTGAAATATCAAATCTGCTCCTGAGAAAAGAAAATTGCTGTACATTTAATTTACAACTGATTATTGATCTTTGCTCCGAATTATCATGATTTTGAATGCTAACAGTTACTTTTAATTTGTCAGCAATTATAAGTTCTTTAATTATATGATTTATTCCCAGTTTCTTCAGGACACAAAAAATAATGTGTTAACTTTTACTTTACAGGCACAACAAAATGCAGGTTTAATGAATTCACACAATAATTATGTCACTACAGCAAATTTTGGAGGGACAGCTGGTCTTTCCAGTTTTTCTAGCGTACGCTCTTTTTCTAATTAGCTAAACTATTCATCTTACAAATACTTTTAAATGTTCATTTTAAAGTTGAACTTCTTATTTATCTTAATTAAAATCTAATTTATATTATTTTACAAAAATTATCTCTTTTAATGCTCTTAAAATCTTTATCAAAGTCTTACCATTTTATAAAAGATATTTATTCCATGTGGAAGATAACATACAGATTTTTATTTACAGCCCCCATCTTCTGTTAGACAAGTGATGCCTCAAGCACCAACTTTTCCAGCTCCTCAGTACCACCAGCAAGGATTTGGAGCCTTTCCTCCAGTTAGTTTAGCTCAAGTTCACCAGCAGCCTCCCACAAGCCAGTTCACTAATGCACAGTATCAGGCCAAAAATGTCTTCAGCCAACCACCTCCCATGGCTCCACCTAATTTCAGACACCAGGCGCCACCGCCGATAAGACAAGTGTCCCCGCCTAAAGCCAGTCAGCCCACTTTCAGCTCTGCCGTTCCAAATCTGAGTCAACCTCCGCCTAATGTTGGCCGCATCAAGAATCCCCTTCCGCCCGAGTATAAGTTTCAGCTTGGCTGTCCTCAGTGCCTAGTGTATGCTGGAAAACCTTGGTATTACAATTACAACCCAGCTTCTCACCTGTGCACTCAGAGTATACTAGCCTACTTTGTACAAGACAGTTCAGGGTGTAACTTTTGGGTCAAAGTGAGAGAGAGAGCTTCACATAGAAATTTCAAAGGATTTTATGTTCTCTGCCACAGCGTTCGTTTGGGCAATATTGATATGTGTAAGTTCAAAGAGAATTGCAGCTTTGCTCACAATAACATTGAGCAGAGGCTTTGGAAGCTAGAGCAAGAAGGAAGTTTTGATATTGGGGAATTCATCCTCCAAAATAAAAAGGGAGCTTCACCATCCGAACCATCGTCAGTAATAATGTACGTCAAGTTCATCCTGGAGAAGTTTGGAGGCTATTTTCGGTTTATTTGTCGAGATTGTTTCTTTGCCTCTAAACCAATGATCAGCAGTCAAGGGGAAGGCAGTACATGTTCTGGAGCTGCCCGGCACGCATGGGCTCAATCAAAGATTATTGCACATGTCAAAAACACATCCTTCACACCCATAGATCAGCCAAAATTTGTGCATGATAAAGCATTTTATCTTATGTGTAAAGATATGCAGTATTGTCAACACTGGTTAAGAAATAAGTAAGTAAAAACTGTTGCAATTTCTTCTTCACCATAGAATTTTTGTGTGTTGCTCCAATATTAATTTTAATTATTGAAAAAGTATAGTTTAAAATCTTTAGAGCTGAGGTCTAAAACTAGTTAAAGGCCTGCAAGAGATTTTCAATTTTGAGACTGTGCTGTTTACAAATCAAATTCATTAAGCATTTCATCCTTTTATCCTCTGGTTGCAATTTTATAAATATGTTGTTTTTTTTTTAATAATCAGCTGTAAGTTTGCACACAGTCTTATTGAGAAAGTAGTCTGGATGTTGGAGAGAGACACAAAAATAAGTCGTGAGGAATTAGTGTCGCTGAGTGCTCAGATTTTCCAAAATATCCAGTCACAGGTAGACATTTAATATTGTATTAATTTTATTTCAAGGATATAATAAAACTTTTCTAAATATATTAAATTGCTGTGGATTAGTTTAAGACTAAATCAAAGGGCTTGCTATGTCATCCTGATAAAAACAAAAAAAAGTACAGAAGCACATTCATTTTTGAAGTTAATAGAAGGGGTACATTATTTTTCATAACAGAATTTTCGGCAGCACTTAAAATGATCCTTATTTAATTCCAACATTTTGTTTTAGTGTCTATGGCGACGTTACCCCCCAAAGGTGTGAGCTCCTGTCCATTGGGGGGACGGGGGCATACAACACTCCCAACCCCCCCCCCCCCCCTTTTCCCCCTTTGTGAGTTTTAGCAGTCTGAAGACTGTCTAAAAAATGAATCTGAAATGTATTATGCCCAGATATTCAACTCAAAACGACACAGATGATCCATATTTCAGTTAGAATTTATTCAATAACATTATAAAAGTTTACTGTCAAATATTAGAGCTATAATGGTTTATATGCATAATGGCCCTGGCCATTCTAGATATAATGATAGATCGGATGTTGCCTTTGCAGCATTTGATGTCCAAAAATGTATGAGATCTGCTTTGTTTGCAAATTCAAAACATCCCTCATAGGATTATTTTAGTGTCTTTAAATAGTATGTAGATAAGAAATGTACATATATATGTCAAATTTAACCGTTTCGTTTAATAGTGGTCTTGTGTTTCAAGCATACTTGTACACATGACAAATTTTTATTAGCGTATATACTCGTTTTAAAGTCGACCTTTTTCTGAAAAAATAGGGGAAAAGGTTGGTGATTTCTTCATTTCATTGACTAACAGTGTTGTTAGTGTGGATCAATGTTTTCTTTTAGTTTTAATACAATAAAAAGACATCTAGTGATTGCTATAAAAATGACATCCATCTTCTCTATTATTCAGATCTCTTTGTTCTTCAACCCAAACAAAAAAGTATCATAATGAACGATTTAGCTTGTAGTTGTTACTTTTTAAATGTGTATCATTTTGTTTACGCTGTCCTTTTACTTTTTGGGGTTGGCTTGCAAGCGGGTTACATAAATACTTTTTATACTATTCTCTTCCAAAAGAGGGATGTCGGCTTATGAACGAATGGGCTTTGGTGTAAACTGTATGTACAGCGGATTTTATAAGTCCCCATTGAGTTTGCATATTTCCAAGAATTCCCTTTTTACCCCAAATGGGGTAATTTACTCCTTTTCATCGACCCACCCCTGGCCTATGGATATATTAGTCATTTGAACTTAAAATTTTAATTTTAAATGAATTATTTAAAACTTGGATTTATATTATTGCCAGCCTAACAACAATACAACAGCAAATCTCAGCCCTCAAGGAGGGAAAAGCTGGCAGCCACCATCTCAAGCTGTGCTTACGGCTGAAGCAGTCAGTCAGGCTGAAGCTTATGTGCCCAGTCCTTCTATTAACTTGGCTGAATTCTGTAGGACTTGTTGGGGAAAAGGGCAGAAATCTGCAGAGGATGGGAACAAAGATAGATGTGTCAGAGGCCACAATAACTTTAAGGTTGGTAAACAGTTCTTGAGATTGCATATGAATATTTTATTAATGATTTCAAAGAAGCTATAATTTTCAAGGAGACATCATAAGGTTATTGCATTCATTAATGACAATTAGCTACTAATAATTTTATTTTAAGGTATAAGGATTTAGATGAACACCAAACATCTTTATCATTAAATATTAATTTATATATTATAGTTGTACTAAAAAAAATTTAACATCTACCAGCAATGGTTACTAAATAATTTCTCTCACTTTCTTTTATAAGTTGTATTTTCCATTGATGTTTGAAAAAATTCGACCAAAAAACTTTAAAAATTACAATAATGAAATATAATTTTGCAGGTGAACAGTGTGTTTGTATCACAACCATCAAGCAAAGAAATTCGAAGCTTACCTCAAGAGCTTCCTCCTGGCATGAAACTTATTCTCTGTGAATTTCATCCTAAATGCACTCGGAGGGTTTGTAACCATCCCCATGGCAAGGAAGAGCTAGATGTCTGGGCATGGATGATGAAAAACAAAAGTAAGTTAAAATAAAAATCTTTATACAGTCAGACCTCGCTTAGTTGAACTCAAAGGGACCCGAAAAAAATTCAACTTTGGGTGTTTTCGAGTTTGGGAAAATGGCGTAATAGGGCCAGATTAATACAAAAAAATGTTGATATTAGGAGGGTGGGGGGACCAACCATACCTTACAGATGAAAAGGCTTGACAGGAAGGAGAGGCGGTGCTTGATGTTTAATGTGAAAGGAAGCCAACTTAGCTTTGACATACAGACACCACTGAGAAAACCTCTCCCCCTACTTTGCAGATTTTCACCCTTTGTGGGGGTCTCTGGGTTCACTGTAAATGAATTTATATAAAAATCCATTTCTTAATTTTAAATGAATAAAAAAAAATGGATTAATATTATTTATTATTTGTGTTACAGTTAAAAAATCTTTCATGTCAACTAACAAAAAAATAATTCACCTTCTCTTTTTTAAAAAAAAAGTCAAAACTCTACGAGAAATGTGTGACATTTCCAAAGAAATGCAAAAGAACAAGACTAGAAAGATAAACACAGGAGAGTCTGTGGTCAGCACTGGTGGGCTGTCTGAAACACTTTCAAGGCCTGTCCAGGCAAAGCCACTCAATCAGATTATTGCTCCTGGTGACCTTGTTATCAATGAGCTCTATTGTTCCTGTTGTGGGATCAGTTGCGCTAATGCCAAGCAGTGGGATGAACACTGCATGAGTGAGAAGCATGTCAACAATGTCAACTCTGACAAAGAACATCAGTGGAATTATAGGCAACCCCCATGGGGCCAAGGAAATAATTTAGCTCTCTGTGCAAAGTAAGTTGATTGGTGTGAGCTGATTTTTTTTCTTTTAAAAACAAATTCTCGTAAATCAATTTTATTACAAATCCAAAGATATTTTATTTAAATTATTTTTTAAAATTCTTGCTCTATTTTTTAAAGTGAAAAAAAATTTGCTAGTAAAATGATTTTTATTTAACATAATGTTATTATTTCATAATCTAAAACTAATGATGTCATGGCAAGATGTCTTGTTAAATCCAAATCTGCTAAGTTTGATATCAGGCAAAGAGATATGGTGATATGACAAATATTAGAGATTTCAAAGTAATTTTACAAAATTTAAATATTTGTAATTTAAAGATAATATTTTGTCAAAATTTGTCTCTCCTATAGGCACTTGCACAATCAGTCATGTCAGTACTCTTATGTGCCTGACATGTACAACCTCTGCAAGTATGCACACAGTCAAGAAGAGCTGGATGAGTGGAGAGAACGGCATGAGTGGAGACAGATGAAGAGAATGGTTGCACGTGAGCGGAACATGTTCTCTTATACTGAAGCACTTCTGCAGCAGTACTATGAAGAGCATAACAGTGTTAAAGTGGTTAAGTATATTTTGAGATTAGCTGAGGAAAAAATAAAATATTTCTATTTTCCCCTTTTTTAATCTGAAAAACCAATTCAAAAATTTCATTGAGCCCTTGCAAGGATTTGTAAGTTTCTAAATTATGAAGGAATAAACAATTTTTATTAATCCAGTGATCTCACACCCCTGGGCCGCGGACTGGTGCTGGTCCGTGGATTAAATGTTACTGGGCTGCCAAAGTAACATTAAATTATTTAGATATTATTTACACCGGTGAATTTCACGTCTTTCCATAGACATTGGGGGGCTGTAAAAAAAAAAAAAAAAAATTGACCAGCCTGCACGGATATAAAGATTGGGGATCACTGCTCTAATTAACATTGAATTAACTTTTTATATATATTTTAAAAACAAATTTAAAATGGGTATTTTAAAAAAAAATTAAACATACTATTTTAAATTTATTTTTATGTATTTACTGATCTATTATATTTTTTTTCCATTTTAAATTTTTAAAATAGAAACTCGACTTTTTTCAGATCGCTGAAATTTTACCTGGTGTGCAAGTTGAGTGTGCTGAGGATCTATCATTGTATAAAAATGAAAAGAATGCAATCTTTACATGGACTTTCAGAATATATGCAGAGGTAGTTAGTTCATTAAAAAAAAGACTGCTTGGTATGTATAATGGTCTTATTTGGAATTAAATGGATTAGTGAAGTGTTTTCAATAAACTTCCGCCTCAGTCCCGTAAGGATTTCCCGTATTACGATCAACCGGTTATGAAATTAAAAAATTTGCGTAAAGTCCATTTATAATATTATTGTCATACTGACTTCATTTTTTAGGCTAAGAATGGTTATTTTACGCATCCAAAAGACCGTACTGAGTTTGAAACAATATTTACCTGTAGTTTAGTACTATTATTTTAGTAATAAAGTATAACGAAAACGTATCTTCGAAAAAAAAACGTTAAAACTACCGAAAAACATCGCCAATCGAGCGATAACACTAGCGCGGGCAACGGCCGCCTTTGCCGGAAGTCGAATACATCATTTTTCAAGCATTGAAGAGTTTTTACTTTCCGAGATCTCATTTCTAACGAGATTTGTATCTAGGGACGCATTACGACGCTTTAGGGATAGCGGGAAGAGACGCATTACGACCCTTTGCGACTTTAAGAGTTAATGAAAAAACAATTGTTTTAAAAGATAAATTTGCAAGGATTTAATGATGTTTTTATACATTAACAGAAATCACTAGAGAAAGTTGCTCTGCTGTACAACCGGGAAAGACTTCACTTTTCTCTTATAGGCAGTGACAACTCTCACTATCAAGTAGCCACAGGAGATATCTTCTTAGATACTGACAGTAGAGGACAAGCCTGTTATAAAGTTAATGTAAGACAATACACGAATAGCTGCACGTCTGTTAATTCTTGGTAGCAGCTTAAAGAACAAATTATAGTTATAAAAAAGTATATTTAGCAGTAAGAAACTATTTAAACTCAGATCCTTGCAACTTATACTAAATTACAATTTTTATTAAATTATTTCTTGCAGTATGTAAATACAATATTTAAAAAGAATTTTTTTTTATTTAAAGTTTTATTTTTGTGTGTTCAGCATGTTATCAGCACAGTCGCTCTTCCTATTATAAGGTACACTTTACTGGTGGGATGTTTGGTTCCTTTAGTCAATGGGTTGTGTTTGACTTTGGCTCTCGGCCTGTGCTGGTGAAAAAACTTGCAGTGGAAATAGGTGACCATCTACAGCATGAAAAGGTTAGTTAACTTATGAGTTGTTTTTTTATCCTTAGTTATACTTAACATTGTGCTTCTGCTACGTTGTTGAATACAGCACTCGTTGGAGGCAGTAAACATTTCTTGTAATCTGATTTGTTCACTCTTTACATCAATAATTGTTATTATAATTTAACCCTTCATCAAGGCCATGTAGAATATATTTATTGAACAAAAATTTTAATCAATTATTTGTGTGCTAGATTTTACTTCGATTTATGTACATTTTGTACCTCAGTTTAATAAATTAAGTGTTTAATAATATGAAATCCTTTGTACCAGGTTCGTGAGCTTAGAGAAGACCTGGCCTTTGACCGGTGGACTAGCCTGAACAGAGAAATTGTGAGGACAGTGGACTTAACTTTGGACAAAGTTACTCAACAGTTACTGCATAAATACAAGGAACCTAGTTCCTCTGAAGATGTGGTGAATTTGGACAGCATGGCTGAACTCAACCAACACAACTATGTCCACAAGATGCACAAACTTCTAGAGTTGGAGGAGATAACTAGAAGTAGAATTATCGCCAGGTAACTAGTAGACTGATGAAAGGAAGGGATACGAATTTCATAAAATTTAAGCTTTAAAAAGTGAACCCTTAAAGAAATTATTTCCTTTCCTAACCATTTTGTGTGCAATGCATTCAAAAAAATGGCCTTTCTATTTTTTGGGCAAAATCATCAAAAGTGGGTATTTGTGTTTCATTTTTCAAGGTTTTGTGATACTTCCATATGTATACTTCTGGTTTATTTCAATCTTTTAAAATTTAAATGTGGGCCACATTTGGTCCGCAGGCAAGATTTTGGACTGTACATCACTGAAAAATCACAAACTTGAACATTTACGGAATAAAAAATTGAGATTTCTTCAAGTTTCTTGACACTATTTATTTATTTATCAGCTATAACCTGATTACTGATGTGACCTGCAGCCAAACCTTGAATGAAATGGGTGACTTCATTATAGCACGCAATGGAGACTTATTTGTCAAGGTTAATTTGTCAGAAAATCTTTCAGAGGACACATTGGCAGGGAACCTGGTTATCTATCATGTGAAAACTGTCTTGCTGGCCCCTGTCAACTCCAAAAGTAGTAGGGTGAGGATTTTTAACATTATAAATAATTAATAACCAATGAGCTTCTAACAATGCTTCCAATATTCTTATTATATTTTGTTTTGTATCAATTTTTTTGCCAAATTTGAATTAATAATCCAAAGTTAAGGATTTTTAAAAGAGTTACATGACTTCTTTCTATTTTAAGAAGTATAAATAAACTTTCATATTTCAAGTACATACTTTAAATTTCTCCAATCAAATCCAATTTTCTGCCATGTTTTTAAATTGAAATGTTAAGTGAGGACATTTTTTTGATAACACTCAATTTGCATGCAGGTGTATGAAGCCAACATTGTTGATGACAACAACTATGGCTATAAGGGCCGTGGCAAGGAATACATTTACCTCATCATATCAGCCAGCACAGCTTCTGACCTTGGCCTGGCCAATGGGACCAAAATCAAATTGGAACTGCAGTTTCAGATGGACCGAAAACTCTTTTGTCGCATGCACTTTGCTCTGGACTCACTACAAACAACGGATGTTCTGTTCCCTGATGTTGTCAAATTCAGACCAGACATGAACCAGGTGTCATCTCAATTGAAAATCAAGTAATTTGTTTAATCTGTTCATAATATTGTAGTTTTCTTAGATTTGTGCCTACAGTAAGTGCAGATGTGTGCCCTACTTGATACCCTGATATTTAACCTTATTCAAAGATATGCACACAAAAAACTTACATTGAGTTATAATAGATTTCTGTACCTTGTGATTGCAAATGATTTTTAAATGTGGCAAAGTAGATTAAATATTTAATTTTGAATTAAAATTCATAAATAATATTTTTTTAAATTTCTGCACAATTACTCATAATTTGTTAGCACTATCAGAAATAAGTTATAGGAATAAAAAATCAAAGCTTTATTCTGTTTAAAAATACTTCCAGATCTAATGTTCTAAATGAAGATCAAATGACAGCTGTGAGGCACATCGTGGTCCAGAGAGATGGCTACACTCCTCCATTCATCATGTATGGACCATTCGGTACTGGAAAAACTGAGACACTGGCTCAAGCCACCATGGTGCTGCTTAGAGATCGACCTAATTCCCGTATTCTTATTTGCACACAAAACAATAGGTCAGTGTCTTGTTCATGTCACTAAAAAATATTTAATCGTCATTTTATTTTTTGAAATAGAAGTACTGGGATATCATAATGAGAATACACAAGTTAGTACTTTTGAGATTAAATGTCATGAAATAGGATTTTTTGGTAACATTCCAGTGTCTGTTGTAATGATAATAAAACAACTTGTTCATTCCTAGATGCTCCTAGATTATTGTGCCCTACACTTATACTTGGTTTATGGTTATAAGTGGTGATCAAAAATAATTTTACTTTGTTCAGGGAGCTACTTTTATTAGTTTGCACACTTGACATGAGAGAAAAATGCAGGATTGTTGCATATATTGACTATTGTTTCTTAATAGTCAAAAAAAGTCTCACTTTCTCGACAAACACATTTCTGAAGTTTTGCACCACTTTCTCGTTATTTGCTATTACATATATTTATTTTGTGCAGTGCTGCTGACCTCTACATCACTAAACATCTGAGCTCATTTTTCAAGAAAAGCAACAGGGGTCTAAAAATGCTGCGTCTTATGGCACCAGAAAGGAACAAAGAGACTGCTCCACTAGAAGTGCTTGAATATTGCTACTACCCTGATGGTTTTCATTTTGAGATCCCATCAAAAGAAGTAATCTGTCAGCAGAACTTGGTTTTGATTACTGTTGAAAACTCCCTGCAATTAACTTTGTTAGGACTTTACAACCATTTCACTCATATATTTATAGATGAGGCTGGACAGGTAATTCCTTTGGTTGTGAATCATCTTGTGTTTTACACTTATTATTTTATAGGAGGTCACAACAACTTGAGTTAATTATAACTCAAGTTTAAAAGAAAAAATAACTAGACCAATAGAAGCTAACATAAGCAAAGTTATGTTGCATCTCTTTATTACTGTTGTTTCATTTTAAAAATATATTTACCGATCTTCTAATTTGAGGCCATCTAAATGGATATCAAGTTTTCAATAAATAAAAATTAAATAATGACTCATAATGTATATAATTTTTTCTTTTATTTAAGTCTCTGGAATGTGAGGTTCTAATGGCCCTGACCTTAGCCTCCACCAAGACATGTGTTGTCCTGACAGGAGATCATCAACAAATTGGCCCGATGGTCTACTCACAGGAAGCCAAACGTCAGAAATTTGACATGTCTCTGTTAGTCAGGCTCTACAACTACTATGACTACATCGCAAATTGTGGGATCAAACAAGTGTCTGAAAGATCCCAGGTAAAATAATTTTATCCTAACTGAAAATCATACTGGATTGGCTGATGTTTATTTGCAAGTAAAATAAAAAGTTTTGAAGAATGAAAAAATCTAATGCTTATTGCTAAATTTTAAATTGTTTTATTTCCATCGGGATAAGAAAATTATTTTTGACTAACTTTTTAATAAAATCAGACTATTTGATTCTATAATTAAATTGACCAGCTGTAACAAACTATAAATAGAAGAAAATTGAAAAAGAAATAACATAGACTGAAAAGAAGAAGGTTTGCATTAATATTTTATTAAAGTTAAGAAATAGACTTGATTGAAAACATCCCATTGTTTGGCTCTTACACATACAAAAGTTAATTAATTTATTTTAAAAGTCAATAAGTCACACAGACATATTTTTGTCTCCCTCTTGATATCTCTCTCTCCCCTGTTTGAGATGACAATAGATCAAATGCATTTGTATTTTTCTAAAATAATTATTTTCACCATCTCAGCAATCTCCATTGAATATTTTCCTGAGCATTAACTACCGCACCAAGACTGAGATCCTGCGCTTCATCTCTAGTGTGTTTTATGGGGGTCCCGACAACCTTAAAGCTTATGGACAAATCCCTTCAGTCATGGGCCTAACACCACTCATGTTTTATGCAGTGCAGGTGAACACAAATATTTAGTCCAGCTAACCTAAATATTTTTAAAAACATAAGGTCTATTCCATTTTAATGCATGATTTTTTTCAAAGGCTCTGTAGAGAATATCGTTTCTTATATAAAATATTACTCCTTTCTGTAATGGAATAATTATATAATAGAATAAAATATTTAATGAGATGAAATATTAATTTTTTTAGTTACTTTTACGAGTATTGAAAACATTTGAACATTTATCAAGATCCTTCCATCTTGCTAGACTATGGTGCATCACCGTTTGTTTGGTTGCATTTCCTCATGTGGCTATGCAGTCCTATCCTTGAGTGGCAGTCTTAACCACAACTTTTGCACACCAATTCTGTGTTTCCCAATGTTTTGGCCTTTCTCCTAGCTCTTCTGTCTGTAGCCTCCTCCATCCTTCTCTCCACGGCTAGTATTACGCCCTTTTTTACAACTGTGCGTCACATTGATTGGTCTTCTGCCTTACACTCCCCGTCGCTTGTGGGTATTCTGGCTGCTTTCTTGTCCCTTTGGCAGACATCTTTAAATCGCAAATGTGGGCGACCTGTCTTCCTCTTTCCCGATGCCAGTTCTTCATATAGAAGGTCTTTGGGGATGCAGCCAGGGCTCATTCTTTTTAAATGTCCTAGCATTCTCAGGCATCTTTCACTACGGATTGAGAACATGCTTTGGATATCGGCACACATCAGGACCTCACTATTTGGCACTTCATCCTGCCATTTAATGCCAAGGATGTGACAAAGGCACCTTAAGTGGAAGCTATTAAGTTTGCTTTCATGAGATGTATAAGTGGTCCATGTCTCGCTCCCGTATAGCAGCTTACTGGTGACACAGATTCGATAGACACACCGTTTGGTTTTCTCTGTTGCTTGGTGTTTTGGCAATCCCGTTTATTTAGTTTAGCCATTGTGGCAGCTGCCTTGCCAATTCTACTGTTTATTTTGTCTTCAATGGACAGTGTGTTGGAGACTTTGGACCCCAAATAGTTGAAGCTGTCCACAACCTCCAAGTTTTCATTGTCCATATTGATGGTAGGAGTAGAACTTGTGTCTTGGGCCATCTTTGTCTTTTTCAAGTTGATTTGCAGACCAAATTCTTTGCAGGCATTGGAGAAGATGGCACGAGTTGTTGCAAACCAGTTTCTGTGTGTGCTGTTGGTACCGCAGCATCCACAAAGAGTAGCTCATCAATCAGGACTTTTGTCGTTTTGGTTTTGGCTCAGTGGTAGTCAGTGTTTAAAAGTCCTCGATCAGCTCAGGTGTGTAACCAGATTCCACCACAACTATCCTTGAATGTGTATCGAAGCATTACAGAGAATAATATTGCGAACAGTGTTGGTGTGAGTACACAACCTTGTTTTACTCCACTGCTGACTGGAAAGGCTTCTGAGGTAGCTCCATCAACTGCACTGTGCCCTGCATATTTTCATGGAACCGTCTGATGATGGCAAGTAGGTGTGGAGGACAGCAATTTTTTTCCAGGATTTGAAATAACCTGTTACGAGTGATTAAATCAAAGGCTTTCATAAGATCTACAAAGGCATTGTATAGTGGCATCTGCTGCTCTCTGCATTTTTCATGGTGCTGACGCACGGACTATGGTAGACCAACAAGCCCGGAAACTGCACTGAGATTCTGGATAGACACGGGCTGCTAGGCTCTGTAATCATGTTAGTATGACTCTGGCAAAGGCCTTTCCTACAATACTAAGAAGTGAGATGCCGCGATAGTTATTGCAAATACATCTATTTGCACTTGTTCTTATAAAGTGTTACTATATTTGCATGCTTTAGGTCCTGGGGAATCTAGCCCTGTTCCCAGCAGAGGGACAGAAGCTTATGCAATGGTTGTAGTAAAGCTGTCTTGCCAGTCCTTAGAGCTTCTGGTGGTATGTCATCATTCCCAGGAGCTTTTCCACAAGCTAGGCTTTGCTCAGCTCTTTCTGTGTGGGCACGACATTAAGTTTTTCTATGAATGCCATATCGGGAATGTCATCTAGAGCGGTGCTGGAGACTGTGGTAACTGTTGAATACAGTTCCAGTTAATGCTCAACCCACCGCTTTAGCTGCCATTCCTGGTCTTGGATAATTTCTCCACTTTTGGACTTGAGGGGGCAACTTTGGAAGTCAAACGGCGATTCATTTTTTATGCTTTTTTTGTACATGGCTATGGCATTTCCCATGTCTGCAGCTGACTGTATGCTGGAACAGAGGTTAAGCCAGAAGGTATTGTCATATTGACATTTGACTTTTTGGGCATGCGTCTTGGCTGTTTTTAAGGCATGCAGCCTGTTGGATTTATCATACAGAAGGTGTTGATTGTGGACATCCCTTTTTCTTGGTGTGGAACAAGATTTCCTCGTTATTCGTACCTTGCTGATCACAAGGGAGTCGTCCGCGTCGCAGTCCTCGCTGTGTTAGCTGCGGGTGAGTAGGACGCTAGCCAGTTGTGCACGCCTGGTAATGATGAGGTCCAGCTGGTGCCATTGGCGCGATCGAGGGTGTCTCCAAATACTTGGTGTATATCCTTGCACTTAAAGAATGTGTTGGTCACACACAAGCCTCGTGAGCAGTACAGTTCCAGCAGCCTCTGTCCATTTTCATCTATCTTTCCCCTCCCAAAGAGACCAAGGCATATGGGCCTGTCTTCGTGGTTGCTCCCCCACTCTAGCATTGAAATCTCCAAGGATATAGATTGCCTCGTCTTTGTGAATGCTTGCTATTGCCTGGTCTAAAGCTCCATAGAATTGATCCTTCTCTTCCAGGGTTGAACAGAGTGTTGGGCCACTGTCTGGGAGCCTGGTCTCCTGAAGGCATGCGATGTCAATCTTCAGTCTGTTGAGCTCTTTATCAATTTCTGTTTTCCGTGTGTTGATTTTAGACTGCAGGCCATCAGTGATGCTTGGACACATAGTATTCAACTAATGATTCGAAGAGCTGGTGTCTGCTTTTTCTTTTTTGTATTTCTTGGTGCAGGGCTTTTTGGCCTACTTGTTGAGTACTGTAATATCCATGCACCCAGTGAAGGAGGCAGGAATTGATGGGATAGCACCTATTTGACTTCGGGCTGCCCAGTTTGAGGCGGGTGGTAGCTGTCCAGTGAGACTTGGTAGTCTCTCCCACCATTGGAAGCGGCCCTTGGCGCCAAGCTCTACGTTAATTGAGCTTTGGCTTAGTAACGGTAATTGCTTCTCGTGTTTTGTCAACACCTTGCAGCAACACTGGAGGTGATGCAAGCCTGGGCGGGTATTACGACTGCCCATACAGCATATCCCCCTCTCCAGGTCAATGGTGTAACCAAGGGAACAACTTCCGTCGATGCAGCTTGGTGCCATTGGTGTCGCAGGAGCTGGCGGAATATACATAACTCTTATGTAGGTGCTCCATTACTTGTCTTTCTATCAGGGTTTACTCCCATAGCCTTTCCCGGGTAGCGCGTGTAGCCGCAAGGCAGCAGAGGTTTTTGAAGTCAGAGTTTCCTTCTCCTAGATGAGCTACCAGCCAAGGTTAACGAGCCTCATCTTCCCAAAAGGGTGCCCCGATGGGAGCTGTCTAAACTCAGGGACCTTGCCAGCACCAGTGACTGATTTTAGAGTCCCGGTAGCACAGCCCATTGCACTGTCACTTAGACCACCTCACCCCTCTATTTTGTACATTAAAATATGACAAAATGTAGTATTGCTCTAGATTACAAGTTTGAATTATACACTGGAGAATATTTCTAATGTTAAAATTATATGTGGATCATATAAACTTAACTGGGTGGCATTAATACTAAATTACTTTCTACGTTGTTAGGGTACTGAGGTCCAGAATTCAAACAGCACATCCTATTTAAATCATGCTGAGGCCCAGGAGATTGTGGAGAGAGTGTCAGATCTTCTGGAAAACTGGCCAGAAGAATGGGGGGAAATGGATCCTAAGAAAGTAGGAGTCATTGCAACCTACACTGATCAAGTAAGTCTTGGTTAAGTTTAGATTATGAACAAATTTCCATGTTTAAAATAATTAATGTTCTTTTTCCTGTGAATTGGGATGGTTTTATTTCATATATCTATAAATTATTTATAATTACTTGAATCTCTATACTTATATTGCATTATTAGATCAAACATGTGAGGACTCTATTGCGAATGGACAGGAGGAGGCCATATTTGTCCCAAGTTGATGTAGGGCGTATCACAATTTTTCAAGGTGATATTTTTTTCAAATTTTTTTTTTTTAATTTTTAGATGAAGTTTAACTCTTTGCTATTCACCTTTTTCTTTATATCTGATCTCATTTCATATTTTAGTTATGATGAGTTAAGTATGTAATTGCTTTCATCAAGAAAAGTTATTTTTCAAAACTAAAATTGGTAATAAAATTTTTAACTTAACCAAATTTGGTGAATGTATATTGCAGTTAAATTCACCAATTAGCAGGATATCTCAGTGTACACCAGCAACAACTTTCTTACTTACTTAATCAGAATCTGTTAGTTGACAGAGGGCTTAACATCTCGTTAGCTCAATACACACATTTTTTTAATTTGTACATTGATTGAATTATAACTTAAATTTCTTGTGTTGTTTTCAGGAAAGGAAATGAGAGCTTTGTTTATCACAACTGTCCGCACAACCAACTTGCTGCAAGCCCCTCACATAATCCAGTCCCTAGAGGCAGGAGAAGATATTGGAGATCTTGGATTTCTTTCCAACCCCAAAATCCTGAACACAGCCTTGACAAGGACTCAATCCTATGTGGCTGTGATAGGGGACCCAGTGGCTCTGTGCCTCATTGGAGAGTGCATCCAGGTGGGGACATGCTGCTTCCCAACAAAATTATTTGAATATTTAATTTACTGATAATTTTTCACATTTACATGTCCACTTTAGTTGAACTTATTTCATCTCAAGGTTTATTAAAGCTTTTTTATTTATTAACTCTCCCTAGGTATGGAGAACTTACTTAAAGCATTGCACAAACATGAAGAGTGTCCGTCCATTATCCTACACTTATGACATGGTTAAAAACCAAGTGGTTCAGATTCTAATGAGTCCTCAGAGCCATATAGTGGACATGTTGGCCAAGCGTAGCCAGGATTCATTCAAGCAGTCCCTGCGTCCACGTCCATCTCAATCCCGATCATGCCAGCAGGATACAGATTCTTATGGAGGTGGAGATTCCAAGTTGTCTTCACTTCACCAGGATGAGAAGCCTGCAGCCTGGAAGACTTTAGAGAATGCCAATGTTTCCTTACCTAGGGTAAAATCAAGCATACCTGTAGAGAACAGGTACCTGGTCAAGGTCACTAGGCAGTTCAGTCAGGATGAGCTGTCCCTGAGTTCAACCATCAGCTGTGAGGATATCATCTTCCAAATGGCTACAGAAAGTCTGAGGACATCAGAGGCTGGAGACAATGGGTTCATTAAATCTGAAAGAATTTCCATAGCAGAGTTGGACAATTTTGCTGTGCTCGAGTACAGTCAAGAGGACACCCGGGGGAAGGAGCCCTTCAAGCTGTCCTCGGACAATGAGGACTTCATTGTGTTTGTGGTCCCCAGCGATAACCCTGGCAGCAGGAGCGTCGTTTATGAAAACTGGAGTGTTAAGACAATGACCTCTAAATTGGCCTCTGAACCACATCGGTACTTGAAATGCAATGTGTACATCAGTGGGGAGAATGCCACAGCCATGGCTATCGGACCTTTGCCTCAGCACCTCAGCAACTCTAATCAGGAGATAGAGATACAAGGGCAGCTCAACAGGGGTCATGCTCTACATGGAGATTTGGTGCTGGTTGAGCTCCTAGCCAGCTCCAACAATGGAAAGCTCCAGGGTCAGGTACCTGAATTTTTTTATTTTTTTTTGAACTAATGCTTTCTGTAACCATATCATTTTTTCAAAATCTCTTTAAATTTTAATGCCATTCGTATTTCTGTTATTTTCATACTCTTTAAAGCTGTGTACCATTTTTTATTGTCATTAAATTTATGATATCTAACAGTAGTAATCATCCATGAAATACAATTTCAACAATTTTAAATGTTATTAAGGTGTTAAACCACTGCAGTTTTAAATAGTAATCTTATGCAGGCTAAATAGTTCCAACTTTAAACAAATCACCAATAAATTCCAAGGGTAGTTTCTTCTCTTAATTTTCACTAATAAATTTTCAAATACACAATGCATTCAATGCACAGGTAAAGGGTATATTAGAGAGGGCCCAAGATCCAAGTAACAGGCTGTATGTATGCACCATAGACCCAGCCCAGCCTGGCATTGTGACCCCCATCAACTCTGATGTCCCACGAATGTTCTGTCTCACAAGTTCTGCACACATCAAATTGGCCAGGTTTGTAGTTATTCCCCTTGATCATATACATAACAGGTCAAAGTGCAGAGGAATTTTTTTCTTTCAACCTTTAATGAGAACGGTAGAAATATCTTGGTAACAAAAAATTAAATGTTTGTCATATCTGACCTTAAATTAAATAAGCCCGACAGACAAGTCTTAAAATATATCTATAAACATTTCTTTATATTTTTATTTACTAATGTCAGTTAATATTTATTAATTTAAAGTTTGAAGACTAAGTTTATGCTTGGCTATGACTTTTTGGCCAATGAATTTGTTTTGTCCATATATGAAAGAGTTATTACATAAAAATTATTTATATTGTTTGGTATGTCACTTTAATTTATTATTTTTTTCAATTCGGATTAGTCAATTTATTTGTTGATTTTATAGTAAAAAAATATTTTGATAAAAAAAATTCTGAAAAGTTCATTATTGAAAAACTTTTGGAGTAAATTGTAAGGTTAAGACCATTCGTTTTTGAGGACCGGCTAACCGTTCAAAAAAAGACCGGTTAACCGCTCGTCCTTATATCCCTAATGTTTTGAGAACTAATAAGAGAATGTTGTCGCCTGGCGTCGTCTGATGCAATCAAAGCCCGCTTCCCCCGCATTGCCTTCAATTCAACGCATTTTTTAAAAAAAAATTACAAAGAATTAATTAAACAGTGATGGTTAATTGTCTTTTTTATATTTGAGGACTCTTAGTTCACCGGTCTAAATAAGAGGACTGGTTCAATCGCTCGTTAAAGTTAGCGAGGTATTTTTCATTAGTTTCAAAAACCAACGCCTCGCACCATCCGTTGTGACGTCATGTTTACCTCTCTTGTGTGTGATGCCGGTCAGCTCAGTCAACTCGCATATTAAAATTAATAATAATAATAAAATTATACAGCTACGGAGTAAACAATGATGATAAAATGGAATTTATTTTTAAAAAACATATCATTTTTCAATCGTCAACTCGCCAGAATAATTAAATTTTGCGTGGCACACGTTCACCCTCCCCGTTTTTAGCGCATTTTCGAGAAGTCGAAATGCGCTATTGTATCCGTTTTGTCCGTCCATCCGTCTGTCATCACCCTAGATCTCAGCATCCATAAGTCCTAGACCCATGATGTATATATGTTTTTTGTATGTCCTGACCTGCCATTTGTGCATCAACACTCAGTTACTCGATCCGACCTCTTGTAGTGGCAGTAGAGCTCCTGGAAGTATGAAAGTCCTAGACCCATGATGTATATCACAAGAGTTCCTACCACCTCCAACACACAAGAATTCCTACCACCACCAACACACAAGAGTTCCTACCACCGCCAACACACAAGAGTTCCTACCACCACCAACACACAAGAGTTCCTAAAAATTCATAAAAATTCATAAAAATATGTCTAAAATCTAAACACAATTACTGATAACTACATAATGCTGATATCTAACATAAGTACTGATACATAATACGAAAATGCGCTAACACGTCCTGAGTCCAAAAAGGGACCAGGCTTAACATGATTTTTTCTGTTCAAATAGGGTTTGAGCTACACTCGCCTATTATTAATGTGGAAATCAAATGGCTTTGACTAGCAGGAAAACTGTCACTAAAAGACCGAACTCGAATTTATGGGCTGATTAATCGCCCGGTATCTTTGCTACGTCTTTGCCTCTCGTAATATAGGTACATGTACTTCACTAAGCGGCGTGCGCCGATAAGTTTTTTGAATGCCTGAAACAGACTATAAACCGGTGATCAGAAAATCCCCATAGGTCACGGGGTCATATGCTTTTATAGCTTTCTTTGTCTTTATAAGAAACAGACTACAATTAATATAAATAGAAACAGCCTCGGCCTTGACCGTTGTTGACATCAAAAACGCACTGTGTTAGCTCTCGTACAGTCACAGTGCCTTGACAACTAAGCTAATTAAAATTATTTTTAAAAATCATTCCTTAGCAGTAGCTAGTACTATTAGTTGTGAACTTCAGTGAAGCAAGGCTATAACGTGTCATGTCATGTACGCACGCTTACAGCTAGGAGACTGAAGGCTTGAATGCCAACCTACTTATCAGCTGGATCGTGGTATCGCTTTCACTCACTGTGACAAAGTGAGAGGGAGAGGCGCGTTACGGCTTGTGTTGTTTTTAGCGCATTTTCGAGAAGTCGAATGCGCTATTGCACCCGTTTTGTCCGTCCGTCTGTCATCACCCTAGATCTCAGCATCCATAAGTCCTAGACCCATGATGTATATATGTTTTTTGTATGTCCTGACCTGCCATTTGTGCATCAACACTCAGTTACTCGATCCGTTAAAAACCCCCGTTAAAACTACCAAAAAACATTGCGAATCGAGAGATAGCACTGGCGCAGGCTACGGCCGCCATTGCCGGAAGTCTTAGTATTATCAAAAGTATTAGTTTTTTTTTTTTTGTTGACGTCATTAGAATATGTGTAAAAGTTTAGAGAGTTTTACGTCATCATTAGTGGTATATTCATTACACAAGAAAATTCATAAAAATATGTCTAAAATCTAAACACAATTACTGATAACTACATAATGCTGATATCTAACATAAGTACTGATACATAATACGAAAATGCGCTAACACGTCCTGAGTTCCAAAAGGGACCAGGCTTAACATGATTTTTTTCACTACGTTACCGCTAGTTTTTTTGTTTTTTTTTCTTCTGTTACGCGGTACTGAATAAAGATGACCGGTCCTGATCTGAGGACCGGCTAACCGATTAACTGGTTAACCGTTAACAAGCTTAGTAAATTGTTTGTTCATCTTAATGTGACACCAAATTTTTTAACATTTCAGAAAAGGTAAATTGTGTGTGTACAAGTTTGTCTCTACCAGCTGCATAGAGTTCAGTCACTATGAGAATATCGGCAGCACTGAGAACCAACAGCTGTGCATAGTTCGTTACTTGACTTGGCAGCCAGGTTTTGCATTACCTTTAGGAGTTGTTGTTGGCATCTTTGAGCCTGATGATACCCTGGACCAAGGAATGAAGGTTAGTGTTAGTAATAGCACATTGAAGCTAAATATTTGTTCAGCACACTACCTAAACACACAAACTTATATAAAAAAAAATTTAACACAGTTCTTAGGGGATGAACTTGTGTAAGGCCACAGTTTTGTATCTAGTTACCTTGCTGTGGATGTTGTTATCAAGTAGATATAACTTTAAATGAGTTTAACTGGTTTTTATCCCTACATCAGCCTACAGACTTAACTCAGCATTTCTAAAAACAACTTTGAAAAATATTTTTTACTTCTGAGTAAACTTATAATTTAAATATTGAGAATGGCTTTTAAATATGAGGGGAAAAAACTTAACAAATGCTTTTATTCTTCTCAAAGGCTATCTGTCGGTCAGGCCTGGATGTAATGATAAGGAAAAACCGGTAGAAATTCTAGGCATAAAAAATGTAATTCTTCAGCCCTAAAACACTTCCCAGGACCATCAAAAAATTGATTTTATATGTTATACATTCTTTACAGATTTTGGAAGTTGAGCACAACATCCACCAGGCACTTCGTCCCCAGGCCCTGGAAGAATCGGAACGTCTGTTTCCTGAGGACTCAGCTGTTCCTGCTGAGCTGCTCAAAAACAGACAGGACCTGACACAGAATTATTGTTTCACCATCAGTGACCCTCTTACCGAAGATCTGGAGATGGCTATAAGTGTTAACCAGACAGATAGCCACTATGAGGTGATGACTGAGAAAACATTTTGTAAAATATTAGAACTATTTAGAGGGAGTGAAAATTTACATTTTAAAATAAAAAAATATAAGAGATTTGGGGAACTTCAGTTACCTTTTTTTTTTATCATGCTGTGTTAATACTTTTTTGTGTGCTCCCCATTTTTTAAACTGCTCACATTGTGATTCAAATGATTACCAGGGTTGTGAGATAGATAATAGTTTAACACTTTTACATGCATGCATCAATCAGGTTGGCGTTCACATCTCAGATGTGGTAGCCTATGTGGACAAGGACTCCATCTTAGATCAGGAGTGTGAGCATCGGGGGGCATCTCTGTTCCCAATGGGCAGAGAGCCTAAACATATGCTCCCCCACCAAGTCAGCACTGACTTCTGTAGTCTAAAGCCTGGATTTGACCGTCTTGCTGTTTCCATCATTATTAATGTTGATGAAAGTGGGAATGTTATAGATACACCCAATGTCTTCAGGAGCATCATCAACAGCAAGCAAAAATTCACACATGCCCAGGTAATAAAGAACTATCTAATTGGCAGAAATATAGCTGTATGTCCCTGGGGAAGCAATTGAAGCTTTTCACAGAACTCCAAGCACATTTTATACATACAAATTCATTCTATTTCTAATTACGGGTCTTGTGAAGGTATGCTTTTAGGTCCAGCTGAGCTTAATTTGTTTGAATATTTAATAACAGTCAAGTAAAATATTCCTAATTATAGGAAAATATAATCTATAGTCCAGCAGATTAGAAAAATCAATAAATTTATGTTAAAGTCAGCCCGTCAGATATGACAGAATGAATGAGCTCAAATCAGGTAGAGAATATTATAAAAAGTGCTTCTACATTGTTTTAAAGCATCAGTTTTAACTTTAGAATGTCTCAGTTGAATGTTAAAATAGTTATATAAAAGAGAACCATGTAACCAATCTAATCAATACCTTTAGCCCTGTAACTCAAGTTTTCAAGAGTTGATCTCTGATTTCTTGTGTTTTTTATGGCATTGAAGGTGGAAGACATCTTGCTGAACCCTGAAGATGCCCAGGAGGACTACTTGAAGAGTTGTATCATAGTTCTGTATCAGCTGGCCTACCTGTGGCGTTGTGAGAGACTTGGCAATGGCCATTTAAATACAGATCTGGAGCCTGAGAAACGTGTGGTGCAACACTCGTACTTAATGTTGAATGAAGTAAGAAACTAGAGGCTGGCTAATTAAAATTAATTCTGTTAGAATTAGATAAATTATAACTAAGTCTTAGGTGGAAATGTGTGATTTAAAAAAAAAAAGTTGACAATATATTTACCTCAGTAAATAATCTTATTTATAATGACCTCATTAGAAATTAATGTTATATATAAAATCAATATTATTAGATGTTATTGCTTCAGTAATTATAGCTCCCTTTTATCTTTTTTTTTTAAAGTAAAAATTCAAGGTGTGTAAAAAAAATTTAAAGACTAAATATTTGTGTTTATAAAATTAAATTTTCCTTTGTCTTAAAAATGAGCTTGAAATTTCAATTGAAACTGTTTCAGGTGAAGCTGCATATCAATAGTATTGTTGCTGAACTTCTGCTGTCCAGATTTAGTAAGACGACTCCTTTACTGGTCCAACCTAATCCCCAGAAGGAGAAACTAGAAGAATGGAAGAAGAACAATGCTAGCCAAGCCTTCAACAGCATTCCTCTAAGTAGAGCTTTTCTCAATGATCAAGTGAGTTGTTGTATTATTCCTTCAACAAAGTCCTCTTCCTTGCTTTTGGTTTTAAACTCACTTAAATAAAGGATAGATTACTCATATTTTGCCTAATTAAGTTAAAGTATTTTAAACTTTCATTAGACATAAGTTTTGGATATAGGATTAAATTAATTTGTAATCTCTTACTTTTCTCTTTCCTCATTGAGTCTTATTTTCCTCAGATTCTGTCCTAGGCTATTTATCACAGACTAACATTGATAAATTGGACTTGTTTTCATCTCCATGTCTAGGTGTGTCAGTGCAAGAAAGCCTGTACTTGTGTGTTCAGCTATATAAGGCAGAACCAGTTGAAACCTAAGGACTTGTTATCAATGCTGAGTGACAGTTGGCTCTTAATAGCTCAGGCTGTTAGTGAAGATTTTTTGGACTATGAGTTGGCTCAAGGTAAGGACATTGTTGTAATTAAAGTTGTGATATTTTATCATCATCCTGCTATGTTAAATTTTAAAAAAACTACCTATGAACATAATGCTAATCAGGTAAAAGTCTACTGTAATAAATCTGTTTTCCTAATCAGTCCATTATGAGAACTGTGATTTTATAAACCATACATTGGCAGTGTATAAGACAAGATACATTACTTCTAATCTTGCTAATAATAATGAGGTACAACTTTGTTTGGAGTTTGAGCTACTTGTCATATCTTGATTTAATTGTCTCAAATTCTCTTCCTGTGTAATAGAGGTATCAGTGTGCGCTCAAAATCAACTCTGAGCGCCCAGATACAATTTTTTAATCCAGACACAATCTTCTTTTTCAGATCTCATCAGCAACCCAGACAACATGCCCCATTTAGCAACAGCCTCACATAAACTGCAGTCCATCCAACAGCCTGAAAGATATGTGTGTTCTGGAGATGTGGACTCTGACGAGTACAAACATTACAAGCTTTGTGTGGGGGCCTACAACAACTGTACCAACCCACTGCGCAGGTTCATTAGCCTGGTTGTGCAGAGAATGTTAGTAGGTGGGTACAGCAGGAATAAAACAACTAATTATAACTTGTTAAGCAGAAATTTTATTGTAGTTTATGGATTCTCATATTTCTGACACTTCTAATAATCCAACTTTAAAAAAAGTATTTTTAATGTTTCATATTTTATATCCATTTCTGTTAAATCCAGCTTACATGGATGGCACACCAAGTCCATATGGCACTGAAGAAATCCGGGATGTATGTATGAAAGCAACATCAACGGAGCAAATGGTGACAAAATTTTATCAGTCTGTCTTCTTGATTCACCTTGGCAATGCCCTGAAGGCCCGACCCTTGGCCCTGAATGCTGTTGTAGAGGAAGTGGACAAAGAAAAGGCCACCATCAGCTTCAGCGGCATTGGGGGAATACCCAGGTCTCAGAGGACCATCTTGCTGTCAACTTTGTCACCCGCCAAAGTCAAAACCAGAGATGAGAGTCCTGACAGCATCCAGCTATTGTGGGAGGAGAGGGTTTATGACACTAAAGGTATGTTGATTGGAATGGAGTAATCAGAGAAATGTAGCTATCTTTTGGTATCATTTAATATATGCATTTAAATTTTGTCCAGTTGGGGACAGCTTCACAAGTTTTAAAATTTGCATAAAACATTTTAAATCCCTTATATTAACTTCACCATCTTGTCTCTTTGTCTGTCGTGGTCCTGCTGAAAAACAAAAGTAAAAAATGACCCACTTCCCATGATCCTATCAAGCTGAAATTTTGCACATAGCCTTTTGACAACTAACAATGCATTATATCAAATTCAGATCGAATGTACTGTAATTAAACTAATGAATTTTTAGATTATCTCTATATATCTCTATAAAGCATGTAAATGTTTGTGCTAGACTGTCGGTGTGTATTGTATTGAAAATACTTTTTAAAATATTTTACTGTAAGGCAGAGTGTATTATATTCAACAATTGATAATCAATACTTTTAGTTACATGTCATATATAAGGGATTTATAGTCAAAAACTTTATTTTTACTGTTTCCTTAATTAAGGTTTATGTTGGACCTGTTGACTAAAAGCTAGACTGAAAGTTTTAAAAAAATGTAAATAGTTTTGTTGAACAAGGAAGTTTACATTACTACATAAAGGAAACCAATAAAATTGTTTTATCTGTTGTCATATAATGGTACATACGTATAATAACCTTGCGGCCATATTCTTTTCTTAGCCCAGGAGTCCCGCATTCAGTACACTGCTGAGATCAGTTTAGAGTCTGACCGATTTGTGTGCAACATTCCCACAGTACTTTGGCAGCGTCTGCTTGCAGCTGTAAGAGAAAAAGATGAACCTGACATGACCCGCTATGTCCAGGTGTGTGGCATTTTATAAACCTTTTACTAGTTTAGGCTTCAGTTTCAACAATTTTTTTAACAATTAAAGTTAAAGAACTATTGAAGTGTTGTGTATTTCTTTATGTGTAGATGTTAAGAAACCAAAGTAATCCTACTCATGGGCTAGAGTTAAAATATTTATGTCAAAATAGGAGAAATAGCTGGTTCTTTACTAAGTTTCCACTAAAAATAAGTACCATCTCTTCCAAATTTTACTAACTTATTGTGAATGGAAATAATGAAAGCCCTAACCTTGTATTCCTTTATTAATTGGTAGACACTGTTGCTATTTCATCATGCCAGACAGTGATTTATTTTTATTTTTAAACAGCAGGATTTTTTTAATTTAGTCAACAAACAAAAAAGTTCCATAGCTTTTCATCTGTAACAATATGAAATTTTGACGTTTTATCATTCATAAATGCTAGCAATATAGCATGGATCCCATTTAGTTTATTTTGTGGCTATACCGTTTGGTGTCATTAACGTTTAATGCCCCAGAAGGTTTTTGGTAAACTTCTGCCTCAATCCCGTAAAGATTTACCAAGTTGCGATAAGCTGGTTATGAAATTTTTTTTAAATTGCTTAGAATGTATTTATATTGTTAATAATAAATTATTATTGTCGTACTGACTTAGTATACTTTTAATGGTTATTTTATGTATCCAAGAGACCGTCTTGAGTTTAATACTATTTTTACCTGTAGTTCAGTACTATTTTTTTTTTTTTAAAAAGTATAGCAAAATCACATCTTCAAAAAAAAAACCCGTAAAAAAATACCAAAAAACTTCACCAATTGAGCGATAACACAAACGAGGGAAATGGCCGCCACTTTAAGAAATCGTATACATATTCTTTCACAAACTGAAGAGTTTTTATTTTCTGTGATTTGTTTTCTAAAGAGAGTTCTATCAAGGCGCTCATTACCACGCTTTGGGGCATTAAACATTTAGGTCAAAGTTCACTGAGGTGCTTGAATAAGAACTCAGCCTGTTAAATGTTGTTGACATTTATACTCATCCCTGCAGGAAATCTCAAAACAAATTGGAGGAGAAATGGAACTGCTCTCTAAAGGTAAAACCGAGGTGCTGAGTGATGTCGGCCGGGATGGTCAGGTGCGACACTATGTCCCCTTCACTTTCAAATTGCACGAGAGTCAGATACTGCGCATCCAGATATCAGTTGGTCAATACCAAGGCCTGGTCACACCCGGTCTTCAGCTGCTCAACTTGACACCAAGTCTTGACTTGTGCCTTGAACACAAGACAGACCCCGTCAGCTGTTTCACTTACCCTGATCTGGCCTCAAGAGCTAAGGTTGGTATTCTCTTTACTTTATTATTTTCTCTATAGATATTCAAGTGTAAGACATTTATTTATTACATTGTGTAAACATAGTTGCATTGCAGTTTTAGTGTCAGTGTTCTACCCAATTTTATTTATTTGAGTTCCGCTTGGGATATTTTCTTTATAAAGATAATATTAAGCTTCATTTTTTCAAGACTTGGGGGGAAAATCTTATTCCTTCTGCAGTGACAATGTGAAATTATTGATACATTGAATTCATGAGTGACAAAACTAGGGGTGTACTGGAATTTAGCTCAGGCAAATCCGGAATCCAGCCATTTTTACAAATTGTGCTCCAGCACGATTTCTGTTCTTAAATGTGGCCGAATTTGTCTGGCCAGTAGAGCCCTCATANAGGCTATAGCCAGGGGCGCCAGGTGGTTTTGGGGCCTCCAAACTATTTATATTTTATAATAAGTGTGTACAAATGTTTGCACCAACCCTTGAAAATATAATAAATAAAATAAATTAATAAATCTTATCTATTAACCTGATGGCTATTCAGAGCCAATAGGCTTTATAATCAAAAAACTTGATTTGGATGGCTCACTAAGAGAACATATTATAGAGTAATGTGGAAGAGTTTAGGCTTGAGGTGTTAGCGGTTTCAGGATCGATTCCCAGGGGTGGAATATATTTTTATTTTTACACTCAATATTAATTAATAATCCGGCAAACACTTCAAGCAGTTATTTCTTCTGGTTTTTTTTCGTGATTAATATTTTAGGTTGGGAAAGCCGTTCCCATAGTACAGACAAGCATGTTCAAGGAACCAATGGACTATTTTTTTACAGTCTTATGTTAGCTGCTAGCAATCATTTTATTTAAAGGGAGGCTGGCTGGATAGGGCCCCCGTTTGATTGCAGCCAGGGGCCTCGTGCAGTCTTAATCTGCCCCTGGTTGCAGCAATCTGAAATCTGGACATTTTGACAAAGTCAGCTCTGGCAGGATTTCACTTGATAAATCTGGCCAAATTTTGCTGGCTGGCTGGTAGAGCCCTAATATTTATATAATGGTTGCGGCAATCCGGAATCAGGCCATTTTTACTAATACTACTCCGTCCGGATTTCACTTCAATTTTCAAATTTGAATCCGTTGCAACATAAGACAAAACTAAATTGTAGAAGAATGAAGTGATTTCAAGCCTGAAAGTTAATAAATGAGTTAATAAATATCACAAGAGTGAAAAAAATGATGTACTATTTAGCAAGTGTTTATGTGTTCTTATAAGAGACTCTTCACCTGATTCAAGATGATAAATAAAAAATTGAAATATTTTCTTATCACCAGGTCACCTACACTGATGAGGCCAAATTCTCCTCCGAATGGCTTCTACCAGTGTTGGCCTTGGAGTCTGCTCACCAGGCAGTGAAAGAAGGAGACAAACTTACCATTCACAATGTCAGCATTAAATGGAAGCCTGAACACAACTTGAAACTTTCTAAAGACATCATGAGGGGAGAGTTCACCCTTTCACAACACTTTTGTAGCACTAGCAATTTCCAACCTGATTTAGGTGAATATTTCATTTTGTAATTTTGATTCATTTTGTTTTTTAAGGAAAAAATCATTGGTTAAAATATGCGTCTATACTGCTTCCCCTTTTACATGGAAGTACCTAATGTCACTGGTAAATTTATAGATTTAAAAAAAACATGAGGATATGACCAAACAAGCCATCTAAAATAGAAGCTATCTATAGAGCTTTAATTACCTGCCATAGTTATTGAGAATCTACTTAACTTATATTGGATGTCCTGTTAGCTGTAGTTCAAAATGATTTCAAACTTGCGGATTGAAGTTCAATCCTAAGCGGGAGTGTACCGGATTTTGGCTCTGGCAATTCCGGAATCCGGCCATTTTTACAGCTTCAGCAGAATTTCACTTTATAAATCTGTCCGAATATGTGGCCGGTAGAGGCATAAAATATATATATATCTAAAATAGTTCTAGTGATTCTGGAATCCTGCCATTTTTACATATCTGGCTTCGCCTCTTCCTCATAAATCCGGCCCCAGCTAGATTTCCAAAATTTTAATCTGGTATCCAAAAAATAACATTAAAAAAATATCCCCTGGTACACTAGACTCATAAACCTTAGTTACAACTCATCCAAGAGAAGGCAAACTTTTAATTTAATCATGGGGGCATGACAAAGAGTGTCTAAAAAAATTTGGGGAAATCTGTCTCAGTTTAACCACAATTTGTAGTAGTCTACCCTTAGCTATCTTCACATACAAAGGACAAACAGATTAGCAATGTGGTGGGTAAACAGAGCTATTATGATTGTGTTTAAATGTCACTGCTGGTAAACAGAGCTAGCCTGTTTATGTTTTAACTGTCATTGGTTATCAGCATACTTAAAACTGTTTCTGAGCAGCTTGGTTATAGGGTATCTCTTTTTGTCTTATTACAGGAAACATTTTAGCCAACAAATTACTAGATAACCAGACTTTATTCCAAGACCCAAACTTCTGCCTGGATTACCTCTGTGTGCGTTACAGCAATGTTCATGTCCCTAGTGAGCCTGCCCTGGATGAGAGTGTGGCAGTTTTAGTCAACAACGGTCAACCCATCACTTGGGTCGGACATTGTCAGGTCACTGAGGTCAGCAGCTCTCCTGATGGATATTTGGTGAAGGTCTCTCTGGTCCAGTCCAGCATGAGGTTCCCTGACAGTCTGTCCAATGTGGCGGGAGAACCAGTTTTGTGTACTGTGGAGTGGATATGCAAAACTCCGGAGCAAAGGTTTTGACCTATATTAATATATTAAGTCTCATCTTTACAACTTTAATTAATTAAATCAAGGTCACTTAGACAATGAATTTGATTGTAAAATGTGTATCCTAAACAGCTAATTTGATTCTGTCTTTTGTCAGTTATAAGAGCATAAAAAAGTTGTGTTGGTTTTAAAAAAATGATTCAATGTATGCATGACACCATTGCACTTTTTACACCATTTTCTTCGTTGTTAAAAAGAACAACAAATATCTTTTCTTTCACTTGCATTTCAAATACAATCTAAAAATTAAATGTTTAAAAAAGTTGGTTCATAACTTTGTTAAAGTGACTAAAATCTTTCAGAATCATTGATATTGCGGCAAGATCACTACAGCATGCATCCTTGTTTGCTAAAGATATCATTACAGGAAGGAGGCCAGCAAATACCAGTAAGTTATAATCTTCTAATACTTAGCTTTTGATTGCTAGATTAAATAAGACTTGTATGTCTTTATCATTGTTTATTTCTGAAATAAAAAAATAGGATTAAACATAATATTGAAAGAAGTTTGACATTGAGCTATATTGTTCTAAAAATAAATATGTTAAATGTAAGTCAGTTTTGAACTGGTACAAAAATGTTGGAAGTTATGAGTGGAATAAGGGTTATGGGGGTTACACTATTCTATGTTTAAAATTTAAAAAATGTACCAGTAATTATTTTCTTTTAATGTTCTTTAATTTTTGTTTCGCCTATTCATTGATGGATTTTCAAATTGATACCTTTGTGATAACAGTTGATCCAGTCCCACAAGAGACCACTCCGCTGAAGTCCCGTTTGTCAGAAGATCAAGAAACCATCATAGCTGACAGCTACAAGCAGCCATTCTCTGCTGTCATTGGTGGGCCAGGCACAGGCAAGACTTTACTGGCAGCTTGCTTGGCACATCTACTGGTGGGGAGGAACAGAACAGCTGACACCTACAGACAAAACAGATATGATGGATACACAACCCAGCTAATGGTGTGTGCCCCAACAGAGAAATCACTGGATGTTATCACAGGTGAACAAGACTTTTTTTTCTGCGGCTTTTTAGAATTGTTAATTTATTTGAAATGAATAAATTAGTTTTAGCTAACTATAATTTTTCACTTTAAAAACAAATAGATGTCATGATTTGTTTGTTTTATAGAATCAAGATAATTGCTGAAAATGACATTTCTTGTCTGAACTTCTGACATCATAAAACAAACATGCACAAAGCAATACTCAGAACTACAGTTGGTTTTAGTCAAAACTCACCTTGTTAACTCTTTTTCTCCGGAATAACGCTCCCATCGTTGATTTCAAAATGATTTTTCTGCCGTATGGACAATGGGAAGGTTGATTTATTAAAAGTTGATAGTTTTATTTCATAGCTATTTAACTAAAATTAGTTTTAATGTATTCTACAATGATTTCCCTTGAATTAAAAAGTCGGAACTCTTTTGTTTGAACATGTTTTCACCACAAAAGAAGCGTTTGAAAGGCTTGTTTTCATTTTCGTTTTACGTTTGTTTACAAACATGGATATTCAACTAGCTCATCTGGTTATTGATGTAATATTATTTTAAATTCTATGATGATAAAGAAGAAAAAGGTATAGTTTTTTTTATTGATTATTGAGATATTTATTTTAAATTACGATGAAACATACCCTTAGTCATAGTCTTAGTGCTTGAAGTGTAATTAAAAATAAGTTGACAAGTCATCTGTTGATGAACATCAAGTCCTGCCCATGTCTCAAATCTTGATGAATTGATATTTATGCTACAAATAATAATATAGACTATATGTAGTGTAATTTGAAAGCTGCTAAACTTTTCACTAAAACTAAATGCAGTTTTAGATATAATTTAAAACAATTTCTAGTTACAATATGTATAGCTTCAAGTTCCATTGTAAACAGTTCAATTTTTTGTATAATTTTCCTGTGTGGGAAGACCATGGATAATGAGCTCTAATATTATAATTGTTTGCTTATTTGAAGTTACATTGTTTCTATTTGGTGTAAAAATGAATATAGTTTCTAAAAAACACTACTTTATTACATTCTAGATAAAAATCTAAAATTTAGTGACTTTGAATGAGGATTTGTAAAAAAAATAAAAATAATTTTTAATAAAATTTATTTTCATTACAACAAAATCATATTATTTTATGGAAATAAGGTAATGTGTCTGTGTTTCCTAAAAACATCATTCATTTCCCTTTAATTCAATACCAAGTATATCATTATCTGTTAAAAAATGAAAAAGTTTTAAACATTTTAAGATGGCATGGAAGCCCGCGACAAATTTCCAAAATAGCTAATTCCGTCAAAATGTGGAAAATAATTCCGGAGAAAAAGAGTTTAAATGACTGAAATTCTCCCCCTTACTTCCAGCTTTACTCTTGGCCATGGACAATACAAGAAAGGTCCACATTGTGAGAGTTTATAGTGAGGAGATAGAGGAGAGAGACTACCCCATTTCCCTGTCACCAAATCCAAAGCTGACAACCAAATCTTCACTGGCCTGTGCTGTAATGGAAGATGTGGCTCTTCACCATCTCATCAGGAAACAAAAAACCCCAGCAAGCGTGGTGAGAAGATAAAAATAAATCTCTTTGGCTCTGGAGATCAGAAATTACATTTTTGATATTCATAATGTATTCTGCTGTGAAGTGCAGTAGAGTTGTGCTAAACTGTATATATGAACGTAACAAAGGTGTTAGAGTGATACTCGGGTTATATCCTGCCATTAATGAATTACAGCAAATCTTGATCCTAACATTTCTTAACTCATTAGCTCCTGAAGGGCTACTTCCATATCTATTCCATATTATGTACAAAAGGGTAGCAACCTCGTTAAGCTTTTGATTTCATTTGAAAAAGGCTTTTCTTTTCTAAAGATTTTTGTTTGTCTAAAAAGATAAAATGATAAACACATCCAGGAATGAATTAAGTTTAATATTAATAATATAACATGAAATGCGAAATAATGACCATTAAAGACTGATACATACTCGATAGAGATGTGTCAAACTACTTCACCCATAGATCGAAAGTGAAACGAGATAAAAACATTCGGTAGTTCTTATTGAAATCTCGTAGAATCACACAATAGCCGGAAGTCTTGTGGAAAGCGAGATTTTGATGCTATTTTTAACTAAAATACGAGAGTGCGTCGCTATGCGAACAGACGCAATTGGGCGCATCTCTACAGACCCCTGTAAGGACGCATTTACTCACATCAGGAGCTTTAGTGTTCAGTTGTAAACCCATGTTAACCGACTCTTGTCATTCTCATCTCAGGCTCTGCTAGAACAAGAGATGTTGCTGAGCATGTATGGGAAACAAGTAGCACCAACATTACAGGCTGCACTAGAACAGGCTCAGGCTCAGGAGTTGAAGAAAGCTCAGATCATTGTTTGCACCTGTGTGACCAGTGCCAGGCCCATCCTGAGGAAATCAGTCAACATTAAACAGGTAGGTTAACCACCGCAATCAAACCAGCAGTTAAAGAATCATTAAAGTGGGATGGTTTTTGGAGACCTGGCTTCACTGACAGAATTTATTAAAATATTACTCATTCAGCTGAAGAAAAAAACAAAACAATGACAGGCTTCAGTTCAAAGTTAGAAGAATTTAAATTATAACAAACTTTTTTTAAAAAAATGTTTTAACTTGCTTGCTTGTCCAATCTTGCAAAGTAATATTAACCCTGTTGTTAGTATACTAAAAAAAAAATTACATTCACAAATATCTACTAGATGACAATACATGTCAAAAAAATGTTTAATGATAATTTAAATAAATTGAAGTTGACTTTGTTTGGATTTGAATTGCTTACCCTTTGGAGTGCACTCTACCTAGGAACAAAAACATGTTTTAAAATGTTCCATCCTACTGCCATTTCCCTCTCAAAATGGTCATTCATGATTTATTGTGAGTTTCAACTAACCAACCTATATTAGCCAGGAATATTTTGATCAACATTACATGAACTTTGTTAAAACTGTATAAAGTTAAAAAGGTTTCTGATGTAAAAAAAAAAAAAAAAAGCTTCATTGCCAATTTTAGTTTAGATCAAATAATTTTCTGAGGTTGGAACACCATGACTATTGCTTATTCTTATCTGCCACCCGGCCAAATGCAGATGAGTTAATGGGTGGTATCAAGATTCTAGAAAAATAACTGTTAAATTTATAGTTGACTTTGTTGATCTGCAAGGCCAAGTCTTCAGCCAATGGGATCAACACCAAACATAGAACAATACATGTCCAATCTATGACATTTACGCTTAGTAACACGGATTTGTTTAACAAATTATTTTACATAAAACTCACCCATGTATAAAATTCATCCTGGGTGCAGTGTACATGAAATTTATAAATGTCATGTCTCAAGAAATAATAGTCAAAAGTTTTATTTTGAAATCTAGAGCTGTGATTTTTATATACATTGTCCATTGGTTAAGTTTCAAATGCTTTTTTAGCCCAGATTTTAAATTTATCCCTAGATTATCTTGGATGATGCTGGAATGATATCCGAGGCTGAATCCATTGTTCCACTGGTCATGCACAAACATGTCAACCAGTTAATCCTGCTGGGTGACCTTGAGATGCCCAGACCATTTATCCACAACAAGTTGGCTCGCCAGCTGGGCCTTGCTCGATCATTACTTCACCGTTACACTGACAGAGCCCACAAGCTCTTCCTACAGTTTAGAAACGTAAGAGCAATCTTTACTTGCCCCTCTCCACTCCTAGTTCAGCAATAGTTAAAATGTCTTATCTCTTTTCTCAAATGGACAAGCAAATCTTTCCATATTTTTATATTAAGGTTGTTAAGACCGCTCATTTTTGTGGACTGTTTAACAGTTAAAAAAAAATACAGGTTAACTGTTGGGTCTGCATTTTTACTATGTTTTATGAACCTATAAAAAAATCTTTGAATCACTTTTAAAATAAATGTGTTAACTGTAGGATTGTATTATGGTGGTATGTGTTACATTATGAGATCCCAGCCTCTAGTGGACTCCAGTTTCTCAATTGATATCACATTTTCCTTAACTCCCATTGCCTAGTGAAATCCAATTTTTTTATTTCTTAAAATGTCTGGGAAAAGCTCATTGGAAATAATAAATGAAAAACAATTTTACATTTAAGGTAATAGTAGGGACCATTCCATAATATCCTGCTTGTGCCTAGAATTAGAATAGAGAGTCCTTTAAAATCATGCAGAGGAATGGCGTAATTAAAATATTTGAAAGTTAGCCAATTTAAAAAAAACTTGTGAAAAATGCATTTCTAATAAGTGATCTTTCTGGAAAAATTCTCGACCAACCCAAAATAAATTGGATATTATAACTGTAAATCCACCAAATTGGATTATTGACCAAGAATTATGAAGTTTTGAGCTGCTAAGTTTGGCTTATTTACAAGTAGAACCATGTAATATTTTCTAAGCAGACTGTTCTTTATAAAGCTTATCTAATTGCAATGGAGTGGGATTTTATGAGTTCAGCTCCTTGAAATATTTGAATTTACATATAACCTAATGTACCTGTACTAATGTTGGTCTTCACCAATGCACCCATGCTATGGCTATGTTTAAATTATATTAACACAACTTATTTTTAAAAAGCAAACATTATTTATATAATATAAAATTACCCTACCCCAAAAGTTTATATGTTCAAAACATGCATACACCAGTCCATCCAGTATTTCACTTTGGTTAATGTTGGATGTGTCAAGTTTGTTCAATATCCATCAATGTACAAACATAGCGGGGAAAAAAAACTATCACCCACATTAAAAATATGATAATTAAATATCTATCTCCTTAAGATACCAGCCATGTGCAGCTTTCCATCAAGTTACTTCTACGGCAGTCTTCTGGCCACAAGTCCTCAAGCTCCCCGCAACCCCCCTGCTCAAACTATACCCTGGCCAGGCGACTTTCCGTCTGTATTCCTTCATGTGCCTGGTGTGGAGTCATTTGCTGAGGGCAACAATAAAAGCTACAGATGTGAAGCTGACATTGTCAACAAACATGAATTACAGGCTGTGGTGAGTTGCTTTTACAAGAATTGTATATCTTCAATAACCCTCTCCTATATTTATGCATATATATTTATCTCTTTATATATTTATTTTATCTGCCAGCCAAGAAAACATAAAACCTTTTTTAAAAAGTTAAAGTAAGTAACTTTCAAAGGGGGGGGGGGGGGGGAGTTGCATATATGGTTGGTGCATTAAATTTAAAAAGCCATTCATTACAATTATTAACTAAGTATTATAAATAATTGATGTTATAATTTATAATTAATAGTTTTCAACAAATTTAACATCTAATCTCACATAAATTGTAATATTTTTAAATTAATAATTATTCTTACACTTAATTTTTTTTAATGATTATGATTTACAATAGCAAAACAGAGATGCCTAGAACATATTTTGAAAGTATCCAGTGAAATTTTTGGTTTCCATTTCTAGATTGCCTTGACAGTGGCTCTGATACAGCACCACAGGGTGAAGGAGGCATCTATCCTTGTACTTACTGCCACTCAAGCCCAAGCTAATTTAATCAGGGAGTCAGTGCCTGGTGGTGTTGTGGTCAACACAGTATTAGAAAGTATTGGTCAGTATTTGGACACTTTTACATTTAAAAACATTTTTTTTTTCTTAAAAGTAGTAAACTGGCAATTTTGAAATTAAGTTATGTTCCTACTTTGATGCCATTGCTTTCTAGTAGTAAATACAAATACAGAATGAACTATTAACAAAACTCTTTAAGAAGTAGCACAGTTCTCTGAAATAGAAAACTCATGTTTCCCATTCTTATACTTTACCGATAAAAGGGAGCTGATCTATCTGAATTCAAATCATTCAACTAAATATACATTTTGGTTGGTGCATTCAAATAACATTTCTACATCTTTTTTCTTTACACTTATTTTTTTTAAATGGTGCCATAAAGGTGTTGTTTTTTTTTAATAAAAAGATCTTTTAAAGTTTAGTTTCCCCATTCCCTCGAATTTTAGTCAATGTAGGTATTGATAACTAAAGGATTAAATATTGGTTTTCACTTGGACTCTGATTAACAATTTTATGAGTACCAGTACATGGATTCAGAGCTTATACTCCAAGACTCAAGGGCAACATGTTTAAAATATCTTTCTCTTTTAGGTCAAGAAAGGGAATATGTCATACTGTCCACTGTCAGGTCTCTCCCTGACTCATATATTCAGTACCCACCGAGCCGTGAATGGACCAACACACATTTAGGTCAGATGGCTGACCCTCGTGTCATCAATCTGGCGATCACAAGAGCCAAAGTGGCTTTCTTTATTATTGGTTAGTATAAAACTTGTCAGTGATCCTCATCAAGTTTAAAGACAGTCTTTGCTTGCTCTAAAAATATATTTTTGTAGTAGTGCTATTTAACATTTAAGGGCTCGTTTTGCTCACAAAAAATATCATTGATTATAGTAACTACATTTATTTGAAGTTAAAATTCATTTTCTCTGAGAGCATTTAAATGCGTCCTCAGGGGCCCCTCCAGATGCATCCAAACAACTTCAAAATCTTGTAATACTGTGATTCCAATATTAAAAAACCTGAAAGATTTGATGTTGTTTCACTTTCAGTTCATGCATCTTTATTACATGTGTCTCTATCTAAACATGTGTTCACTTTAGGTGCCAAAAATCACGCTAGCAGTCTTCATTTTTTAAATTGTTTTTTTTACCATGAATGCTATATTATTATTAAATTTGATTCATGTCTTGATGTATTTAGATAAACGTAGGACGCAATAATCTTCTGTAACATATAAGATAAGAGAAGAAAAATATTTTTCCATTGGAAACAAAATCTAAAGGAAATTGCTTCCCATTTGTAAGGAAAATTTAGTAAGCGCAAGTACAAATAATAATAATAAATTGATAATTTATATTGCTCTGTATCCCAGTAAGGAACTGGGCTACAGGGTTTACATGAAGAAAATAACATACATATAAATATTAAATACAGTACTCCATTGTTTGGTTGCACAAATAGAGAAAGACCTTTTTACCAAATGTAGCTCTTCTGAAGAGAATGAAATAGTTGATACACAATTTACTGGCTTAAAATCTTTATAAAATTTTATTTCATGTACTATTTAATTCCCCTTTAAATTTTGATGCAGGCAACAAAGAACTTTTGCGCAGCTGTAAGCCATGGAACTCTTTGCTGGTGACATACCGACAACGAAAGAGCCTTCAGCTTGATTCAAGAAACTTTCTCCATTCCATGCAGTCATAGTGACTTTTCAAAGACATTTTTTTATTAAAATCCATTGTTTAAACCATGGGGAAACATCTTGCAAGAAAATGATCTTAAGTGTGAAAGACCTGCTTCTCAATGCTTGACTGGCTGGAAAACTCATTGCAACAGAACAGTAAAATATTTGCCTTGAGCAGAATTGAAATAAAGCCATAATGTTGCCTTGACTTTATTTTCATGTTGTTTATTTAAAAATCCAAATATCAAATGTTTTTAACTTCATGGCTTTGTTTGGTGTATATTTGATATATTTATTTATATGACATGGTCATGATTTCCACAGTTTATTGCTTTCCATTTGTATTTTTATTGTCCACATAAGTTGCGTGTATTTGAATTTCTAATATTTTATTCTTAATATATATCTTATCTTTCTACGTTTCCAACTGAATTAAATTTGAAAATTTGTCTTGGAGTTACTGGTACTTAATGTTTTATGTTTATTTTATTCACAAAATTATATTTTAATTGGGCAAAGCTCCAAATATTTCAATAACTACCTTCAGTTTAGAGTCAGAAGCTTGTTAATGACTGCTGTTTAAAATAAAAATTCATGAATGTCTTCAATTAGTTTGAAGTAAAATTGTAAAAATAATAAGAATTTCTGGGTGAAACAAAAAATTTAAAATTAGATTTCTGAGAAGTAAGGCTGCTCATAACTGTTTGTATGATGTTTTTGCCTGGCAGCTGGATTCCTATACTTAAAATGATGGCTATTTTTATTTTCAGAGTGTATCAATAATTTATAGAATTGCTTCAGGCTAATAGTCTTTAGGTTTAATTTAATTACCTTATGTGCTTTTATGATTGACTTGATGTTTGAAATAGGTTTGTGTTTAACATTATAAAAACTGAGCTATGCACAACCCAAATCTGTTTGTCCTTTGCTTGTGTATAGATTTCATCTTTCACTGAGTGTTGATAAATTTAGTATTCAAAACAGTTTTTATTATGTTTGTGTTTAAGTGTAAGGAGGAAATATTTGTCTTGTTAGTGGGCATAATTTTTTCTTCTGTATACAAGTAACAGGAGTTGAAGAATTTAGGTTTTTTGTGTCTTTATCAATAGTTGAAAATAACTTCTAGTACTTCAGATAGCAGCATTAGATGTTACATGCAAAAGAGGGTGACGCATAAGGCAAACTTCTAAATGTGTTTCCTGTTACATACAAAAAGTAAAGCACAAAACGAGCCACCAAGAGTGTATAGTGCCTACACACGAAAGGCTGCGAAGATTTTTTACACTACACACCTGCTGTGTTTGTTGTGCTATTCTAAATATGATTCTTTAAGTTTAACAATCCAATCATTTCTTGTTCTTTCATTGAGAATAATATGCCTTTGAAAGATATCTTTTAACCATGTTTATATACCATACCTGGGACTCTTAAGGTTTTTACATTTCTAAACTAAAAAATGAAATGCAAGTGAGACAAACATTTAAGGGAAAATAAGCTATCCAAAATTATTTGTAAAAGACTTTAAGTCTGACAAACAGCTGACTCCTCAGATATTGACACAATCCTATCATTTTTGTTTCTATATTACATAGCTTAATTCATTTTATTTTAATTCCTTTTAAAAAATCAATGAATAATCTTAAGTTTTTTTTATTCCATGACAATCTTAGGAATCATATTTACACAACTTATGACATTTTTAAAAGATTATGTCAAGTACATTAAAAACGTTATTATAGTATAGGGATTATTATTTATGTATTGACATGTTAAATTATTGATCTAGCTTGCTAATATATTTTTAATGCTTGTTGAGTTATAAAACTTTAAGTTTGTTTTGTTGATTATTCTGGTCTCAATGTATATATTCAATAAAAGAATTCCTAGTGTAGGACAAGCTGCCAATACTTTACTTGAAGGATGGGGCCATGAACAACAGACTGGCAACACACGTTTTTGTAAAATATTTGTACCAATATTCCCTTCTTTTAGCTAATAAATTTCTGGTAATAGCTGTATTTATGTAAAAAAAAATATATATATAAACCAAAAACAACTTTATGAATTGTTAATGTTAAAATTGTATTTCTCCAATTATCGTTACAATGTGTATCGCTGCTGATGTGGCTCTTCTTGTTACATTTAAATGTATTATTAAAACAGTTAAAAAATATAATATCACATTGGCTTTTTTCTTCATTTTGTTATTTATATGACTACAATTTTTTTTTAACATTTCAGTTCACAGTCCATCCATAAATGACTGTAGCGCTATTAATAGTGTGGCATTATGGCCTGTATTTTTTTTAATACAGTCCACTCCTTACCTAAGACATATATGATCAAAAAAATGGGAGTAGAGAATTTAATGCCTGGAATAATGACTTGTGTTCTTGTGAATTTTCTGAAACATAAAGATTTTATTTCAGTGGTTTAATTTGGTCATTTAGTTAGCAGTGTTATTTAGTCGGCCATTGTAGCCATTCTTACTCAATGATGTAAACCAATTAGTACAATTTTGGACAATATTAAATCAATGATGATTTGTCCTAATTTTATCTAGATAAAACGGGAAGTGTTGGGACATCAATTTATAATTTTTGTAGTTGGTCCCCATGCGCAAAATGTCCTAGTTGAACTACTGGAACCGGAGAACAAACGGTATAAATTCTCGTTGTGGAACTCACTGCAGGCTGGCTTTAAATCTAATTTTCGCTTTATAATAGAATATTTATTATTTGTGTATTATTTAATAGGACTATTTTATACAATATACTACATGTATTTTAAAAAGTTCTTTTCAAGCCTGTCTAAACCAGGGTTAACTACCCCAGGATTGGAAACTCGCTTATGTAACTCTCGTATTTAAATATATAAATATATTTTTTTCGTAATTACGTAATAGCATAGATCTGCTGAAGTTGATGAAAAATAAAATTAAAGAAGAACATCCTAACCAAACACTCTTACCTCTCAACTGTGTAATCCATCAGGTAAGTTTGTGTAAGCTGCATTGAATATCAAGCATGTTATTGACCCTGTTGACAGTGTGATAAACCTCATCAGAGCCAGGGCACTTAAACACAGGCAGTTCAAGGCTCTGCTTGAAGATTTGGAAACTAAATATTATAATATTATCTACCACAGCAGTGTCCACTGGCTGAGCCTGGGCAAGATATTTAGGCGAGTTTGGGATCTCAAGGAAGAAATAGTTATGTTCCTGGAGAAGAAGGTTTCTGTTTGTGACTTTGTTACTACCACCATTGTTAATGAAGAGTGGAAATCAGACTTCATGTTTGCCATTGACATTATGGTTTTGCTATTTCCCTTTGCTGAAGCAGAAAACCGTATCTGTTGAAATGACTGACAAGTACAGGGCTCAGTTGAATCCCTTTGATGTGACATTGGAAATGAGGTTCCTACACTTAAGGAACCTGGAACCAATTTTCAATACCTTCAGTGCGCCATTTAGTGCAGAAACTGATTCAGCCCCAGAGGATATACAGTTAAAGCTTCTTGATTTACAAGCAGATTATGACCCGAAGGAGAAATTCAAGCCAGTTTTTCTGCTGGAGTTTAATGGAGGTTTGCCAGCAGCAGCTTTTCCACACTTAAAAAACTTTGCTGTCAAAGTTTTGTTACTATTTGGGTCTGAATACATATATGAGCCAGCTTTTCTTGTATGAAAATAAACAAGTCTAAAAACAGATCGTTGTTGACTGACGGCACTTTGAATACAGTCACGCGTCACGACCATTAAACTGGTCCAAGATTTCAAGAACATTATCCAAAAGTGTGATCAGTTATAATACTTCTCATTAATTATAATTCTACTCTCTGGTCAGCTTGTGTGTAAATGAAGTTCCTTCTTTCTAGTTACTATGACACGTAACATGAACTTTTGTTGAAAACATTATGAATGGGGCCGTCCATAAAGTACGTCACACTCCAGAGGGGGGAGGGGTGTAAGAAAGTGTGACAATTTGTAACAGGGGGTGGGGGTGTCCGGCCGTGGGTGACGTCACTGTGTTTTAAGTTAAATTTTATTTATTTTGTTAATAAAAAAAAATTTTTTGTACAAAAGTGTGACGTACTTTAGGAGGTGGGGTGTCCGAGATTTGTGACAGGGGGAGAGGGAGTTAAAAATTGTCAAAAATAGCGTGACATACGTTATTTTATGGACGGCCCCAATAGTATAATCTTATTATCAAATTATTTACTGTTTCGGTTCATAGTTTAAAATGTAGTGTGCATGTGTAATAGAGTAAACATGTGAAATTAAATGACAGAACTGGTTTCTATAATTAAGCTGAAGTTATGAAATTTATTGGTGTAAATAAAAGATGTGGTACATATATAGGACTATAATCAGACCTGGCATAACCATTAGGCATTAGTCATTAGGCAAACAAGGGGAACCACGAGTCCTCAAGAAGGGACAAATAAAAAAAAACTTGGATCTTTACGAAATTAAAATTATCTATGGTTGTCAGTTTGATCTATTATTAGCAAACACATTGCGAAAATGAAAAATTCTGGAAAAGTAAATCATTTTTATTTATCCTAAACTTTATGCGAAGAACTGATTGAAATTACCGGTATGTCCCAAAAAGTCCATGAAGTAATTAATTATAGATGTAGTAAAAGCTCCCGGTTATTTTAGCTTGTCAGCAGACTCAAAACCCGATATTTCATGTATATATATATATAAATTAAGCGTTGTAGTTTGATATGTGGTAGAGGGAGAGCCCATGTAGCAATTTTTTACTTTCTTCCTACAAAGTCACACCAGTGAAGTTTGCAATGTTGGATTTTCGAAACGCAAAGATCAGTCCTATGATAACGCAGCTAAAGGGCCGTCCATAAATGACGTCACATGATTTTGGCAGCTTTTTTACCCCCTCCTCCCACTTCGTAACAAAAATTTAGCCTCCCCCCTCTTTCCAATATTACGCCACAAAGCTTTGCCCACCCCC
>MUZC01000314.1:49119-64943 GCA_002072015.1 Radix auricularia | reverse complement strand
AACAAAACCTTAGGCTTTATAAAAAGAAACTTTTACAAATGTAACAAAGATATAAAACTAAAATGCTATCTCACCCTGGTGAGACCTATACTAGAATATGCATCTTCAGTATGGGACCCATCCACCAAAGAAAATATTGATAAGTTAGAACAAATCCAAAAAAGAGCTGCCAGATTCATTACTGGAGAATATTCAAAACTGACAAGAGTAACACCATTAGTTAAATCATTAAACCTTGAAACACTAGAGGATAGAAGAACCAAGAGTAAATTAGTAATTATACATAAGGCAATTAATTCTAATTTAGAAATACAACACAAAGATAACCTAATACAACCCTCAAATAGACATAAAGACAAAAACACCTTTCTTATTCCATATGCAAGAACAAACACATACAAGTTTTCCTTCTTTCCGTCCGGTATTCGGGCGTGGAATGGGTTGCCTGAAGAAACCAGGAAAGCCACCACTTTATCATCTTTTAAAACTCTAGTAAGAATACAGGACTAAACACAAACCATAGAAATACGTAGGACGCAATAATCTTCTGTACAGAAGGAGCGTCTGTAACATATAAGATAAGATAAGATAAGATAAGTTAATCTTTAACTATTAGACTATACTATAAATATAATATTATACTATATAAACAATAATAAATGACCTAAGTCTAAGTTGACATAAGATATATAATATATAATATAATGATAGCGTTGGCGTTGGCAATAACCAGTAATAATATCTAGGTTACAAGACGTTTTTATTGTTAAACTATAACATACATGGCTTAAAACGGTTCTGATCTATATTTGAACATGCAGCAGACAAAGAAGGGGTTGAAGTGTAGAATCTCGACCGTGACGTCACGACGCTACGGTTGTTGGAAACAAGAGTTCTATAAATTCTAAAAGGATTTTCAAAAATGAAAGGTTTTAGGGTTTGGGTTAGGTATAGCTTTAGAATTTTCGGACAATTGAAGTTTTTAGGGTTTGGGTTAGGTATAGCTATAGTATTAGTATTAGTATTAATTATAGTATAGAATTTTAATTTTAGCTTTTTTAATTAAAGGACATGCCATAAGAAGGAAATAGAAATAGAATTATCAATCTTCCTACAGACTACAGTACAGACAATCACAATTATAAATTATAATATTAATATAACATATTTTACTATTTCATTTACAATATTGGGAAATCAAAAACTAAAATACTAATATTAATAGAACTGATTCTTTTTAAAAAAAAAAAAAAAGCATTAACTTTGAAATAAAAATATATAGTATATAGCAAGGTATGTAGCCTAGCTATATACTATATACTATGTTATAATATATGTGATATTTTTGTGAATATGCCTAAGCCTAAATAGGTCAGGTAGGATAAGATTAAGTATTAAGATAAGTGAATATGAATAGAGGAAACTCAGATAACTGATTTCACCATTACTTCCTTACTGATCACTGTTATTGTTAGTCTAGTGTTTTAGAATGAAATAGAACTATGAGTATGAAAATCATGTGGGTTGGCCTTGACCCTTGACTGAGTATACTTGTCAGGGCTCATCATTTTCTTTGACTAATTTTACTTTATAATGTTTCACTGTTTTATTATTAACCATCAAATACTTTAATTCATACATTTAAAAAAAAATTAAGTTCATTGAAATACTGTAGAATATGTTCAATTGTAAAAATAAAGTGTTTAGTTGTAGTGTTTGGTGCCCAGGAACAATATTAATTTTTAGACTTAGACATTATTAGGAAACACATTATTGTCATGGTCAACAATTAATACATTTACTGCCCTCACTAATTATATCTGGATGGAGATCCCCACTTTTTAGCTTTGCCTATATGTAAAATAAAGTGATAGAATTTTACCTTAATTCTGAAGTGTAAATAAGACCCTAATATAAAATATTTAGCATATAAAGCAGTCAAGAAAAAAAGATTTTGAATTATTGTGTCACTTTTAAAAATTAGAAAATGTTGTTTAATGATATTCATATTTTGATTACAACTCTTCTTACTTAACTTTATCACCAGAGATTGACAAGACTGATTGTATAATTGGGTCAAAATATGACAGAACAAACCTCTGCATGGAAACTTACCTTTCTTCTAGTGGCTGTCTGCTGCGGATTAGCAAAAGCTCAAGGTTTCCACATATTTTTTGTTCAATGTTTGTTAAATCTTATAGAAACTGATTTAGATTAAAACAAGTTATCATGTTTTTCTCAATTATTTGAAAATGTTTAGTAGAGAAGAACTCAAATTAAAAACCTCAAGGTGGCATTTATTTTAAAAATGTCTTGAAATATTAAAAAAGTAATTTTCTCCAATTACAAATCAATACAAATGGCAGCTGAGCACTAATATCAATACCCAACACAGCTTAATTTCCACCTCAGTGGCATAAGACCAGACACAACATCAATGTGCCTCTCTGCAAACATCAAAATAGGACATAAGAATATCAAATTTTCAACTGCATTCCAAGACTAAAACCACAATCTGATCATACATAACACCAGAATGTACCAACCTAAATATACAAGTTTTATTTTAATCTAAACTCTTAATTTTTTAAAGTTAAAGTTTACCCGCATACATTTATTTCCAGATGGTAGTGCTCCAGTTATCACAGATATATCTAATAATTATCAGCTGACAGCCTCATCCTATGTGGAAGTTGAGAGGGGAACTTTTATTTACTTAAGCATTAAAGCCACTGGAAGCGGGGAGCTGCGTTATGTTTGGACCCAGAATGACATTGTTGTGAGAAACTCAACAGAAAGCACCCCACTAAGTTTTCAAAGAGTAGATTTGAATGTCTCTGGTGTGTACAGGTGCATTGTATCAAATGTATTTGGTACTGCCAGGAGTTTACCCATAACTTTAGTAGTAAAAGGTATGTATTGTTATAAATGTTATTAAACAAAATGAGGGGTAGGACTGCAATCAGGCTTATACAAAATTAAATGGAAAAGACGTAAACAAGGTAAGGGTTAGCCTGACCGGACGTAACAAAACAGCGAACGTTTCGGCAAAGAGCCTTTATCAACGAACATACAATACACAAATAAAATAAAAATAAAAAATGAAGGAACTTAGCTGCGGTGAAATCCAAAGTATCCAAAAAGTGAAACTGAGAGATGACAGAGCGAATTTATATAGGAAAACAGAGAGTGGGCGGGGTAAACTCCTAGGTGGTTAAAGAAAAGACCATATTCATCCCATGTGGGGCGAGTGTACCGTGATTTTCTATTAATCTGTTTTCAATCTGGACTCTCGTGGGTGTGTTTGTGCACGAGACAATAGCAGTGACTGCCAGGTCCTTGACACCCATATGGTCGCGTCCATTGAAGTGACGGGAGACGGGACACTGTTTATCTTGTGTAATCGCCCTAATATGTTCAGACATTCGGCACGACAAAGATCGTCCCGTCTCTCCTATGTATTTCAAAGGACAGCGCTAACACACAATGGTGTAGACAATGTTGCGGCTAGCGCAGGTGAAACCATCCTTAATCATAAATAGCCCCTTAGGGAAGTTTATCTGTTCGGCTTGCACAACAAAAGGACATGTCTTACACCGAAGTCGGCCGCATGGTATAGTACCCAGATGGTTGGGTGATGTGGGGAGGCGGGTGCGAACCAGAAGATCACGTAGGTTTCTGTCCCTCCTAAATACAATTAGGGGTGGGGTGGAGAATATGTTGTTCGTCTCAGGGTCCGCAAGGAGGATAGCTCGGTTCTTCATGAATATTTCTTTGGCTTTGATGTTGTGTGGATGGTAAGTAAGAACCAGCTTGCTCCTTTGGTTGGTATCACGGGTGCGGGATTTAATTTTAAATGTTATTATATAACTTACTTTGAACATCAGAAAATGCCAAATTAAAACCATACAGTATGTTGTTTTAAGTAAGTCTTTGACTGTAAAAATATTTTTAATTTGATTATAATGTAAAAAATAAATAGTAAAATGATTTACTTTAAAAAAAATATATGCACAATAAATTTTATTAAATGCAAAGTAACAAAGACTGTTTGAAAGTTGAATATGGTGACCAGCATTGGGTTTTACCATCGAACTAAGTATTTTCATCGGTTTCAGTTAGCATAGGGAAGCGGCCTACCAAATATGGGACCATAAATAAGAAAGTTAAACATTGTCGACTGTTATAATTGCTGCACGTAGAATTTCAAAATGAAACCTACTTAAATTTGTGGGAGTGTACTCAACAAATTCCCAAAGTTGTATGGCTAAGGGATGTAAGATGTAAAGTTTAAAACAATTGTTGATTTCAATCAGGATCATAATGAATATATTTGTTAGTCAATATCTGTTTAAATCATGTGAAATCAAATGGTGGTAAAGTTTTAAACATTTGGGAAAAAGATATTAGAGGCCCTTTTCTCCAAAGGAGTGGAAAATAAGAGTTTAATGTCCCATAGTATTGTAGTATGGGCCATCTACTATCTATATAGCAAGTTTGATGAAGATCCATCCATATACACAGTATCCAAAGTTGAAACAAATTTGTTTATAACTCATATTAGGAAAACATTTTTGACTGTTAACATTGTGGGAGTTTACTCAACAACTTCCCAAAGTTTCATGTTTCTACCTACACTAGAAGTTGGAGTGGAAGAATTTGTGATGAGTGAGTGAGGGCTTTGGCTGTTGTTAGAATATATTGTTAGCTCAATGAATATTTTTTAAAACTGTATATTATTTTATGCCAAAACTCTTGAAATTCATATTTTTGCCTAATTATTTCTTTTTAGAGTTGGGGCAGTTTCCTGCTGATTCAAATAAAACCATCAATGTAGAGGAGGGCAAGTTTGCTTTGCTACCAATGCCAAATATTTCATACATTGCCAGATTCTTTACAATATCATGGCAGAGCAGTTTTCCAGAAAATTACAGATATGTCTCACTTAACTATGACCTGGCAGTTTTAAACATTCAAAGAAGCAATAATGAAAGTCAATTCAGAGTTATACTTTACCATCAAACACCCGCCACCCTCAGCACAACTATGAGCAGCTATTATATTCTAAATGTTTCAGGTTTGTTCACTATTATTGCTAATTAGTCAATTATTGTTCTTTTTTTAATAAAAAAAGAAGCAACTTTTATTTAGACTCCAAACTATGGTCCGTGAAGCCCTCTCATCCGGCCTCTGGAGACCTTTAAATGTAAAAAAAAAAATACTATTTTGCCTGTATGTTACCACAAAACTGTGATGTCAACCTCAATTCCCGCTATTAGACAGTTAATGCGCCCCCCTCCCCCCGGCAGAAAATGTTTTGGAGACCCTTGATTTAGACCAATTATTTATTGTGTTAGGTGTATTTTTATATTCATTGTAACTTACACTTGAAAATAAATTCATGATTCTGTGTATTGTGATATATTGAAATATACATGGGGGTATTAATATTATTTTTGAATTTCAGCTTCATCTTCGAATACTGGACCAGAGATTGTGATTAAACCTAAGAACACTACAGTTAAGACAAATGAGAATGCCATGTTTGAATGTGTAGTTAGTGGACAGTAAGTTGTGTAGCCAAGCATTATAACAAAATGATTAATTGAAGGAGTGTTTAAAAAAAATCATTTCTTTGATCAGTTTAAAAAAATGTTAGATAAATGATTAAGTTGGTTACAATTATTTTAAAAATACCGTTTCCAATGTTTTCACTTTTTTATACAACTTGTTAATAAATTTATTAAATGCTATACATTTATTTTTATGTTATTACAGACCATTTAACAGTCTTCAAATAATCTGGTACTTGGTGAATGGCACATCAAAACAATTACTCTCAGGAAATAAATACATATTTTCGAATAGCAATCGTACTTTGACTATTAATGCAGTAACTCAAGAGAATGCTGGAGTTTATGAATGCCAAGGATCATTGGGTGCTACAAGCGTCTTTGCACCAATATCTTTCAGTGCAACTTTAACTGTCATAGGTAGTGTGACTATATTATTATTAGGAATAGCAAAAATTGTCAGTCTGTTTTTTAAAAGTTTTTTTTTACCCTTGTTTTGTTAAGCAAAGTTATTATTCAACTCCTGCTATGGTATCAACTAACTTGTTTATCAATATTATATTATCTCAAAATTATGTCATATTTAAGATTATCAAGCATTGTTTTTTTAATTAATTTTTTACCATATAAATGTTATCAAAATTTAAAAGTGTTATTTAAACTATTCATTGAAATCTATTAAATAAAGTCACCAAGAAGCTATGGGTTTGTTCTGTTTAGCTTTCTATTTAAATTTAATGTACATGTTTAAAATGTTAAATTTCAGCCTCACCAGTTATTACTACTACACCAAATGATGCGGTTATCAAAAAAGATTTCCAGGAGCCATTTTTAATTGCATGCACTGCTTTGGGATTCCCAAAACCTGAACTGAATTGGTATTTTAATGGAAAAAGAATTGTTGATTTGAATAGTACCAGGTGAGCAGTTCGTTCCAATTATTCATTATAGCTATGATTGTTTCCAAATCAATATTTTTCAACAAAAAGTAATCATTTTAAACTAGTATTTCATTACTTTCTTTTTAAAATAATAAGCATTGTATTAATATAGAGTAAAATCAATTTAGGAATTTACTTAGGCTGTTGAAAGAGAAGCATGTTTTTAAAAAATCTGTCAAAGCTTTTGTTTTCCTTTCAAGGTAAATTTTTAAAAAGCTTAGGCTATATTATAATTTAGGAGAAAAAGACAGAGATATGTATGAGAGTTATAATTAATATAATTCATTTATTTGTATTTCATGCCTTTCAGATTTCAAAATTTTGACAATGGCACCCTCTATATTGCCAGCATAGATCTTCCAGATTCTGGCGTTTATCAGTGTGTGGCAGTTAACATCGCTGGGGAAAGTACAACAGCTACACAAGTTATTGTTAACAGTGGGTTTTTTCTTAAGTTTATTTGTACTGTTCTTTGTACAATATGTTCGAATTTGATTCACTTGAGTTTTTTTCAATAGATCATTTAACGACAATTATATTTTTTTCAATTTCAAAAATAAAAAGGTGCCCCACCTACAATGATAGAGGCTCCAAAAAATAAGACAGTGGCTGAGTCTGAAGACACAAGTTTTACATGCAAAGTCAAAGGGGGTCCACAACCTGAAGTTTACTGGACTAAAGGTAAAGTGAGAGATTATTTTCATACAACTTCACATTTTTATTTGTGTTAAATAAATCCAAATCAATTGGAAAATTTTCTATTCAACATTTCTAACAGAATCATAAACCTACTTACTTAAAGTTTATAATGATAACTTAATTTATAACTTCAAGATAGTAATTTGATCTGGTTTTTATGAACTTAGCATGCAAGTTTATGCATATTTTTCAGATAATGTTAATTTGACGATTGGAGGACGTATAAGAAAAACAAATGAACAACTTCTCATTGGTCAGGCTGTTCTCTCGGATTCCGGTCTCTACACCTGCATTGCAAATAATATCAAAGGATCTGTGTCATCAAGTGCAGCACTTGCTGTAATAGGTATCTATCACAACTATTATAATCTAAATAGTATAATATCTATATATACCTTTTGATATTGTTTTTAAAGAAATACATGTTACCTGTTTATTACCATGGGGTTATTTTATTTTGGAATAATCATTTTTAATTTCAGTTAAGACTAAAATCACAAAACCACCTCAGCACACTTCAAAAGTCCTTGGATCTAGCGCTTTATTAGACTGTGGGGTTGATAGTGATCCTTCTATCACCCCAACGTGGTCTTGGAGTTTTTATAAAGACTGGACCAACCAGGTAAAGCATTTTATATATCTATATACAGAATTTTTTCACATTTTACAAAATGTGTTTCTCTTTCATTTTAAACACACCATTAAAATTGAAATTTTATATAAATATTAAAGTAATTGTTTATTGCTTTATAATGCAAACCTGATATATTACATGCATGTTTTTGTTATTTCTCAAACCCTTTTCATTATGTACTGATTTCTGTAAGTTAAAAAATAAAAGAGTATTATGTCAAAATTGTTCAGCATTATGTGACTATGTATTTTAAGAATAATCTTTTAAGGTATATTTTGTTTCATAAATGAATGCTTCTATCCTCATTTTAAATTAAAAGTTGTAATAATACATTAATAAAAATAATTATTTTGTGACCTTTACAGCATTTTTCATTAGTTGACACCTTTTAATTGGTTGACCCTGGAGCTATATTGCAGCTGTTTTCTCTCAAACCCTACACCTTTTAGTCCATTTTTTCCCCTTGACTTGTGTCAAAAATGAGGCCTATTCAATTAGTGATTTAAAAAGTATGGTCTAACTTTTAAACTCACCAAACATTTTTCAACAATCAGAATATCACTGGGACTGGTAGATTTCAAATATTTCCAAATGGATCTCTCCTCATCATGGGACTTCTTGGTGGTGATAGTGGACGATATGAATGTGTTGTCAGATCCATAGGTGGAAATGACAATAGGACGGCCAATCTCACGGTCATTGGTAAATAATAATTCTAAAATTTGTGTTTTGTTTTCTGCTATTTTATACATATTGAATGTAGTAATTTTTGTTGAATTATTTTTTATACTAAATTCTAATACAAATTAAATAAATTTTATAGAAATCTTAGGTACAATTTGAATTAGCTAACAGACCATCTTAATTTGAAGTTTTAAAATTATTTTTTTTTCAACCAATACAATTTAATTTGATCTTTACTCATGAAAACTAATCAAGACTGTTTTTTTAGCTAATTTATTTATAAATTTTGAAATTCTTACTTGCTTTCAGATACACCAGCAGCCCCTAGAATCATTAGTGTTGATTTAAATCCTCAACTTCCAAACAGTGTTCTAATTAACTGGACTCAAGGTTATGATGGGGACACACCAATTATCAAGTTCCTTATATTTAATCGACAAGAATCATTTTGTAAGCTACTTTATGACTTATAAATTATATAACATGTTTAGCATTCACAAATCATAAATTTTATTTAAGGTAATAAACATTTTTTAACTTAGTTAGAAGCAAAGTTCATGAGGTGTGACCAAAATCAATTCTAATTAAACAAAATCTCAGAATTATGAGAATTAAGACATTTTATGTATAAAGATACTGAATCTTGGTAAGGTTAAACTACTAAACTTAGTGTTTTTGGTATTGCAGAATGTGATAATTGTTTGAAGCATTAATTACTTAAAAATTTAATCTTTTCTACCAGCTGGGTCAACGACAGACAGTCAATGGAATACTGTCAACAGCAATGTATCCCCAAATCTACGAGCTATAGTCATCCCAAATTTACTGCCCTCCAGATATTATAGGTTTAAAATGACTGCAGTCAACGTTGTTGGAGAGAGTAAATCCAGTAACCTAGCACCAGATGTAGCCATTAAAATGCCATCTCAACGTAAGATTGACTTCTGTTTGATTTTCATCGGATTCTTATTAACTCTTAAAGCCCCAAAGCGCAGTAATCCGCGCCTATCGCTATTACTGAAGCGTGGTAATGCGCCCTGATAGAACTCTCTTAAGAAAAAAAAGTAAAAACTCTTCAATGCTTGAAAAATGATGTATTCAACTTCCGGCAATGGTGGCCGTTTCCCGCGCTAGCGTTATCGCTCGGTTCGCAAAGTTTTTATGGTAGTTCTCACATTTTTTGTTTTGTTTTGAAGATGCGATTTACCTATACTTTATTATAAAAATAATAGCACTAAACTACAGGTAACCATAGTTTTTAACTCAAGACAGTGTTTTGGATGCGTAAAATAACCATTCTTAGCCTAAAAAAATGTAGTCAGTATGACAATAATAATATAAATGCATTTTATGCAATTTTTTAAATTTCAAAACCAGTTGATTGCAATACGGGAAATCCTTACGGGAATGAGGCGGAAGTTTATTGAAAACCTTCTGGGGCTTTAAGAGATAAATAAGCTTACAATTTTAAAAGATTTTTAAAAAGTCATATTTATTTATTAAAAAAATAACACCTATTTTCAGAAATTTCTTTGGAATTTCTTATATAATGTTTATTACCTTTTTATGATTGCTAAACATTTTGTTTTTCAGCTCCAAGCGAAGCACCAAAAAATTTATTTTGTCGACCAGGTCAAGAGCAGGAAATAGTTGTTCAGTGGGATCCCCCACCCGAGTCATCATGGAATGGAGAATTGTTTGGTTTCCTGATTTATTATAAAGTAACCTTGTACTCAATTAATTTTTTATTTTTGCTATGTGCAATGCAGTTATTTGTCTATAATATGAAACTATAAACTAACCTAGAGATTTGGTTTGCAATTTTATATTACACATCAACTATTTATTTTGAATAAAATAAGGAGGATGATTTATATACATTTAATATACAGTCGGACCCAGTTATGTTGACAGCCTAGGGGTTTCCAGAAAAGCGTCGAGATAAGAGGGTTGGCGAGATAACCAAGGTCGAGATAAGTGGGTTCGACTGTACATTCATGTTCCTGAAATGATCTTTTAAAACTATAAATAACCATCCAGTGTTAAAAGTTTATGTTTTCAATAACTGGTTGATTTTATTGACAATGTTACCAGAGAAACTAAAATTAATTTTGTACAACAGGTTAATGCTTTTCCTGATGATACAGAGCTAGCAAAAAATATTAGTGGGAAAGATGCACGTCAAGCTACTATCACCAATTTGGTTTACAACAAAGTGTACCGTGTGAGAATCACTGCATACAATGAGAGAGGGCCTGGTGTTAACAGCACTGACTTTAATGTATTAACATCACAAGGTAAACCTTCAGCTCCACCACAGGATGTCAGGCTCAGTTCACCTAACTCTACAACTATACGGTAAGAAGTGATTACAAAAAATTAATTTAATACTAACAAAAAAAACCCCCTAAAAATAATTTTATTGATACAATAATTATTGCCATTGTTTGCTGTACAAACTGTGCACCTTTAAATTTTGAATAAAAATTGGTCAGAGGAAACCATTTTTTTCATTTTTGCCTCACTGCATTTTAATGGTTGCATTATCTTAAAAATTATATGATACTAGATATGACCCGCAGGGTAGCATACACCGCAGACTTGCTTCACGAGTCCACCGGTGGGGGAGGGGGGAATAGCCGGCACATTGTTGGTCTTGAGACATGCGCATTGCTTTTAGCAGACAACCTCCCACCCCTAGCTTACCAACCACAAACTGTGATTGGCTGACCCTGGCAAGGGTCATTTGTCATGCTTATTTGCATTCTTCTTGTCCTTGTTCTGGTAAATTAAATATATAGATGGTGGTTTGAAATTCTTCTGCGGAATAAGATCACATTTTGAAATGCGGTCGACTTGTTTATCAGGGTAGTGGCAAGGTGATGTCAAAGCAGTGTGATAAGGTGGCTATGAAATTTGTTTAAACATACGGATGTCAATAGTTGGCACCAGAAAGTCATCACATGTGAAAGGCTAGGGAACTTCGTAATGGCCATGATCGGAAGCACTGCTAAAGAGCAAGTATATAGACAAATGTTGACCGGGTTTGTAAAATCGAGGAGAGGTCTGAGGACGTTCTTGGAAGTAAATGATGATACTGGCAGGAAGTATTTGGACATCGTGATAATATCTGCCTCACCACCATATACTCCTGAAGTAATCTTGCACTGAACGTATTGTTGAGAGATTATAACTACTTTTTGTCACTGAGAACAACTGACAGCATGTTGCTGATACTATCCCAAAGTTCAGAAACAATGTTTGCATCCAGGTTGCGAAGTCATGTTTGCAAAGAAATGGGAAATAGAACAAGCACAAACATAAACATTCTTAAAAATTAAAATGTTTCTGCAGGGGCTTGAACCCTGGACCTTCCGAGTGTTATGTGGATGTAATAACCACTACACTATAAATGCATGTAATTACTTGAAGGGAATAATGAAAGTGAACTCAAGAAGCACTGTTGGTCTTGACACCATCCCCCCTTCTCCACCACCTTCGCTTGCCAACCTTAAATGATTGGTTGACCCCAGCAAGGGTCATTTGTCATGCTTATTTGCACACTACTAGCTCTTGATTTTGTGATTTAAATATATAGATTAAGTAAACTTACTTGAGATGAGATTTTTGGCAATTTATTTATGTACCTGGTCTCTGATGTTATTGTTTTTTTTTTCTTTCTAGAGTCATGTGGAATCCACCTCGTTTCACAGAATTAAATGGAGTCAACCAAGGTTATGATATTGAAGTCTATGAAGGCGGTGTCCTGAAGAGAACAGAAATTGTTCCATTTGATGAGTCCAATCCTACAGACAGACAGACCTTTGATATTGTTAACCTGTTGAAGTACACCTCATATGAAATTCGTATAGCATGTAAAACTGGTGCTGGCGCAGGACCTCAAAGTTTGCCGGAATCCATTCGTACTTTAGAAGATTGTAAATACCAAATTTTTTTTATTTCATAAGAAGTAAATTTTGAAAAATTATTGTATTTATATATTAAAAAATAAATGTCTATTCCAGAAATTTCTTTAAAAATTATTTCCATAACTTTTTAAAATAGAAAATATGAACTTGTATTATGATGTACTACAGTTATGTTTGTTTTCCTTTAAATTATTACAGACCCAGGGCCAGTGTCAGACCTTAAAATTGATAATATCCGAGACAAGTCCCTTAGAATTAACTGGCAACCTCCAAAGGAGATTAATGGTGTACTAACAGGTAAATATTAAGTTTGTGCTACAATTACAAATTATAAAGTCAATGGTTACTTGTTATTAAGCCCCCACTAATATTGTTTTGAAATGTCAGGTTACATCATAAAGTACCAGCTGAAAACAGGCACCTCTCCTGTTCCACCTCCTATTGAAAGAACTCCAGAGACCACATCACATACATTAACTGACCTACTCTATGAAACAACATACGTCATATCTGTTCAAGCTAAAACAAGTGTGGGACCTGGCCCAGCCAGAACAACTGAGATTAATTCTGGTGTCCCTCCTGGTAAGTACAGTCGGACTTTGCTAAGTTGAACTCAAAGGGACCCCCAAAAAAAATTCAGGTGGGGATAATGGTGTTATAGCCGCAGATTAATCAAGGACAATGTTGATATTGAAGGGGGTGGGGGAAAAAGTCATGCCGGCAAGAAGGCTTGGCAACTAAAATGCGGTGTCTGATGTTTCAAATGAATGGAAGCTAATTTTGCTTTTAAAAAGAGTCAAGCATGCAACAAAGGGATTCAGAGTTGTAGCCCTTCTTCCACCCACTCCTTTTTTGTGTCGTGGTCATTATTGGCCTCAAAATAGACGCCCTACTTTCAAGAGTCGCTTAATCCCTTGTGGAATGCGTTTAGATAAGAATTTGCATCCATTAACGTAGCTCCACAGAACATGTGTTCTGAAATGTCTCCTCAGAAAAATAACCCAAACGCCTTGGAAAATTTGACCAACTGAGGTTGGAAGACAAAAAATCTTCCAGTTAAGGAGATCTAAAATACATTACTTTAATTTCAGAGCTGCCTGGTCCACCAAAAAGTCTTGCAGTAACCAACATTGAAGCAAGATCCGTTCTCCTTCAGTTCATACCAGGTTTTGATGGAAAAACAACCATCAACTTATGGATTGTTGAGGTAAAATTTCTGTCATCTATGTCATATAATTAAAACCTTCCTTAAAAGGTTAATAGCCTCTTAAAGTATTAGTAACTACTGCTTCATCTTTAAGTTCTGATTGTGTGAATTTTATTCTCTTATTTACTCATGTTTAACATGAAATTTGATTTATAAACAAATTGAATTTAAAGTTTATATTACAATGCCTTATTAAATTTTTGTTATGGAAGGTTTAGATCTAAATAAAAAAAAATTGACCAAGACTTTAATCAACCTGCTTTTTGTGAATTTTAAAAAAATATTTTAAAAATTCATCTGACCTATTTTTTTTGAATTAGGTGGCATAGTAATTTGTAAATTTTATATATTATGTATCAACAGGCACAGACAGAAAATAATTCATCTTGGGTAAGGATTTATTCTATCAGTGACCCGACTGCCAATCAGATTTTGGTCAAAAACCTTCTACCTTACACTCGATACAAACTACGTATAATAGCACAGAATATTGTGGACAACAGTGAGCCAAGTGAGCCATGCAATCAGTTCCAGACAAAACAAGCTGCCCCAGGAGTGGCTCCAGAAGATGTGACCCCCAGAGCTATCAACTCTACTGCTATTAGAGTTCGCTGGAGGGTGAGTAACTTTGATATAAGTTATTTATATATGAATACTCAGCTTTAGATTTGAAACTTAGCAGGACAAAAATCTGCTAAATCTGACAAAAATATTCATTATCTAACTGTAACGCATACATTTCTTTAACATATGGGTGAAAAGTTAAATTTCCATAAAAAATAGTTTTAAGAAATTAAAATGAATCACAAAAGGAATATTTCCATTGTATGTGGGATTGTAACTGTAACCCATAGTGCTTCAGTGTGGCTCTCAACAATTTATTTCATTTTTAAAATGGCTCTCTGTTACTTTGGGTTGAGCAACCTCTGGTTTAGATCCATTCTTAGTTTAGTGTGCAATAGTTATGTTTCAAGAAGGATAAAGAAAGTTAGTAAACAAAATGAGGGGTGAGACTCCAATCAGCTTATAAAAAAGTAAATGGAAAAGACGTAAACAAGATGTCCTGTCAGGCTAACCCTTACCTTGTTTACGTCTTTTCCATTTACTTTTTCAAAGAAAGTTACTTTCATGACTCCAGTTGTATTTTACACTTTTACACAAGAGAAGCAGACAACCTGCTTAGTTTCTAGCATGTAAGAAAATTCGTCAGGAATATATACTGAAAACGATGAATCTGAGTGACCGGCACATGGGCTAAAGTGTCACTGATTGGTAATTCGAAGTAGGTGTGGGCTAAACAGTGGTGCACTGATTTCATTGTACAGGTCCAAGGTTTTAAGAAAATTCTTAGTCATAATAATACGTTAAATGGTGGCTTCTTATTACTTCAAAATTTCAAAACTTGAATTGAAACAGATCAAATTTAATTACTTTATATTACAGAGGTCTAACTACCTTAAATGAAAATGAATTGGATACACCTGGTGGAATTTGATATTTTTAATGCAGTGTCAATGTGTTTTAAATTTTAAAAGAGCATTTCATGGTTTTGAGTATAATAGGCAACAGCTTATAACTAAATAAATAAATTTATTTTCAGAAACTGTGATTCTTAAATTTTTTATTTTATATATAACTTATTTTTAAAAAATAATGAAATAAATCAAAACTTTTTCCTTTAGCAAATACCTCGTAGTGAATGGAATGGTGACTCTTTGGGCTATAAGATTCGCTATCGTCGTTGGAGTAAGGATGTCAATCTCAATACAACCTCGCCAGAAGATGCTGCTCTTGTACGAGAAACAACATGGAGAAATGTGGACATAAACAATGGCAGCATCACTCAAGAATACATTCTGGTAAACCTTGAGGAATGGATGGATTACCAGATTGAAATGGTTTCATACAATGTTGTTGGAAGCAGCAATCCTAGTCTTACGATGTCTGAAAGGACAGAGGAAGATGGTATGTAAATTGAACTTCCAAATTACATTTTAAATGCTTCCACTACATAATGCCAATGTGTTTGTTGATCTTTAAATCAGTTAATATGTAGCTTTCAGACTTCATTTTGCCTGATAGAACTAATGCTATTTATGCTATTTTAACAATTAACATATACATGTCTATGTGTGTGTATATGTATATATATATATA
>MUZC01000314.1:0-48652 GCA_002072015.1 Radix auricularia | reverse complement strand
TATATATATAATATATACAATATATATACATATATATATATTTTATAACTATTAAATATATATATATATACATAAATACAAACATCTATACACACACACACTAGTGTATCACCCGTCAGAAATGACAGAAGTTTTAAAAATAAATATATTTCAGCTGAAATCTATTTATTTTGAAAACATATACATCAGAATAAAAAATAATGTAATACAGAACTTTAATTTATTTAATTTATTTTAATTGTATTCATTTATTTCCATATTGAACAATTTTATGCGGATGTTTGAAAAGAGTTATTTTTGGTGCAGAAATTTTTTCAAGCTTTTTTAGCAGCGTACTACTTTCTAAAATTAGTAGCATTTCCAACAGGTGGACATACATAGCAACTTAAGTATTAAGAATATTGATTTACACCATGATAGTTGTTGAGTACATTCCCGCAAAGGACACGGATGAAGAAAAAAATGTAAAATACCACTCTCTGTGTGCTAGGGGCCAAAAATTTTGTTTGTCCTTATATGAGCTGTATAAAAATTATTTCTACTATTAGCTAATGGATGGATCTTCACTAAACTTGGTTCATAAAAAATTGATGACCTATGTTAAAATACTAATGGACATTGAACTCCTAATTTCCAATGCTTCAAAACTTATTTAGTTAGCCTACATACCTTCATTTTTTTCTCTCCATAAAGTGCCCAGTGCAAGCCCAAGAAATCTCCTTTTAATCACTAAGTCTTCCACAAGTATTATGGTCAGTTGGACTCAGCTTCCTATTTTACTGCAGAATGGCAATATCAGGGGTTATAAGGTATGGAAGCCTCTAATACTAAATTTACAAAATAATATTATTAAAAAACAACTTTAATACTGTTAAGTAATCCAGTCATTCAACAGCTAGTTTTAAGATTTTATACCACTTAAGTTTAAGCCACTGTTTGTTCTTGCACTTAAGACACACTTTTTAAAAATTAATGAAACAACATTTCTTTAATGATCAACGTAGCTTTTTGTGTTATGCCCTGTAATTAATGTTGTTGTTTTGGTATGAATGCTAATTTATTATTTATATGTATGTTACCTTCATGTTAAGTGCTGTGAGCCCAGTTCTGTACTGGGATTCAGCGCTATATAAATAAATCAATTTATTATTATTATTATATCTCTATTGCTAAAAAAGTAACACAGACTTTGTGTTACAATATAATTTGCATATACTTGAAATGAAAACCAATAATTTAAGGGAAATTAATGTAATGATATTGTTGCCTCTAGTTGAGATGTGATCATAAGAGTCAGATATTGGATATGCTTGACAATTGCATGTGTATGTCTTTTAATGATAATGTATTTCTAAATTTTTACTGAAGTTGAAACATTAAGAGCTCCAGTATTTTATTAAATTCTAAATTATTTGTTCATAAAAAATGAAAACTTACTAAAATTTAACATATTAAAGAAAATATTTCACTAAGCGACTGATTCCATACTAAAAATCACAACTATCAATGCAGGTTAGATATAAAGCAAAATGGCCTGGAGCAGAAATGAATGTTCTTCAAGTTGACGGGGAAACTTCTCTCAATGTCACATTGACCAGTTTAAGGAAGTTTGTGGAATATGAAGTTCAAGTTCAGGCTTTCACTCGTATGGGAGATGGCGTCCTCAGTCCTGTAGCTATTAAGAGGACTGCAGGAGATGGTAAGAACTTCTTTTAAGCATCAGAAGGAGTAAATTAGCTTACATAGGAAAATTAAAAATTAGGATCTAACCTGTCGTTTCAGAAAAAACACATACATTTTTATTTTATTTTACAGTTCCAGGACCTCCTGTAATAATTTATTTCCCCTCTGTGACTGATGATTCAGCTACAATTGTGTGGCAAGAACCAGAGGAACCAAATGGTGTAATCATTAACTACAGAGTGGCCTACAAACAAGGTGATCAACCAGACTCTGCATTTGAGAATAGTACAGTTGATAAACCTCCCAATGTGTTTGAATACACAGTTACAGGATTGGTTAGACAGATGTATTATATATTTGCTGTGACTGCTAGAACACAAGATGGCTGGGGTGAACCTGCCAAAGTGGATGTTTACATTATTTCAAATAGAGGTAAGTCAATAGGAGCTCATTTTTTATAGATTCAAATAATTTTTATTTTAATCAATTTAAGATAAAATGCTTTTTAATCATGTGGATTTATTTTTTTCTTTTAAAAATATAATAATCAATGATAAAACTTTAAATATGCATTTATATTATTTGTTTATATGTAACTAAGTAGCATATAGCTAAATAAAGCTAGGGTACAATACTTACAGCCTAACAATTTTTAAAAGTTATAGGTTAAAAAAGGACAAAAGCAATTATTGGGTTGCATTTAACTAAGTTTTTTTTACCCATTTTTTTAGGTGTGGTCAAATTATGTGGGGCAATTTAATTTTTTTAGTTGTATTTCTTTTGAAAATAGTTAATAGTGTTAGTGATTAGTTTATCTAAATCTTTCAGGAAATGAAAACTTATTGTTTTGTTTAAGACTCTGTCAACTTTTTAAAAATTATTAATCTTTTGACTTGATCCAGTGTAAGGCCATTAAAAACTTTTATTCTGGTATGGTTTTCTGTAGCAGCTGTCAAATTATCATTTTAAAAGTTCGCTTTCTTTGTATTGGCTTGTTTTAAAACATTCTATTTAAATTTATTTGTAGATCGTCCAGATCCACCTTACAACTTGCGAATTGACCAGTATAATATTCAGCCAAGAGCAATTACAATAACTTGGATGGCAGGGAATTTTAATTATGGTCCTATAAGAAACTTCACAGTTCAATATCGTAAAAAGGATGAATATTGGCAGTCTGTTAACCAAACCATCAAGCCACAAACAACATCATACACAGTTAAAGGGTAATTCAATTTTTGTTGGCCTTTATTTTTTATGTTTTCATTTATCTTTGCTTTAGTGTAAAACAATTTTTAATTGAAAATAACACACCTTTGTTATACATCTGAAATTTGCATTAATATTTGTGTTCTTTTTTGAAACTTTAGTCCATAATGCAATATATTGGAATATCTCCAGGCTTCAACCAAACTCTGCATATAGGTTTCAAGTGGCTGCTAGTAATGATATTGGATCAAGCAGATATAGTCAAGAGTCACCTGAAGCAACTACTGCACAAGACAGTAAGTATTTTGTAAAATTACAGAAAATGAAATGGGCATTAACAAATATTTAGTATTAAAAAAATCTGTCTACCAATTTTAAAATTTTCCCTGAATTGATCTAAAAAATTACAAGTAATGCATTGAAAAAAATGTAATGAAAAATTATCATGGAATGAAATTATATCACAAAATTTAAAAAAAAATCAAAGAGAACTTAGGGCTTTATAAAGTGAAACATTTACAGATGTAAAAACCATATAAAACTTAAATGCAACCATACTTTGGTGAGACCAGTACTAGGATATGCATTTTCTGTGTAGTACCCATTCACTAAAGAAAACTAATAAACTATATATATTCTAGAAGACTATAGTAACAGTTGTAATATTAAAATTCAAAACAATTTTTAAAATGATTAGTAAATGAACCTGAAATTAATATTAAAATTATTAAAGTAATTAAATTACTAAATTGATTGAACACACGGATAAATTTTTTATGAAGAAAACAACCAAGCATAAGGAGTAGGACAACCATGATTATTCCTCATACTGTCATACTCATCCTCACAATCTGTCTTAGAATAAAATGCAGTTTTGGAGAGAAAAAAAAAAAGATGAATTGCCATATGAAGGTATGATGAAGAGTTTTTGCATTTGGAGTTTATATGCGTCATAGCAAATGATCAACCAAGACTACACTGTGTAATATGTTCACAAATTTTTGCATTCGAAGCGATGAAACTTGCCAAACTCCAAAGTCATCTGACAACTAATCATAATGTCTGCTCGGATAATACAATATAAAATATGAACATTTTTTCAGAACCTGATGGAGCACCTCAGAATGTGAAAATAATTCCATTGACCCAAACATCTATTAAAATAACTTGGGAGGTAAGATTTGCTGGTTTAGTGTACAAAAATTAATTTGCTAGGCCGTTAAAATAATTATGATAAATGTAAAACCATATACAGGTTTGATGAATTATTTAAATTTAGTTAAATTAAATTGTGATACTAGTGAATAGTCCCATACTAATGTTATCTTGATTACTGCTAATTTAATAATTTTAGTGAAATAAATAGTTCCACATTTAAGATCTATTCAAATTCTAATGATAACCTGTAGTATTGCTCAGTGACATTTTAAAAAAAATCTTTGAATTACTTGATTTTTTTATAACGATGTATCTAATGTTAAATATAATTCAAGCTGGGATAAATGAACCAAAGTTGTCGTTCTATAGAGATAAAATAGATTGCTAGTTCTAATTTGATAATTAAAAATCCAGTGACAAAGTTTAATTCATATTTATGTCCTAAATTTACTGATCTTCGCCCATTATTTATTTATTTAAATTATCACTAAGGAAATTAATTTTAAAATCATTAATTTGCTGCTGTGATCTTTACAATATTTTTTTTAGTGAAATAGACAAGAAATGAGAATGTTAATGACTCAAGTATTTAATGGGACTTCATACTAATCTTATTGAAAAAAACCTTGCATTTTCTCTCTCAAGCCACTTAAACCTATTTTATGGAACAGTGATTTTCTAATGGGCTACAGGATACGATACAAATTGGAGGATGATCCAGAATCTTTGTGGCTATATGAATTTACAAATCACTTAGAAATAATTATCAAAAAAAATTTTCTCCTTGGTCGCAAATATACTTGCAATGTTCAAGCTAACAATGAGCATGGAGAAGGCCCTTGGAGCCATGCCGGATTTGCATATATAGATCTTGGTATTTACCAAATCCAAGACATAATTGTTGTATTTGTGTCAGTGTCACCCAATCTGCAGCCTTGGTCTTGTAAATAGTCACAACAGAAAAGCTGATCTTTCCCCTCAGTGTATTTGTATTTTTGCCTTCTAATTTTTTTTTAGATCACTTAAATAACTAGCTGAAGTAGTTAATGCAATTCTTAGCCAGGTGTCTCAAACTGAAGGCATGTACCATTTTATCACTTGAAAAATGTGGTGTCAAGGTCAGCATCCCCCCAACAAGCTGACCCTAGTAAACAAAAAACACTTCATACATATTAACTTATTTTACTACTTATCACTTATAATAACTATAGCTGTATGTACTTGCTAATTTCAGATTTATTTTAATAAGTATGTAACATTTAACAGTAACTTTTGATGTTATTTTCAGTACTAGCTGAATTTAAGGAATAGTTTTTTTTTGTAAGCTTACATGGAAGGCCACAAAAATCCCACAGACTGCTTGTTTGAGACCCATACTTTTAACCAAATTTGTTGTCTGTGCAAAATCTATGACACAAATGTTGATGTCATACAGGTTTATAAAGAATGAGATGAGATTAGTTTTTTTTTTTATTGATTTGAGGCAATTTGAGCTTTAGTTCACAAAAGCTCATAATTTGTTATTGCTGTATTTTCATCAATTAACTTTTTTTTGCATGGCTTTTGCAGTTTAAATATTATGCACTTTCATATAACCTATTGAAAGTAGTTTTATTTTAGGGGGCTACCATTAAGTATACCACGCTATTTTTGCCCCCCCCCCAACCCCGTCACAAATCTTGGACCCCCCCCCCTCCAAATTATGTCACACTTTTGAACATTTAAAAAAAATTAACGCCTAATTAAAATATTTAATTTAATACTAAAAATACACTTCACTATTAAACTGTATTAAAATATAAAATTTCTAATTAAAAGTAGGGATGTACAGAATTCAAACTTTTGAAAGCCCGATTGGCCGGAAATATGAGGTGAAATTGGACCAGAGCCGGAGTCAGATTTGTTAAAATGGCCGCATTCCAGATTTGCTGGAGCCATCATGAATATATATAAATTAGGGCTCCAGATTTGCCGGAGCTGGAGCTGAAATCTGGTACACCCCTTCTTAAAAGAACTATAAGATTATTAAAATGACTTTAATAGTAAAATAGTTAATTCTCAACAGTTGGCGCATTTATTCAATGAAACAGTAACTCAGTCTAGATCGAATTAAAAAAAACAAATTGAAACAATTAGACTTGACAGTTATATAATACACATTAGTAATTTGCTATCTTTTCATTTACAATTGGTGAGGTCAAGTTTTAGATAATCTTCTGATTATGCAATCTATCAACACAGGATAAGAAGTAAATTAGTGAAACTTGACCTCACACAGTGATTAAATAATAAAAAGGAAACACAACAATTTGATTTAAAAAAAGACTAAATTTACAAATTATGTGACCAACTCTTGTGCTATATTGAATTATTATGGTCCTCTGAAATATGTTTAATTTAAAAATATACACTGGACATCATCTTACCATGGTGAAGTAAAGTGTTCATCCATAGTTAATACTGGCATCAATCTTTCACCATCATCGTTTCCTGGAAGGATAAATGCAGACCGATCAACTCGTCGTCATCTAGCCATTTAACAGCCTCTTTATGTACATTTTCTCATCTGGCAATAACTGCCATGGATTCTCTTTGCCTTCTAGAAGCGATTCTCAAAGGACGAATGTGTTTTACATGAGTTGATTCATGAACACACACAACAGTTTGGGTGTGCACATTCTCCTGAGCCCGAGCTCTGTGTTGTCCTGCATGTTTCTTCATCATTGTTTGTGAGGCAAAATATAAGTGACATACTTTGCAAATTCTATGGAGTAAGCTTGTCTGCAAAGATGGACAATAAAGATCATATGGATGGACTTTGAAAACTCCTGTTGATCTCGGCATATTGTCAACAAATTTGAGAGTCTGTGCCACAAACAAGGAAGGAAATTTATGAGACTCTGCATATGCTCTTTCTGATTGGGATTAGAGAGGAATGAATCTCATAGGTAGAACATTGAAACATGACCTTCGTACTTTCATGCTATATTGACACAAAACTAATTCAACTGTTTCACAAAATTTTTGAAAATTATTTTTTAAGCCATTTAAATTTTACTATTAAAAAAATAATAATAAATAATTATTCTTTAAAAAAAATATTTAAAAAATAAATGTGACATCACACATTGCCATAGTCCCCCTGTCACAAACTGTCACACTTCACACTTTCTTACCACCACCCCCCCCCCCCACCTTGGAGTGTGACATACTTTATGGATGGCCCCTTATCTTTTTCTAACCTTAACCATCTTACCCAAGCAGGAACTTAATGAGTTAGAATAGTGTTTTGAATTTTTTCTGATTATCTTTGTCTCCATTCATTTATTGCTTAATAGTGAGTGTGTCAACAATTAATTGAACATGAATATATATTTATTTCAGTTTTAACCTTAAAATAAAACCTTGCAACAACAAAAAATATTCATATATTTGAGATTTAAAAATTAAAAATAATAATTATGAAACATGCTCCATGATGCTGTCAGATGTAAATAGAAGTTTCTGCTTTTGTAATGATGGACTTTGATTATTATTATATTCATAAGTACCAATGCTTCAGTTATTTTATTTGTGTCATCCTCCTTTGTGACTTCATTCAAAATCTTTGTCAAATTATAAATATTAAATGTCACCCATTGGCAGTCACCACCACCATCCACATGGAATGGGCTTCTTCTTAGTGATATCATCCAGTACAGAGAGGAAGGAGCTACATCCTTCAGAGAGGAGGAAATCCCATATGGAAAATTCAGTGTTAATATGGAACGTCTGACCATGGGAGTCAAGTATGAGATACAAATTGCAACTGCCAACATTGCAGGTCGAGGTCCTTCAAGTATATTACAGGTTTTTCGTGTAGGAGATATTGGTAAGATAAATAATGCATTTCACTATGATAATAATTAAAAAATTATTATTTTAATAAATTTTTTTTCTTCTTATTGGAAAACAAAATTGCTAACATCTTTCTGAAATGGAAGCAAATCTTTTAATGTCATTATAAACCTTAACAGTAGTGATATTGGTCTCGAATTTTATTTTAAAAATGAATGCAGTTCCCATAAAATTTGAGAAGAATCTGTACTTTGTAGAATTATAACACCTGTTACATGGATTAAGTATCAAGGAAAACACAGTTAAAGTACAAAATGTGTGGTTACCAAAAATATTTTAATTTCTATATTAATACTTACCCCTACCAACGGAACCCACCCATCTAGCCAATGGATACCCAGAGGAGTTTTTTAAAGCAAATTTGACTGCATTTGTTATGTGTCACATGCAACACATTTTGCTTTTTATTTTATATAAATAGATGTTTTTAGCCTTTTAATTGTTGTTTTTGTTAATCTGTGTTACTTTTATTTGTTAAGTGTTTTTGCTTGTTGCTATAAATGTTAGTAGATTATCACAGCTTTAATTATTGATAATTAAAATGATTTTAATTGAATTTAATGACATAAATTTGTGATACTTTAAAAGAAATTAAAAACCTATTCTCATTATATTATTAGTTATTAAGTAAATTTAAATCAAATGCTCTAAGTTTAAAACCTAGCTCTTTTTCACAATTATCAGCTATTTCAAAATTTATATAAAAATGTTACTTATTTGTTGTGATTAAAACCATAATTAAAAAAAAAAGTTATGTTGGTGATTGATTGAGCTCTCTGAATTATTGCTAACTTACACAGAAGCTATTTATATTGTATAATCTCTACCACATCTTTATTTCTGAAAATAGTTTATATAATGTATATAGTTTTAAAACTGACAGCCTTCTCAATTAAATTTTACAAAATTAATAGTTTTAAAAGGTTTTAAAATATATACATTTTACACATTTTATCTTACTTTATCTTTCCTTTTATTAAAATAATTTTTTTTCCTTTAAAGCACCATTTGCTGCTCCATTGAATGTGCAGATGCTTAACAGAAGTTCAACTCAGGTTGAGATTAAATGGCAATCTCCCCCACCTGATTCAACCAATGGTCAGTTGATTGGATACAAGGTAAAACTCTGGATAATTTGATATAATTGTTTTACGCAATGTATTTTTTGTTTAGCATGAGTATATTTTTGGTATATTCTTGACTACTTTTTACATCATCAGGTGTTATATTGGTATTCTGCCCAAGGATCATGCACAGAGAACAATCCCATACAATTAACAGTGACAGAACTGAGAGCTTTGATCAGTAACTTGAAACCTTTCAGCTGGTACTGCAGTACTGTCCAGGCTGTAAACATTGTGGGGGAGGGACCCAAAAGTGTACCAGTGTCAAGAAGAACATCAGAAGATTGTAAGTAGATTTTCCATTCATGACATAATGCTCGAGTAAAATTCTAATGGTTTTAGAATCATATTCGGTTTGAAAAAAGGGTGGATAACCTTGAACCTCCTGAAAAATGTAATCTATCATGAAAGACTTCCCAGGAATTGGATTTATGATTTTTCTTAAATGTTCAAATTTTTAACTTATTACATTTAAATTACAGTTTGTAAAAATTAGCCTTAACCAAGTAAATTGTCAAGTTGCACATATATTAGTCACATTCATTTAAACATTAATCCTCTACTTATGTTGAATAGTTTTGAAGTCCTTCAATATCAGCTTAATTGAAGATACAAATAATTCGTCCAATGACAAAAAATGCTTTTATGCCCCTAAATGAGTTATTATTTTGAAAACATGAATTCACAAATTTCCAAAAGTCTAAATCACAATTTAGAATTTAATCCTAGTTAAAAAGTTTGTTACATTTGCATTGCATGGAATACCATTTCATGGTAAAAAAAATAAAAAAAAAATAATTAAAAACAACAAAAAAAAAACAACTCAGCATCATCACACTTGTAAATATTTTCAAATAATATAAGTTTTAAATAAAAGGATTTTAAAAAATTCATGGGAGCAAAAACAATTTACAATTCAAGAGAGATAGATACTTATACATTTCTTGAAAAATTTCAGATTATGAATTGTAGCAACAATGTTTAATTATTTATAATAATTGTTATTAATTTAATCTAATGACTTTTAAACATTTTTTTTTAGAGTATCTTTGCTCTGTTAATATTTAATTGGGTTACGATCAATATTCCCTCTAAAGTTCATTGGTCCGTGTGCAAAGTGGAAAAACTCGTATCCAAAGTTTTACAAAATCTATTTTTTGTGCACTATTTTACCAAATTTTCGGTGAGGTAATTCTAAACTGCTGCGCTGCATCGTTCAGATATCTGCGTGGCCGCACACCTAAAGCGAACATTAATTATGATACTGTTTATAATAGTTTTAACTTGATCCTTCCAAAGTTACTTAAACTTTTTAACCATGATTGATTTTTGCTTGGATTGCATGTCAAATACATAACTATATAAATAAATTAATATAGTTGAGGGTTACTTAAATATTAACATCCTTTAAAATAATCATCATTTATTTCAAGAGGAAAACTAATTTTTTTTTTATACAGACCCAGGTCCACCTGTGAATTTGAGATTTCGAAATGTTACATTAACAGAGTTAAATGTATTGTGGGATCCACCCAAAAATCCGAATGGAGAAATTACATTCTATACACTACAATACTATGCCTCCTTTGATGATCGTAAGTAATTAATACCGATTTCACTTTTACACTTGCCTGTTTTTTTTAAAGATATATTGCTTATATTTGCAAGTTTATACTCATGGTGCAAAGTGATAATTAATGAGATAACTACCACACTTGAGTAGAATTTTTTTTTTTAAAAAAGATCAAATGAAACAAAAAAAAAACAAGATGGCTCTATGCCCTTTCAGATAAAAAAACCCCACCAAATTAATACTTAAAAGAAAAATATGTATAACTTATAATGGTGTATTTTAGAGATTTTTAGATTTGCTCTCTCTCCCTCCCATCCCCCATTATAAAATTGAGAGATATAGATAACATTTTATTTTACAGAAAAAACAGAAATTTCTACATTAAAAATTGGGGGATCAGAAAGCCAACAATATATAAGTGGCTTGATAGAGAATCTCCGCTACACATTTTCTTTAGCTGCAAACACAAGCATAGGAAAGGGAGCTGCAGTAGAAGTTGTTGTTACTACAGGACCTCAACCAGGTACAGCTTCTGTTTCCTTGCATTATTATGTAAATAATTTAGGGCTGTTAACTCTTAATGTGTTAAAGCGCGATAATGCGCTCAACTTCGTTTATACCAAAGAGCGGTTAAGGGCGCCTTGATAGAAACTAAATTACAGAAAATAAAAACTCTTCAGTGCGTGAAAAATGATGTATTTGACTTCCGGCAATGGCGGTTGTTTCCCTCACTAGTGTTACCGCTCGATTAGCGATTTTTTGAACTTTTTACAGGTTTTTTTCAAAAAAGATGCGCTTTTGCTATATATTATTACTAAAATAATAGTACTAAACTACAGGTAAATATAGTCTTTTGGATACTTAAAATAACGATTGTTATCCTAAAAGATGAAGTCAGTAGGACAATGATATTATTATTAATATAAATGGATTTTAAGCAATTTTTTTATTTCATTATCGGTTTATCGCAATTCATGAAATTCGTACGGCACTAAGGCAGAAGTTTTCCAAAAACCTTATGGCACAAGAAGAGAAATTTAATTGTTAACTTTTGAAAAATTAATGATTAATTAATTGTTAATTTAGATTAAAGACAAAAATTAAAATTTATTATGTCATAAGTAACACTTATTAAACGTTCGTGTTGAAAATCTAACACTGGAATGTCTCCTATATATGTCATCTTTTAACCAACTACGCTTTTAAAAAGACAAGTATGTTGACAATATTTGGTTCAAGTGATGATCGGGTCTAATTGAAAATATAACCAGCCAGGCTGGTATGCACAAAACTGTCTGGCAAGGTATGACACTATCGGATATCGGTGTTCATTAAGTTTCCAACCTTTGTAGAGGGTGAATGGATTCAGGAACCTTTTATCTCCATTTTGTAAAATAGTAATTCATCAGAAGAACTGTTGTCATTTTCTATCTCTGAGTCAGACTTCATAACTGCCATTATCTTAATACGCTTTTTATTTGGTTTGATAAGTAGGCAAAGTGTTATAAACATGGTCGACAAACTTTATCAACATTTTGAATATTCCCGTCAGTCAATAGTTTAAAACCAAAATGTTTGTTAATTGTCAGGAAATTTATTATTTATCGGCCGCTATTTGGTATCAATTTTGTATAAAAACTTTTTGATCTCCAATAATTTGTAAGTGATGGGTCAATTAATCGTTAAAATTATTTAATCGTTAAAATTATTTAATCGTTACAATTTTTTAATCGTTACAACTTTTTAACAATCAAGAAATTAATGGTTAATTTCCACAGCCCTAAAATAATTACTTTTTTTTTGTCCATATCAACAACAATGAGCACGGCAGCTTTACTTTCTACATCTTAAAAAAATATAGAATTATCTATTTTATTAAATCTTATATGAATTTGAAGATTTCGTTATCACTGATACTGATTTCTTACCTCTAAATAACAACATAAAGAAGCCCTAATCTTATGTTTATAAAATAATACGTTCATTTTGTATTACAACCAGGATCCCCAGAAGCTCCAATGAAGCCAGAAATAACTTTCAAGTCAAAAATCATTTATATTACGTGGCAAAATAATGATCAGGGACTCTCATCAATAGTGGCATACAAAATACAGTTTAAGGAAGAAGGTGGGTTGATAGGATTAAAATTGTATAAAATTAAAAAGTTTTAATTCATAATTGAAAATTAAACAGTGAATATGGCTTGTATTAAAGTTTTTCTTAAAAATAAAATTACTTGTATATAGGTGGCCCCGAAAAATGGAATTCTTTACTTGATGTCAACCATCCTGAACCATCTGCTCAGCTGGGTTTGAATGACCTAAAACCAAGCCTGGGTTATTCTTTTAGAGTAAGGGCCATTAATTCATATGGTATTAGTCCACCAAGTCCCTCATCTGAGTTGTATACAACACCAAGCTCAGGTAAATTTTTAATTTGTTATTTATTCGTATATATTTACAAACCAATTTTTAAAGTATTTATATCTCTTTTCTGTAACAGGCCTTTTAAAGATGTATGTTTTTTTCTTTCATGATTTAATTACAATATTTCATTGGCTCGATATTTTCTTTTAAATAAATCTTTCATAAATTATATTCCTTTCTGATTAACATTCTAGTGATGCTCAAGCAGGCTAGTCCATTCCATACACAGTGGTGGTTTCTGGTCATTGTTGCATTGGCTGGAATTGTAGTTATACTCCTCATCATTACATTACTGTGTTTTGTAGAGCGCCGGAGGAAAAAAGGAAGTGAGTATATCAATTCTCTAAAAATGTTTTCAGTTTGTTCAATAAATGATAATTAATGATATAAGTAAAATTTAAGAAATGATTGCAGTAAACAATTGAATAAAATATATATTTTAGATGAAATATATATTTAAAAAACACAATTTCAATATTCAAATACAGTGAATGTAAGAGAAGTTTTATTTTTCAAACAATTTTTAGAATATTTTAATGTGATACCTTGACTGTAAAAAAAATTAACATTTTTAAAATGTAAACATTTAACTACTTAATTAGAAATAAAATCTATTTAGTTGAGTTAAACTTAAGCCAAACATTTGTCTAAATATTTTACTTATTTACAAGGGGAACTGAAGCGATCAACAACATCAACTACTGTTATGTCAACTACACCTGAACCAGAGGATGGGGGATTTCCATCAATGGAATTAAGACAGTCTCGGAGAAGTGTCAACAGAAATGGAAATAAAACACAAAATAATACATTAACAAGGTCAGAACAGATTTTCTTGTTCAATCATTTGATCTAGTCAGTTTGATTTTTATTAAACAATTGTATGAAAAATATATTTCTTAGATCAATGGACTTAAATAAATTATGTCATATACCATGAAATAGCACATTATGATATTCAAGAATTGGAAATAAATGTTTAAACAGGTAGATATTTTGAAGTTTCACTGGAGCAATAGGAAGTATAATATACATAGCAATTTAATGTTCTAATTTAGATGATCAATTTCTATTTCCTCATTATTTATTAAAATCCTTGAAACATTTTACATAATTTAACCTTCTTAATAGATCACCACCTCGCCCAAGCCCTGCCAGTGTCATTTATTCTGAAGGTATTGGTCCTATAGCTGGTGCTTCAGGTATTTCTCACAGACGTCCAGGGTCTGATGACAGTTCTGTCTTGTCAGAGAAGCCATCTAATTTAGGAGATTCTTCTGATGAAATGGTTAGTGCAACTAGAATACTTACTGTGTATACTCGTTCTATAGACCTTTTGTTCATAAGCCCATCCCTCCTCCCTCTTTTGGAAGAGAATAGTATAAAAAGTGTGTCACCCGCTTGCAATCCGACCCCAAAAAATAATAGGACAGTGTAAACAAAATGGTACACATTTTTTTTAAAAAACTACAGTTGGTCCTCTCTAAGTTGAATTCAAATTTTTTTTAACTTATTGAGTTTTTGAGTTAGGGAAAATAGTCCAGATTAATCAAGGACAATGTTGATAATGAGAGGGGGGAACAAGCATACTAGTGAGAAAGGCTTGACAGGAAAGAGAGGCGGTGTCTGATGTTTCATATGAAAGGAAGCCGAGTTGCTTTGACATACTGACACCGATATTCAATGTACATACAGTAATCACCTATGACCCGCTCGTAAGCCGAACCCACAACTTTTTCCAAAAAAGGTCAGCTTTATAACATTTTTTTCATGGAATTTTTAAAACTTTATTGATTTCTTTTGTAATTCATAATTTAAATAATTTTTGAATCTTAATCCAGGGCAGTGACAGTGATGACAGCAGTATAGATTCTATTGCCAAGGGACCTGTTCCTGCTTCCCCACCACCCCCTGCCTTCAGCAGTCAGTACAGTCGTAGTACAAGTAACAATACTAGTAGTGGTGCTGGTGCTATATCAATCCAACCTAACAATAAACCACCGCAAAATCCTCCATGGCGCTTTCAGAACCCTCCTAATGCATACACTTACACTGACAGTGAGGCTGACAGCAGCCATTATGCATTTAGTTTGACCAATGGAAATATTGTAGTGAACAATGTTGCTGGTGCCCGATCCCCTCTCACTGGATTTTCATCATTTGTTTAACTAGTGCTCTCATCAGCAACTTACTCTAGGATATGTATGGCTGCTATTAAATTGCCAACTTCTCTTAAAAACAAAGATAATATTGGAGCAATAAAGTTTTTCAATTAGAGCTACGCATCCTTGAATCAAACAGAAACTACCCTGAATTTGGAGGTTTACTTGTAAACAGAACGTAGCAAATTATGTAATATTCAAAATGGTTTAATAGCAAACATCACATTCCAGCAGCAATCATTAAGTGTCAATTTATTCCAAAATATGTGAATAATAAAATTGCTCAACTGGACGACATTCTATCCAAAGGTGCAGCCATAATGTATTTTGTTATAGTTGTTCGTCACCTAAAATACATTCCATCATCCTTTACCTCTCTGCGACCTTCAGTGCTTGTTCGTTGATGCATTCTTGCTCTCTAGACATCATGCGACCAGTATCTCATGCTTCTATCTGTGATCAGTATCTCAAAACCTTTAACATGTTTCAATGTTAGCCTCAACTCCATTAACTTTATTATATTACTATGTATTATTATTTCTACTGCTGTGAATTATAATGCTGCCAGGACATTTAATATAAATAATCAAGTTCCTGGAAAATTACTTTGTACTTGAGTCCACCAATAATGAACATTTCTAAACCAATGAACTACTTAAAATATTTATTGCAATAACTGTATATTTAATTGTTTGCTGAAAGCTTTCTAAAAATGTGTAAGCATTATAGCATATTGGTTTCACAGCTCTATACTATTACTGTAAAAAAAATAATTTTATAAAGGTTTTTAAGCTGGTTCCTTTTTATTTATTTTTTATAATAAGAAAACAAGAATCATAAGAGAATAATTGTGCCAGTGTTGAACTGATTTCTGAATATAAAAAAAAATAATTTTAATATCTGAAATATATTAAAAAAAATTTTTTTTGTGCCTTTTTAGAAAAAATAATTTAAAATAAAAAATAAAAATTAAATACAAAATTTAGCCTTCATGTAAATTGTAATCAGTGCCTGGAACAAATAATATTGAGGTATAGATTCTTAGAGACCTCTTATTATTTCATTTTAAAATGCAGGGCCGGCCTTAGGCCACAGCAACCTATGCTGCCGCTGTAGGCCCCACATTTTCCATAGGCCCTCCTATCTTCATTTTCACTAATTATCCTTTAATTCCTTATCCCTACCCAAACTGGACCCCACGCAGTCGGTTTCGCATACTAAGCCGCATTGGGCCCCGCTATTGCTATTTTATCCCTGTTAAAATGGAATGTATTTAATTATTGATTTCTATGGTTTAAGTTATTTTGTAACTTTGAGAAAGCCTGATTATTATCTCCATTTGAATACTTCTATTGAAATGGCAGCGTGAATGACAATGCTTTCCAACTTTTACATGATGATATCCTGTAATTGAATCACTTGTTATAAATTAGCTTGTTATCATGTTTTTCTCCTCAATCTTTTTTATTGTAAACTTTAAAAATGAAAGGAAAGTTTAAGTTTGGAAACTAGATGTTTCGACGCTAAAGGAATGATAATGATATGTTGGTTTGTTTTTTTTTGTCGTAATTTTTCTCTTAATAGGTTTTGCATATACATGTAATTATCATTTGATTTTTAGCAAAACTAATAAATATCTTGAGATATGATATTATTTTGATATGAATATATTAGTTTTTAGCCAAAAAAACATATAACCTTGCAGGCATTTATTTAAAATTTAATTTACGTGTAATTACAATTCTCAAATTTTTTATATATTTAAGTACATTTCGACTGTATTTTACACAAAATGTGCAGAACGTTTATTTATGGAGGATTTAAATAATGCATTATGTTTTTTAAAAAAACTGTAAATTTATGGTGTACTATTTTTATGTAAATATTGTGCACATAATATTTGTTAATATTCATATATATATACGATGTTCATTGACTACTGGTTTTTACATCTTGTTGGAAATAAGACAGGTTCTTAATGAATCTCTGTATTTACCTCAGTAAGACATATTGAGGTTCAAATTAAACTTTCTATGCAATACAGCATGTATAATTAAAATTGTTCAATGTGACAAAAATCCCTGTAATCAACTTTGAGGTGGAAATTATTTTTTAAAATTGTTATATAGTTTTAATGTCTGTGGTAAATTATTCAATATTTGTGTAGTTAATGAAATGAGATTTATCAAATTTTACCTTGTCATCAATACTTCACTGCAATCAAATGAACAATATAGTAAATTAAATTTTTGTTACAATAATAACAGTTGTAAAAAAATGTAAATTAAAATAAAGCTGTAAAGATCTTAATCCAGTCATCTGAAGCTGAAAACTATTTTAAATTGTAATTTTTGAATAATATATCCCTTTTTTGGTATATTTTATAACATTTAAGAATAGATTTTTTAGACAAAGTACACAGATAAATATATGCGGGTTATAAGTATGTTGTATTTATGTGTTTTGTCGAGCAGTAAGTAAAGCTTAATCAATCACTCTGCATATATTTTAGATGGAACCTACATTTTAGCACTATTTGATAACTAGGAACATTAAAACTGCAAATGCTAGAGGGAGTGATAGATAAAGGTGGTTGTTAATGTTTTAGGATGCATATATATTTTCTAGTGCTGTAATCCATTTTAAAATTACCTTTGCAGATAGTACATCACCTGATCATTTAAATCTATGTGAGCATTTTATTTTGTGTTATTTTCTACAAAAGAATGTTTCCAATGAATGTGTTAAATACCGGTATAATGCATGTGATTTATGTTAGCAAATGTAATGTGTGCCTGCAAATGATGGAAACAACTGTTCCTTCTTGAATATCTCTGAATTAGAAGGTATGATCACATTTTCAGCCATTTTAAAAAAAGATTTAATGAGTGTTTGTAACTTACAGAACTAAAGTGCTGAAAACTTAAGCCTTACCTTTACCCCTTGTGTTCATTGCCTTATTCAGTAACCAAGCTACTGAAGTTATGCAGGTAAACACAATTTCTGTTTCATATACTTCCTGCTGTTTTTAAAGCTATTTTTAATTCCTAAATTACTTAAATCATGGTCTAAAAAATTTTAAATCTCACTCTTTACTTGTCCAAACATTTCATGACATTGTATTATTATGCAACTAATCGTTTCTCCCTTTTATATTAAAAAAAAAAGACTTGTGCCTGATGAATTTTGCATAGCCATTACAATATTTGTTGGTTCAAGGATCAATTTATTTTAAAATAATCTCTATTAGTTTTGTCATATAGAAAGCTTGTAACTTGTTGACCCCACTTATAAGCCAATTACACTATAAAATAAATGAAAGTTCAATGCTAGAGTAAATCTTAAATTTAAAAAAAAAAATTGTTTTAAGTAAAGAGACTTATTCCTTAAAATTAAATTAATGAACACTGCCATTAGAACCACTGCTATTCAATTAAAATTATTTAATATATCATCAAGCATAGCTAAATCTTGTGACCTACATTTGCCCACTGCTTTATGTAAACTTCAATAACTCACACTTTTAGTGTTCTTTTCATATGTAAAAGATGTATGTCTTTGGAGAAAACTATTTTAAAAAGCTGTAAAGACCCACTCACTGACACCCTAATTATTCCCCTGAATAATAAGTTGTGTCTGATTGAGGATGGATTAGACCGTAGCAGCTTTTACTTTGAAATGAACAAAATATGGGTGAGACTGCAATCAGGCTTATAGATAAATCTTACTCAAGCATGGTACATGTATTATGGGCCTGACACACAGGTCAATAATACATAACCTGTTTAGTTTGAATAACATATTTATTTGTCTTTGAAACTATCCAAGATTTATAATTTTTTTAACCATATTTTCTTGATACAGTGGAGTAGTCCTACATATTTTTATAATTTCATTTGCAGACCAATTTTTTTTAAAAACGATACTTTTTTCCCACTATGAAAAGAAAGTTCTAAATGTATAGCCCTGTATAACTTGAAAAAAAGGTGTGCTGAAATGAATTAATTTTTCTTTTACTTAATTGTTTATGTAATGTAGTTTTCTTTTACTAATACAGGATTGTTTTTAAAAAAAGTAGAGCATTAGGTCTCACCATCCTATTCTTGGTAAGTTTTTTTTTGTTGTTTTTTTTTTTGGGGGGGGGTTTGGGGGGGGGTGGGTGTGGCTCTTTTTTGTTACTTAGGGGCGGGGTTAATTAAAAAAAATTTGGTTAAAGGTTTGTTTTGAGCATGTAAGAATAATCTGTACATGTATTGTATGCCTGCTTTTATCTATAATGAAATGTCTCATGTTATTAAATTTTCCAAATGTACATTTGTTAATAAACTTTAAAATCCACAACTGTAAATAAGTTGAATAATTTAATTTTAATTATTAACTGATTGTAGACACATATGTAAAAATTATATACATAAAGTACCAGCAGTTTATAAAAAGTTTCTCCCTCTCCAAATCCTTTCAGGAATATTCACAACATGAGAAGTGTGAACCTTTTTGGGGGTGCAAATATCTTGACAATATCTTTTAAACATGAGGATGATTGTCTCAATTGTAGATGTCTTTTAAAAAAATAGCTAAACCTCTGTCATAGCTCTACTTTTAAAACTATACAGATAGAAGTTTAGGTGTGCTTATTATTGGTGCTGAAAATAATTATTTCAGTAATGATCCACATATTTCTAATATATAGATCAATTTTGAGGCCTTCCCAGTTTAAAAAAAATAAAACAAAATACAAGCCTTTTTTTTTTGTTGAAAAAGTTAACTTTTTTCCCTCATAAATTAAGATATATATAATATACATACTAGAACAATAAATATGTAACTAAGTAACAATGTCTCATTATTAAAAGAATGACTTTTTAATATGTACATTTGATAACTATATGCTGAAAATAATTGTGAATTTTCCAGCATTACTTTATAATTTTGTAATTATTTATATACAATTTGAAAATAAATCATTTCCTGACAACAAAAAAGTTTCTGTTATTTGAAAAGCAGAGATTAGCAACAATTTTACACTCATGGTGATTCTGGGATTCTTTGGCACACCACAAGTAAAAATGTGCTTAAGAACATTCATAATGCAGTCTAATGCATTGCAGATGTTACCAGTGTAGTGTATAAGGCAACACAGTTTTATCATATTTACAGATATTCTCTGTGCTTTTTTAAAATGTTCCTCCACTTGGAAGAATTTTAAGAAACACATCAAATATTTTTGGTGGGCCAGTTTGCTACACTACAAAGTTCAGACCTATAGAGCCAGTTTAGTTTAGCCTCCTTACATTTTTATATCAATAGTATGTATTACCAACTTTTATTGAAAGTGCCAGTGTTGTCTAAATGCAGAGTTCTATAAGTAAAATTTGGAAAATTCATTTAAAAAAAAATAGAATTCCAAAGTTTTGCTATAGTCCAATTTTGCCTATCTGTAAACTAAAACCAAATCAAACTAGACAGAATGTTAGACAGCTACTAGCTGTAACATAATCCTGATTCACAAGTAATAATAGTTATTTCATTTTCATGAAAACATCTAAAATGTTTAGTTCACAAAAACTTGTTAAGTCTTCATTTAAATAACATAAAACACTCTCTAGCAGCCCTTGCCTTAACTTAAAACATCATTGACTTAAATGATGAAAACTTAAATGCTATAATATGAATGCCATAAACTAAAGTACTCAGTAAAGAATGTAGTTTTTAAATATGTTTTAGATTTGTGATCACTGAAATACACACTATTTTGATTCTTTTTTTTCTTTGAGCTTAACAATTTTATCAGTAGATGAGTGCTCCATTCATGAAATGGAAATTGCCCACTCCTCACAGATCCATTGCAGACCTGCCAAGAAAATAATCTTTGGCAGGTCTCTGGTTTAAGATCTACATTCTAATTCACAAGTCTTTTAGTTCATTAAAATAAATTGATGCCATTATCTTTTGAAGAGTCCACAAAACATGAGAAAAATAGTGCTAGAAATATTTATGTAGAGATATATAAACCAACTGAGCAGAATGTCCATATTGTGCACTAGCACTGACATACGACGACGTATGTGCATAGACTGCTAAGAGCACAGTGTTTTTTTGTCATCTCCCAAGTGACCTTTTTGCACTTGTCAACAACTCTTAAAAAAACTGATGGTGAGCATTGCAAGCAAGTTGGAGAGAGTATCAACTTTCAGGCTTGGTCTTGTTTTATTGTAATTTTTCAGAATTTCTTTGACTCAGCATTAAAAAGATAAGAATCGGCAAAAGAAATACAGCTTATAGACATACAGCCTTCAGTGAGAAAGATGGTAAATAAAACTTATGATAACTGAATTGCCAGATTACTTAGTGAAGAAATTAGACATTGATGTTCTAGATTAACTGCTTTTAACTACAGTTTGAAGGTTTAAAAAAAACCCAAAAAAAAACAGATTGCAGAATGCATTTATTTCACCATGGGGTGATGGCCAAATAAGTGAGTGTTTGTCTGAATATTCCTTTAGAAAATGTTATTAAATACATTTCTTTTTTTCATTGGAAAAGTATCACTCTCTAACTCAGTCACTGGAAAAAGTTTTTCAAACGATCTCATTAAAAATTTATCCATTTACCATATATACTCGTTCAATAGCCCGTTCGTTCATAAGCACCCCCCCCCTTTGGAAGAGAAAAGTATTAAAAGTAAAAGTGTATAACCCACTCGCAAGCCAACTGCCCAAAAATAATTGGACAGCTTAAACAAAAAGGTACACATTTTTTTGTTACAACTACAAGCTAAATCCGGTCATGATTTTTTACTTTGTGCTGCCTATCTTTGTCTTTGTGAGGCAAGTATTACTGGTATTTTTTTAAAAATTATTTGGTAAACAATGGCATTAAATGTACACTAAAATTTGTTGTTGAAAACAAAATTTGTAAAACAATTTATTAAAACATTCAGAAAAATAAATAAATGATTAAATAAGATAAGAGCAGATGTTTAACAATATATTATAGCTTCTGTTAGAGCAGTCGAATCATGTAAAATGTAGAAAAGGACCTGAATGATCTACAACAGTGGTTCCCAAAGTGGTCCCTACGGACCCCCAGGGGTCTGCGGAACCTTTCAGGGGGTCCGTGGACAATTAAAATTGATTTGGGGGTCCCTGAACAACGTCAGGGGGTCCGCGGAAAGTTTTAAATTAGTTTTAAAAAAATATGTTGTTTTTTTTAAAAATTAATTCGGAAATAAAAATAAAGAACAATGTATACTGTTGTAGAAATTTTAAGTCCTGAGTAAAATAAAGTTGTTTGATCTAAGAACAGAAAAAGAACTACGCTATTCCAACAGCTGTAACCTATCAAAATGCTTGGTTAATTGAAAGGCTTGTCAAGTTTTGATGTGTGAGAAAGGCAGAGACACAATATGTAGGTCATAAAAATACAATCTTTAAGCGGAAATGACGATGATTGCAGGGTTGGGAAAATTGTGATGTGTCGGTAAGTTATCCAAGGCAGGAGGAATCCAGCTTCACATTGATACCGCATTTGATATGATTGGACGATTCAAAATACATGAATCAGGGCAGCAAAAATTCTTTTTTAAAATTCAAAATTCAACCAAATGCCTTTTTTGGAGAATTAGCAAAATAATATTTAAAAATGAGTCTTAGAGTGAGCAATACAAGCCTTTGGCAAAAAATCTCACAAAAACACGGACTGGTTTGATGAACATTGGGACGAGATGAAACCCGTCACTGAAGCAAAAAGGAAAGCTCTTATGGCTTACAAGGAAAAGCCTACACCTGACAATTTGCATGCTTTAAAAACAGCTAAGTCACTTGCCCAAAAGGTTGCACGTACATGTGTCAATACCTACTGGCTTAAGCTCTGTTCCAGTATACAATCAGCTGCAGACATGGGCAATGCAAAAGTCATGTACGAAAACATCAAAAAGGCAACGGGCCCCTTGACGTCAAAAGCTGCTCCCCTAAAGTCCAAAAATGGAGAAATTATTCAAGACCAGGCAGCACAGCTAAAACGGTGGGTTGAGCATTATCTGGAATTGTATTCAACAGTTACCACAGTCTCCAGCACCGCTCTAGATGACATCCCAGATATGCCACTCATGGAAGAACTTGATGTCGTGCCCACACAGGAAGAGCTGAGCAAAGCAATTGACAGTCTAGCTTGTGGAAAAGCGCCTGGGAATGATGGAATACCACCAGAGGTTCTAAAGAGTGGCAAGACAGCTTTACTCCAACCATTGCACGAGATTCTGTCCCTCTGCTGGGAACAGGGCTACATCCCCCAAGACCTAAAGGATGCAAATATAGTGACACTATATAAAAACAAAGGTGATAGGAGTGATTGCAATAATTATCGTGGCATTTCACTCCTTAGTATTGTAGGAAAGACCTTTGCCCGCGTTATACTAAAACGTTTACAAAGCCTAGCATCCCGCGTCTATCCAGAATCTCAGTGTGGTTTCCGGTCCGGTCGGTCTACCATAGACATGGTGTTCTCCATACGACAGCTCCAGGAAAAATGCAGAGAGCAGCAGATGCCACTATACATTGCATTTGTGGACCTTACAAAAGCCTTCGACTTAGTCAGTCGCAACGGGCTATTCCAAATACTGGCAAAAATTGGATGTCCCCCTCACCTACTTGCCATCATCAGACAGTTCCATGAAAATATGCTTGGCACAGTACAGTTCGATGGAGCTAAGTCAGAGGCCTTCCCTGTCAGCAGCGGAGTTAAACAAGGTTGTGTACTCGCACCAACACTCTTCGCAATATTCTTCTCTGTACTTCTTCGATACGCATTCAAGGATAGCAGTGAGGGAATCTGGTTACATACCAGAGCTGATGGAGGACTTTTCAACACTGCCCGCCTCCGAGCCAAGACCAAAACGACGGATGTCCTAATTCGAGAGCTACTATTTGCGGATGATGCGGCACTAACAGCACATACAGAATCTGGTTTGCAACAACTCGTGTCAAGCTTCTCCAATGCCTGCAAAGAATTTGGTCTGCAAATCAGCTTGAAAAAGACAAACATCATGGCCCAAGACACTCGACCTCCTCCTACCATAAATATCGATAATGAAAACTTGGAGGTTGTGGACAGCTTCACCTACTTGGGATCCAAGGTCTCCAATACACTGTCCATTGAAGAAGAAATAAACAGCAGAATTGGCAAGGCAGCCGCAACAATGGCTAAACTAAATAAGCGGGTCTGGCAAAACACCAAGCTAACGGAGAAAACCAAACTGTGCGTCTATCGAGCCTGTGTCATCAGTACACTACTATATGGGAGCGAGACATGGACCACTTATACATCACAAGAGCGTAAGCTTAACAGCTTCCATTTGAGATGCTTGCGCCGCATCCTTGGTATTAAATGGCAAGAAAAAGTGCCTAATAGTGAGGTACTAACGCGTGCCAATACCCAAAGCATGTTCTCAATTCTTAGTGAAAGACGCCTGAGGTGGCTAGGACATGTCAAAAGAATGAGCCCCGGCCGCATCCCGAAGGACCTCCTATATGGTGAACTTGCTTCAGGAAAGAGGAAAACAGGTCGCCCACGCTTGCGATTTAAAGATGTCTGTCAAAGGGACATGAAAGCAGCCAAAATACATACAAGTGACTGGGAGTGTAAGGCAGAAGACCGATCTACGTGGCGCACAGTTGTCAAAGAGGGCATCATAGTAGCCGAGGAGCGAAGAATGGAGGAGGCTGCAGACAGAAGAGCTAGGAGAAAGGCCAAAACATTTGGAAGCACAGAACTCGTGTGTAAAAACTGTGGCAAAGACTGTCACTCAAGGATAGGACTGCAGTCACTCGAGGAAATGCAACCCAACCCAACGGTGATGCACCATCGTCTCGCGAGACGGAAGGATGCCGGATTTAAAAATATTTCATAACTTGCCTACAATAAACCAGGAAATAGAGTATTACCGATGTATCTTCTGTGTAATCAAACTTTGTGGAATGAGACTATGAAACCTTCCAAGCATGAGGAACATTTAATGAAAATCCTTAGTGATAAAAACGATAACGATTTAATGTTTTTTGAAGCAGTCCAAGACACATATTTGAAAACACCATCACTTCAACAACTCGTAAGGACAACATCTAAGCAAGATGACTAAATGACGACGGACTGGACTGCGTGCGTACGACAATATTTCTTTATTGATTGCAAAGTCTGGAAAGCCCAACACAATTAGTGAAGAACTTATTTTAGCAGCTGTAAGTGAGGTGATAGGCACTGTGTTGCACAAACCAGCTTTCAACATCACAAAAACAATTCCACTGACCAATAGTTCAGTCCAATGAAGGATTAGCAAAATGGCTAAGTGTGTTGAAAATTCTTTATGTTGAGTACTTAAAAACGTCTGAATTTTCACTACAACTTGACGAGTCCACTTTACCAGGAAATGACGCTTTACTTTTAGGTTGTGTAAAACTTTGTAAAAGAATATCAATTTTGCCAAGACCTGTTGTTTGCTAAATGCTTGGAAACAGATATGAAAGGTGTGGCGTTCTTTACTGAATTAAAAGATATTTTTCCATGAAAAAGCTATACCCTTGACTAGTATCATTTCTGTTGCTACTGATGGTGCTCCGGCAATTGTAGGAAGATACCGAGGCTTTCTGACACACTTAAAACAAGCTGTACCAAATGTATGTTCAGTGCATTGTGTCATTCATCGACATAATTTAGTTGCAAAAATCTTAATAAAGTTTTGCATGGATCACTAGATTATGTCAATGGAGCAGTTAATAAAATCTAAATTAATGCCTTCAATAATTGCTAATCTTTGTTTGGAAAATGATGAAGACAGTACTCGTTTACTACTTCACACAGAAGTACGTTTGTTAGCTAAAAGTTTATGTTTAAATTGATTTTATGCTGTCTTATTCAGTGCTGAAATTCCTGGAAGGCAAAGACAATGATTTGAGACAAAATTTAATTAACTCAAAAAATGACTTAGCCCATATGACATATTTGTTTGCAAAAATTTAAAAAAAAACAAAAAACAAATTGGAAACTACAAGGTGACCAATTAAATTTAATCAAACTAAAAGCGTAATATCTGTTTGTTGCTAAACTTTTTTTTTTTTTTTTTTTTTATAAAAAAAAATTGAGATGAACAGAATGTTCCCAGATTCAAAATCTCTTGAAATTGCAAAGAGAAATGAAGATTTGTTGCCTACTGTCAACACTTAGCGGCTCTTCATGCAGACCTGAACCAAAGATTTGAAGACATTCTTCACATGGATATTCCCGACTGGGTGTTGAACCCTTTCCCTCGGAGACAAACTCAGATCCCAGACATACACGAATCAATGCTAATACAGGAGCAACTTATTGAATTATCCGCACATGAGGAACTTAATTAAACCAATGTTTGAACAAAGATACCACAAACTCTGGTTACAAAAAGAGATCCCAATTGTATTTCCTGCATTATGGGTTATTGTTCAAAAGTTGTTTACTACTTTCCCGTCTTTCCTATTTGGTAGAACGTGGATTCAGTGCAGTTATGATCCTCGTCACAATCAAAAGAAACTTGCTAGATATTAGTGCTCATGCGGATTTGCCTTTGCTACTCACTAACATTTAGCTGTTCATAAATCTCGTCAAGTTCATCACAGTCATTAAAAAAACAACAACTTTAAGTTAAGTTTAAATAAATAATTCTCCAATAAAATGTTGTATTTTAAATTAGTAAATTTGTATGCTATACATTTATATAGCATTTTCACTTGGGGGTCCGTGGGCAAGTTTTGACTGTAAAAGGGGTCCACAGGAATAAAAGTTTGGGAACCACTGATCTACAATAACAGCACTGATATTAATTTACATGCAGAAATCACCTATGACTCACTCATAAGCTGACCACCCAACTTTTCCCCCTAGATTTTGTCCAAAAATGGTTTCCTTTAGAATGAGTATATGTGGTAATTTTTAAAAAGCTTTAACAAAAGAAAATGCACAATACAAATAAATGATTTTTTTAGCATAATAAGAAATGAATGATCAGATTGATTGGTGATTTTGGAATAGTGCAGTTGAAGTGTAGCAAAAAACAAAAAAGTGGCATCATAGAAATTCAGCACTTCCTGTCATACACGATTTTTATTTGTGTTTAATAAACTTATTTTTGTAGCTTTCAGATAAAAAATTATAATGTTAGGAGAATCTGAACTTAAAGGGATTTGTCTGAAGGTTGGAATGAGGGATACAAATTTGTATAAATTCCAACAAAAATTAGTGTTTTTTTTATGCGTTTGAAATTTTGAACACATTAATATTTTTGGTGACTATAGTTTTCATATAAAAAGAATAATGAAAAAAATGGTTAACTCAATAAGAAAATTTTAATGTGATTTCACACTCGCCAATAGATAGACTTTATAATCTGCACACACCCTCACTGAATAAAGGAAAGTTGAAAAGGAGTAATGTTATCCACACTACCAGCACTTCCCTCAGTATTTGCCTGCCAGGATTACTTTGAGGGTTCGAAAAAATGAATTTTATTTCTTCTGTTAGATAAGTCTGGTCTTTGTTTAATGAGTAAAGTGATTGCGCTCAAATGAAATTGAAAGCACTTTTTTTTTTAAATTGAAAAAAATTATGTTATATAGCTGTTTATATATCCACTTTGGCTGGGAAGGTATACTTATAATATATCTTTAATTTGTTAGCTACTCATATTATAACCTTGGTGGCCAAGCCTTTAGAGTCACTGCCTTTATTAAATTGGAAAGAAAATCTTTTTTAAATAAAAGAAAATAGCTTGTAAAATGTATTTAATTTATGGAAATAGGTATCTTTAACAATGAATTCTAGAGTTTGATAAACTATCAATTTTGAAGAACATATTTCACCTGAATTGTTCCACTTAAAAAATAATTAATTAATCTCAATAATGAAAAAAAGGGTGGAAAAGACAATTGTGAAAAGTTCCAAATGACTTTTTAAGCCAACTATTAACTGTATTAATACAAAATCATCTGCATTATTTCTCAGTGCTATTACAAGGGAACAGCTTATGTGCTGGTGAGACTTAGTAAATAACTAAAATAATTAAAATCTCCCTGGTCATATTAGCTGTCTTCTTCTGATTGACTAAAGGTCGTTAACAGTTGTCTGAAATCATTCATCCATGAATTTGCCAGCATCAGGTTTTTATGCTGGTTATCTTTAGTCATAGCTTGCATCTTGCCACGTAATCTGTGAACACAAAGTAGGTTTTAAAATCTTCATATTAATGCTGAGGGACACAATAAATTTCTCTATAATCTTTTTTTTTTTTTTTGTGTAGAGATTAGTTGTGCCCTATTATTTTTAAAGAGTTAAACTTTCTTGAAATGATTTTTCTTCCCATTGTAAATTATTACACATATTTTTTTTCTGGTGCATTTAATAAAGCACACGCATTAGGATTGTGTTGTGGATTGTTATTACCAGGGGACTAAGATTTTGAATTGGTTTTTTCTTGTATTTCTAATCTTGATCATCACTTGGAACTTGATTTACATGCTACTTTTGTTTTTCAAAGTTCAAGAATATGATTAAATTTAAACTTCATCAAAAGCAAAGTGTGTACAAGTGAACATAACTACCTAGACAATCAGAACCTGTTGAAACACTAAAGTCTTTAATACATGAAATTTGAAAGTTGTAAATATGGGTACTGGACCATGGAAAAGACAAGCTAAATAAAAGTTTGGAACTAATAATTTACAGAGATTATATATGGCTTCCGTCTGTCTATCCCCCGGGTGGCCTCCGCAACTTGAATGCCCTTACGCACTTTTGACCACCACAGGGTGCGCTCCTCAGCAATGGCCTCCCAAGTTTTGTGATCAGTGCGCGCCAGTGACATGTCTTTCTTTGGACGTCCTTGTAGCATAGGCAGGGCAAACTTTTTTTCTCAGACAAGTTGCCAGCTCACTGTAAAGCAGGCTCTTGGAATTCAATCCGAGCCCATCCTGTGGACATGGTCCAACCACCACAGGCACTTCTCACTCAGGATTGTGTGCATTCGGCCCCTCCTGAGTACCTCCACATATTTTTTAAATTTATCCTTCCACTAATATATTTTCAGACAATAAAGTCAAACACATTTTCCACCATTCTAAAGATTAAATATTTGTTGCTCCTTGTCATCTGTATTCTGTCAGGATCATGGTGATTAGGTGTTTGAAATGCCAGTCTGAAGTATTTTTTCCAGATTTAAAAGCCTGTCAGGATTACCAGATTTAAATATCGGAGCCATTATTTACAAAGATTTTTTTTTTATTTATGAAAACAATTACTTACTTTCGCTTTTGTTTTTCTAGCTCTGTCAAGTCTGTCCCCAATTTCTTATTGATAACTTTTTGCTGGAAAGAAAACAATAAAAAACAAAAGGAATGAAAGAAATGAAATGAACAAAAGTCAAAAAGACTATCTAATTTAAATTTTACAGTTGATCTATACAGACTATTAATCTTGTTAAAAAATGCTTTGTTTGAAGAAGGTGAGGGATGGAAAAAGTTTTAACAAATTTCTAACACTTATATTTATATTCTTTATTAGAAGCTATACATTGATTATGAGAGAATCATAATCTAATCAAAAATCATTTGTTGATTTCAGCTATTTCTAGAGCAAAAAATCGGTGCTGTAGTTATTATTTTATTTTCATGTTAATTGTGTTGCTATCTTCTGTATCCTGTGGGATGACTGTACTTCAACCCATGTTTAATCTAAGTTCTTAAGTGAGGACTAAATATTCACATAAATTCTTTTCCAATCCTCTTCAGACTCACCTTCTTTATATCACTATCTAAAGCTTTAACCTCTAGGACTTTATAAATCTGTACCGGAAAGATAAAAATAAAAAGCTTTACATTGCAAACAATTTATTTGATTAATTAACTAATGGTTAAAAGTCTAATAAAGTTCAGTGCAATAATTGTTGTGCTTTATCTTTATGATAGAATGTCAATTTTTTACACTATCAGAAGTGGCCTGTAAAGCTTAAACAAATATCATGTAAAACATGAAAACCACAACGAGATGTGCACGTAATGTGAGGCAAATTTTAATTCACGCTTGGTAACTGAGCAAAGATATCAATTATGTCCAACATTTTTTTAAAGGCATCAGATTTTCCTTTCTGTTTCAGATATTGCACTTACCATTTCTCTTATAGACTTTTTTAATCCTCTCATCACACGTCCAATTAACTTCTTTCCAGCTTCATCTTCTTCGGTTGACCTAAAAGAGAACATAAATTTGCATTAGCAAATTATATAAACTTTCTGAAATGATCAAGACCAGAAATTGCAAATGATATTAAGTTTTTTTTTTAAAAAAAAAAGTTTATGGACCAAGGTTTGTAAATCACAGTGCAAAGTAATAAAAATGTGTAAACATTTGCACACCATCCATTTTTTGTGCAATATTTGTTGTACTGTAAATCTGAACTGCTGCATTGTCAGTCAAATATCTGCCCGACACTGTTCAGTCACGCAGCTTAAAGGAACACTGGTACAGACTAATAAACCTTAAGTAGATCTTTAATGCATTTAATAAATTTAAAATAAATTACAAGGATTGACAATAGTTTAATTATTTCCCTTTGTAAAATCAATTTAAAGCCCATGCACACAACTTTAAGAAAAAAAATTCAAAGATTTTATTCAGCCCCATGACATCCCTTTTCAAAGAAGAGGCTGTAAGTGACTTGGAGTGAATGAAACACAAGGAAAACAAAAATGTTAACAATATTTGTTGTAGGCTTATCATTAAATGCAGCTGGGGGGGGGGAGCCTAATTTATATTATTTCAAGTAATTCTATAATGATCAGTTTTATCCAGAAACTTTTAATTTTAATGCTTATGGACATATTCAACAAAGCTACTTTTTTTACTCAAATATTTTTAAAAAACTAATTATTTATGCCAGATAATATGGGCCCAGATTTAAATTAAAAACAAAAATGACACAGGTTCAGAAGCTTTTATTTCAAAATTTTAAATTTTAATGTGAAGGGTAAAACTGAGATCTTGAATGCAGTAAATAGCCGTAATCAGGTCCAATGCCTATGCATTTGTTTCATTGAAGCTTTTTTTCTGAAAAATTTGTCATGATTTCCTGTAGTGAGGGAAAATGTGTGGTATTTTGCTGCATTTGACACAGTTGTAGCATTTTCCAGAAGACCTTGGTTTGTGATAAAATTGGGTTACCACTGCATTGTGCCCTTGAAGATTTGTGTTAAGAACGTTTTAGAAGTCTTGTTATATCAAATAAAAATGCCAAATCTTCCAACCAAGCTGTATCATATAGCTCTGAAATTGGTTGTTGCGTATCTTCCATGAATCCCACTATTTCTTTTTTAAGTGCTTAGAAGTGCTGTCCCTCAACTGAGCCATCTTACATCATTGTGATACACAACATCTCTGTAAACTCCATGTATGTCAAGAAGAAACTGGTGGTGAAATAGGGCTTTAGAGCGAAAAAGTTTATAGCTTTTATCACTGGGTTGATGACATAATCATATGAAGTTTAAAAGCTTTGCCCCTCTCTTCGCTGACTTGGCCACAGACAAGTGTTGCTAGTCCACTGTGCTCACCAATCATGGCAGGAGCACCATCAGCAATAATTCCAGGGATTTTTGTCCACTGTAGTTTAATGTCATTGACAGTAGAACAAAGGGAAACACATACATCTTTTCTCCTTGTTTGGACTTTAAGACTCTGAAGGTCAAGTACTTATTCACTCACACACATTTCATCATTACCTCCTCTATATAAATTAAAAAATAAAGGCTGGGCAGTTTCAGGTGCATCAGTGCTTTCATCAATGGTTATCATCATTTTTTTCTTCTTCTGCCTCTCATTGTGTTCATCGTCTGCAAGGCACAATGTTGCGTGATGGAAAAAAATTGTCAAACTCCTTATTTGTCTTGGGAAAGATATTTTTTAACAATTTTCATCAAGCATTCTTGTACAAACTGGACATAAGTAAATGATTTGCTAAAAATGTTTATAAATGATGCCATCGATTTTTAATGTAGGCCGTTAAAGAATTTTGTCCATTAAACAGCACATATTTTAAAAATGCATTTCAAAGTTGTTAAAAATTCAAACAGCCTTGATATTCGGCACACTCAAAATAGAACGAGATATCTACTTTTCTTATAAATATAATTTTGTAACAGAAATAATACGTCAGTCAATTAATTATTTCAGATGAGGCTGCAGGCCAGTTAAATTTGTGTCCAGGCCGGTTTTGGCCCGTGGGCCAGACTCTGGACACCCCTCATCTATGCCCTTTGAATAGTGTAATTTTGGACATTTGAAGGGAAAGAAAAATTACCTTTTGAAAAGAGAAAATAAGGACCAATTTCTTAGATGTTTGCTAAACTATTTATTTTCTAAGATTAATAATACATAATTATTAATTAAAACGATTAAGCTAAAATTTTTAATTTGGGAAGATCTTTGCTCAGTCATACATGCCCATGAGTGTTAAAATGTGTAAACAGCAACATCAAAAACCATGAAAAAGTTATTTTTAGATTTTAGCTAAGATTTACATTTGGGTGGATGGCAGTTATAAATATAAATCAAGGTTACTAAATTAATGTTTTAATAAATAACATTTTAAAAAAACAAGCTAAAGGAAAAATTCTCAGGAACAATATGTCAGAGATAACTTTATACAACCCTATGTGTGTGTTACCTCAAGTTATCCTCTAATGTTTCCATTGCTTCAAGTATGACATCAAATGGTGTGGCATCTGACCCCAGCCTTGAGTGGTTATCTGGACACCAAAGCTTAATTTTCCTACCAGGACCTAAATCAATGATATAGCATCTTTTAATAGAGCAGTATTTTCTGACCCCATATAACATAAGATAAATAATAGCATTGTTAGACACAAGACAAAACTGCATGTATTGGTCTAAATTAACATAATCCGGCTTTAAAGAAAATAAATGTGAATAATTCTAATGTTAAATTGTGAACCAGCACTGCATTTCTTAATAAAATGTGTATGTTTGAGGGGGGAAATTAAGTAGTTGAAATTTTTTAAGGGTGTTCCATCAAATAAAAACCTTGAAGCACACAAACCACATCATGAGGTGAAAGCATAAATTTGCAGCAGCTCCTTTTTTTTACTAGCATTCAAATTTTAAAAAAAAAAGTATTTTTATGATAATTCTTTTTTCTTAAAATTCTTTACATTTAAATTGTAGGGAATTTATTACTTTAATAAGAATAATAAAATGATAATTTATATAGCGCTGTATCTCAGCAAGGAGCCAGGCTCACAGCGCTTTACATGGAAATAACAATACATATATCAATAAAAAGAAACATTCATATCATATTAACTACAAAAATGACAATACGCTATACTCAATACATCAGCTAATTATTGACTATTAATTGTAGCTTAATTGCAATTTCTATACCATTTATAAGTGAGAAAATTTACCCAGATTGTCAATGCACCATCTAATGCTTTGACTAGTGGAGCTATTTGTAAATAAATGCCAGCTGTATACAAATTTAGATTTTGAACATTTTAACATACAAAATTTATTTAAATTTATTTTAAATAGTTGATTTCATAGCAATGAAGTTAGGGTATTTTAGACATTTATATGGCTATCTAATATAGAAGCTGTGATAAGTAAGGCAAATATGGTTAATAGATATTCAAATCAAAATTAAGTAATATTATAGCATTTTAAATATATTCTAATTTTGGTAATTTCTATAACGGGAAGAAAAAGAAAATCTGAAAATATCTTACAAAACTAGGGCTGTTAACAATTAATTTAAATTTATGATTCATAAGTAACACTTATTAAACATTTTTGCTTTAGAATTTAAATAACACTGTAATGTCTCCTTTATATGTCACCTTTTAACCAACAACGCAAAAAGACAGTGTATTGACATTATTTGGTGATGAGTCTCATTGACAATATAACCAGCCAAACAAAACAATCATTCACATGGAACTGAGGTAACTGGTATGCACAAGATTGTCTTGGCAAGGAATGACATTATCGGATATTGGTGTTCATTAAATTTCCAACATTGTAGAGGGTTAATGGATTCAGGAACTTTTATCTCCATTTTGTAATGCAGTAATTCATCAGAACAGCTGTTGTCATTTTCTGTCCCTGAGTCAGTCTCCATTACTGCCATTAGCTTAATAAGCATTTTATTAGGTTTGATAAGTAGGCAAAGTGTTAGAACCATGGGAGGCAAACTTTATCAACATTTTAAAAATGTTCTTGTAAAATCATTAATCAGCCACTATTTATTTTTATTTTACTTTTCCTATTTTGAATTCCAATAATTTGTAAGTCATGGGTGATTAATCATTAAAAATTAATTTATTGTTAAAATTTTTTTAACGATTAATAGAGAAATTAATAGTTAATTTTCCGCAGCCTTAAACAAAACATATTTTTAACATCAAATTTGAACTACAAATTTAAATAAACAATCAAATAAGATACAAACATGAAATTATATCAAAGTCAAAGCTTAAAAAGAATAAATTTACCATTTGTAACTTCCTCCCCCTCAACAATTGTAGCAAGTTCTGAAAATAAATTCCTCTTTCTTTGTGTTTTTTGTGATGACAAAATGGTTTCATTGATAGATACATTGCTTAAGGAAACACTGGATTTGTGTTGTTCAAGATTCTGAATTGGGGTCTTAGCCATTGGTAACTTGTTTATAACTCCAGAGGATTTTTTTTTCCCTAATGGTGAACTGCTCTGAATTGCAGATTTCTTTTTTTTCATTGGAGACCTGCTCCGAACTTCAGATGATTTTTTTGCCCCCTTTGGGGACCTGCCCTGGACAACAGTGGATTTATTTTTTTCCAAAGAGGACCCGCTCTGACTTACAGATGACTTGTATTTTTCCTTGGGAGGTGAGCTCTGAATTCTGGACAATTGTTTTTTCCCTCCTGGAAAACCGCTCTGAATTGAAGGTGGTTTGTTTTTCTTCAAAAGTGATTCATCTGTTTGGCCTTTTGACTTAACTATTTCAACTGAATATTCCATTTCGTCCCCCAATAACTCACTATTTTCATCTAGAGACCTGCTAGATGAGAGAAAGGCACTCGCCTGGTGTGCATCTTGATGCACAGGTACTTTGGCTATTCTGTCAGTACCTACAACTTTAGACTTTTGTTTCACTTTTGTTTCTGTTGACACTTTATGTTTTGATTTGGATAAAGGTCTGTTTCTCAACTCTAATTGCTTTTCACTTTGTGATTGCTGAATATCAGGGCAGTCCGTCTTGCTAGACAATGGACCAGAAACTAAGGCACCGTTTGAAATGGAACACTTCACACTTTTGGATAATGCCAAAGACTTTCTTAATCCTAGCTTTTGAACATTTTTGTTAAAGGAAGCAGACGTAGGAGGCAAAACTGGTTCAGTCTCCTCCGCATTTTGCTGGTCTCTGTTGACTTTGTTTCCAGAAAATTGAGCTACCATTTTTGTTTCTGATTTCTTTCGTTTGCTCTTGTCAGTGGATGTTTTAGCAGTTGGTGATCTTCTTTTTTGTTTTAAATGGTTTGTGTTTTCGTTGGGCGAAACTTCCCCACTTACTTCCAGATATTTTTTCTTGGAATAAAAAAAAGACATTGGATATTGTCTCATCTTCTGAACACTTGCGGGCGAAAGCATTAAACTCCGATCCCTAAGGTTTTCATTCCTAGAGGTGGTTGGAGAGTCCTGGGCTGGTTGCATAATGATGTTATTAGGCATGGAAAAAGAATTTTGAGAAGATCTTTTGCCAGCAACTTTTGAGAGATTTTCTATCTCCCTGCTGACTGACGTACTAAGTTCTTTAGTTGATGATTTCTGACCAGAGCTTTCTGGGTTTTTAGGGCTCATTTTTTTGCTTACTTTTGTTTTTTTACCCACTTTGGGTTTCTGTTTTTTTTGTTGAGCCATTTGTGTGCGCCTGCTCCTAGAATCATCTTCGGACATTTCTTTTGAACCGCTCGTGTCCTTTTTGAAAGAGATAGAGGCTTTTCTGCCTCGGGTGGGTGAGTAAGGATACTGACGTTCCTTACGCAGAGTTTCTGCTGGTGTAAGTAAATCTCTGTTCCTCAGAGAAGACAATTTCACAGATGATCTGTCATGATCTGTAGGTTGTGGGGCCTTGCTCTGGTTTCTCTTGGATGAATTTAACACAGTCTCATCAGCACTCTGCTGCAGACTGCCAATGAATTCATTTTTCTTTTTTTTTCTCACATGAGAAATTTCTAGTTCATCACCTTTGTTTTCTTTATCAGTGCTGGAGCTTTCTGTTGAATATTCCCGATCTAAATCAGCTAAGTGTCTGTGTTTTCTTTTAGCTTCCTCAACTCTTTTATTTTGGTCTTTAACTCCCTTCAATGTTGATGAATTATGAGTTAAGTGGTGGGCTGATGAATCACTATGATCTAAATTCTCAGCAGTTACATCAGCTGTATTTCGGCCCATCTTTTTACCAAGTCTTAGAGACAATTTCTTCGAAGTTTGATCCAGGTAAGATTTCTGTTTAAGGCTTGCACTAAGAGGGAGTTGACCATCATTGACTGTTGTAGTCATGTTATCAGCAGAACTTTTTTCATTAGCAGGGAGCTGAACCTCCCCTTCCACCCCATCCCTGTTGATGGCAGAAGTTGTTTCATCAAGACGATGGCCGACTTCATTTATTGTAAGCTGGTCTTTGGTTGGTTCACCAGCCACCTTGATCTTAGGCCCAAGTTGAAGGTCATGTAAAGCCAACTTATTATGCAGCATATTTTTTGGCTTGAGGGGTTCTGTTTAGGAAAGAAAAAAAAAGAAGAACCAAACAATATATAGTTAAGGTCTATAAATATAAATATATTTCTAAAACCTGTTTACATAACTATAATTTTCTAATATTTTACAAAAATTTATAAATATCTTAATGAATTCAAAAACTCTTTTTTGTTAACTTGAAAGAGTAAACAACATTTAATATTGCAAAAGCATAAATAAAGAATTGCAAGCTAACTGTGAAATAAATTAATATATGAATTACATACAATTTTAATTAACAAATGCTGCAAAAATGAATTTATTTAATCACAGTTTTCCCTTTCTTATTTTTACCTATGATCTTACAGAACTATTTAATGCTAGGAGTAGGTTTATTTTCTTTATACTTATAAGATTAATTGATATTAGCTATTTTTGTTGTTTTCTAGTGTGAATTATTTATATTTCCCAGAGTAAAAACGTCTTGTGGTCAAACAGACCAGGGTTGAACTAAATGTGGTAAAAAACATCTTGTTTGAAATGTCTTGTGGTGGAATTATCCGAGGTAGAAATATCCTGCCACCATAGTAAACATCAGTTCAAGCTCAGCTACTCACCACATGAACTTAGATTTGGTACATCAGTACTCTCTTCATACTCAGGAACTTTATGCTTGCTCTGAAATATTGAGGTATTTACATAATTCTTCTACAATCTCTTTTTCAAAATCTTAATTTATATCCCCCCCCCCAAAAAAAAAATAAAAAAAAATTGCCCCCATAATTCAGATGTGTCTTATAAAGTTAATTTAAAAAAAAATATTTTTAATGTTTGATTAATTCCTGCTTGTCTTATTCAATGCTGCAAGAAACCCATCTGGCAACCAAACATGAGTGGTAGGGATGCACAAGCTTGCTAGCACTGTCTCCCCCACTCAGGGAAAAAAAATCACAAATCCAGAACACTGTCTAGCCCAGTGCTGTCCAACCCGCGGCCCGCATGTGGCCCGCGACCTGTCTAAAATGGCCCGCCAAATCTTGGTACAATTTTTCATTTCTTTAACAAAAAAGTTTTTGAAAAAATTAATAACTTGTGTGATTCAGTATTTTTGATAATTTTTACGGACAACCTGAGAATTGTGGCATTTTTAATAAGATGGGGTGGGGTGCTGCAAAAGAGGTTGGTGGTTTGATAGATTTATGTTCAGGGTGTGTCAAGTGGACAATTGGGAAACTTGGGGTAGCCTGAAATCCGATAGATACAGCCGGATGGGGCAATCCTGAGATTCTCTGTGTTGGTTTGGTCAGGGTGGGGTGAGGGCGGGGCAAAGGGTCATTCAATGGCTTTGATTTGTAGCTACCTGTTCATCATGAGAATGCCAGTTTCCCCTAGGATTGGTTTTTATTACATTGATCACTAAAACGGCAAGTTCTGGACAGAAGGTTAATAATAGAACAAGGATAATAAAAATGACACCTGGGGCGTCCTATGGTTATTTGATACTCCCAGGTCACTGCAGAGGAATGTGAACAAGTTGAAATAAACCTAACTGGGTTAGGGGGAGGGGTGTGGAGTGGTGGGGGGGATAAATGCCCATCCTTTATTTTTAAAAAGAAAAAGGCCAGTGGCTGGTATTTATTTCCAGAGTTTGACCCATTCTAGGACTATAACACAGAATAAAAGTTGTGTTTGTGGCTATGGCGGATTAAGGGGGGGGCTGAGCGGGCTAAAGCCACGATTTGGGGCCCCCAAACTTTTTATATTTTATAATAAAAGTGTACAAATGTTTGCACGAACCCTTGAAAATATAATAAATTAAATAAATTTATAAACATTATCTATTAAACTGATTGCGATTCCAGAGTTGCGAAGTCTTAAGTGCCAGATTTTCCCAGCCAGGAGTAAAAAAATTCCCAAATTGGGCTAAAAATTCCGAAATGCATTAAAAATTTGGGGGAAAATCTTAAAAGTGGCAACTTCAATTAAATGCTTTCGCATTCATTTTAATGACTTTTGACTTCCAAATTAAAAAATAATAAATATTTTTTGCATTTTTAAGGCAATTTTTAATAGGGTACTTTCAATTTTTATTTAATCTGTACGTTTTTTTTAAACAACTTGGCTACAAAGCCAAAATATAGATTATACTTTTAAATTTTAACATCATGAAGTTTAAAAAAGTTATTTGGATACTCTTGTAATTTAAATTTGTCTGTGATTGATAAAAAATATATTTTTAAAAATGAATGTTTTGAAATTTATTAATAATGAATCAATCATACATGGTTACATAGATTGTTATATGTTTACATATTATTAATGATTTGGTCCTTTATATGTAACAAACATTTTATGATGATTCGGGCTCAGACTAATTAATTATATTATTTAATAGTAATACATTTACACAATCTGACTGTAAACTGTCTGCAGTCTACTGTCAGTGACAATGTTGGGAAAAACCTAGCAAAAACGTCAGGAAAAAAAAAACTAGATCCGAAATAAAAAATCTAGACACGCTAAAAATAAACAAATATGACGTCAAAGAGCCTCGCACCAACACAAAAAAAGTATTTCTTATTTGAAAATGAGCATGTTTCAAATTATTTTATTTTATTTTCATCCAAGAATGTAATTATTTTCTTTTAAATTGTCAATCTCAAAAATTCCCATATGTTAGGCAAAATCCTTATAAATTCCTAAATTCCCATTTTAAAAAGTTTGGCTAAAAAAAAAAAACACGATTCGGGAAATTTCTTACGACTTCTTAACACTGCGCGATTCAGACCTGACAGTCTTAATAATCTATAAAACTTGGCTCACTTAGAGAATATAGTATAAAATATAGTTTATATTTTTAAAATTTCTCAATTTAGACAAGCTCCGCTGGTCGTGTGGAAAGGGCATAGGCTTGTGATGTAAATGGTGTCGGGTTCGATTTCCAGCGGTGGAATGTAAAAGTTTTTCTTTTCACACTCAATTTTTAACACACCGGCGAACATTTTAAACAGTTATTTCTTCGTGTTCGTTTCTTTTTTCATTATTAATATTTAGTTACAGTCTTATATCTGCTGTTAGCAATCATATTTTAAGGGACGCTGGCTGGATAGGGCCCCCGTTTGATTGCAGCCAGGGGCCCCGTGCAGTCTTAATCCGCCCCTGGTTTGTGGTATCAGTGCAATTCACTTATGAAGAAGTTCTGAGAGATAACAGGACATTTGTTTCTAAAAAGAAAAAGCCAATATGGCGAGTAGGAAACGAAAAGTTACAGAAGAGAATCGTACTTTTAACTCTTCGTGGGAACTCGAATTTTTGTTTTTTCTGTTTAATGAAAAGCCAGTGTGTTTGATTTGTCAGGCTACTGTATCTGTTATCAAAAAGGCAAATCTACAGAGACACCACAAGTCAGTGCATGCTGATTTTGATAACGAATATCCGAAAGGAACAAAGCTGAGAGAAGACAAAGTTAGTTCTTTAAAGAAGAATTTAAATGGCCAGCAAAATGTTTTCCGCCGGATTTTGAGTTCAAGTGATTGTGCTACTGAAGCGTCTTTTAAAATTAGCTGGTTATTAGCAAAGAAACAAAAACCGTATATTGATGGTGAAACGGTTAAACTCTGTTCTCAAGAATGTGCTGATTTGTTATTTTCTGAGTTTAAAAACAAGGAGGAAATAAAGAAACAAATATCGTATCTTCAGGTTTCCCACCAGACTGTTGCAAAGCGTGTTGAAAGTATGTCCGGGAATATGTTGGAGCAGTTGCTTACGGATTTAAAAAACGCTTCTGTCTGGCATTGGATGAATCATGTGATATCACTGACACGGTCCAACTTAAGGTTTGGGTTAGGTTTGACAAGGGGCAGACATTTAAAGAAGAATTACTGACACTAATTCCATTAAAAAATACAACCCGTGGTGAGGATGTATATAAAGCACTGAAGGAATTTCTATTAAAGAACAACATCGATTTGAGGAAGCTTATTTCTGTTACAACGGATGGTGCTCCATCTATGATAGGAAGGAACGTTGGACTCATTGGTTTGCTGACGGCTGATAATGATTTTCCAGACATTCAATCTTATCATTGCATAATTCACCAGCAATCTCTTTCCTCAAAGTTGAAGGATGACAAATTGCAAAATGTTATGGATGTTGTGGTGAAAAGTGTTAATTTTATTAGAGCTAATCCATTAAATCACAGGCAGTTTAAGACTTTGTTAGAAGATTATGATAAAAATTTGGGGGATTTTATTCTTCATACTGATGTTCGTTGGCTGAGCAAAGGAAAATTTCTCTCAAGATTTTGGAACCTATTTGACGAAGTAAAACTGTTTCTAAGGTCTAAAAAGAAGGAAGATTTGTTAAATTATATAGAACTACCTGATTTCTTGTGTGTAAAATGAGCATTTCTATCTGAATAAATTAAATTTAAAATTGCAAGGACGTTTTCAAATCTTACCAACGCTGATGAGAGAAATAAGTATTTTTGAATCCAAGCTCGATTTTTTCATCACGCAACTAAATCAGTCAAATTTTACTTACTTTTTAGCTCTTGCCAAGGCTGCTCAACAACTTCCAGAGCTTGTCACAAATGAGCGGTTCTATCTTTTATTAGAAAAGTTGAAGCTGGATTTCAAAGATCGATTTAAAGATATTTGAAATCTTACACATGTTTTGCTTTTTGTAGAAAATCCTTTTACTAGTGATGTTTCTAATGTAGCTTCGAAAATGACATTATTAGGAGCAGATGAAGGTGCAGTGCAGCTTGAAATCATTGAATTTCAGCATAACATGCCACTTCGTGATAAACATAAGAATTCGTCAACAACTGAATTCTGGATGACTTAGTTTCTGCAGACGAATTTCCACAAGTATCAAAAAGTTGTAGAAAAATATTAACCATGTTTAGGAGTACATACGTCTGTGAAGCTGGATTCTCCATCATGAATAATATAAAATCTAAAAAACGAAACGCTTTGACTGATGAGCATTTGGAAAACTTAATAAGAGCAGCAGTTACAGAATACGAACCCCAAATTAGGAAAATAGCAAGTACAGTTCAAATCCAAATATCACATTAGAGATGTGTAACAGCTTTTATTTAAAAAAATTTCGTATTGAAGAGGAGACAAAATTCATAAGGTAGGTAGTATATATACATTAAATAATTTTCTTTAGACGTTAATTGCGGCCCCCGGCCTCATATGGGAAAAAATTTGGCCAGTGGGATCAAAAAGGTTGGACAGCACTGGTCTAGCCTATTACAGTCTACAGTGCCAGTGAGCTTGAATTGAAAATGATTTGTGTGCTTGGTAACTGTTAAATATTTTTTTTGTAGCTAGATTTGTAATGGAAAAAAAAAACAGAACTGAATAATAAAATGGTAAAAAATTTCTTTTTTTTTGAAAATTTCAAATGGAAAATCTATTTATTTCAAGATTGTTGTTGTATAAGAGACGTGAATTTTTTTGCATTCTAAACACACAAAAAACAACAACGCTACAAAAAATAAAAAAATATTAAAAGATCTAAAAATACCTGCTCCTGGACACAGCTTAATTTCTGTAATTTAGGCTTTGTATGGTTAGCCACATCTCCAAATGTAAAAGTACGTTTTGTAGTTTTCCACCGCCTGTAAAAGTAAAAATTGGTAAAAAATGCATAAAACAAAACAAATCACTGTATTTCAGTACTGTACTATCACGAAAATCCTTTTAGATTAGACACATATGTAACTATACACTAAAAAATAAACTTTCTAAAAATATACTAAGAATTTGAACTCTTAAACAAAGTGTTGAAATCAAAAAAGTTAAATTCAGAAATCATTAAGTCATTAAGCCTAATTTTTTACACAACTTGTTAGAAATGTTCCTTTTTCTTAATTTGTGACTTTATTCATTTAACCAGCAGCCATATATTTTTAATAAGCTTAGGATATTTCCTAACGGTAGGTGCTTTCACTTTTTTTAAAAAACATAATTTCCAGAAGGGTTAATTCATAAATTTATTGCTGTTGACAGCTTAATAATGGAATGATGGTAAGACAGATGAATTCGTTTTTAACATTTTTGTCAGATAGTGAGCTTCAGTTGTGATTTCAATCAAAAGTTTAACATGAGGCACCAAAATGACATGTGTATGAATCAAATTTTTAATGGTTGTTTTGTACTTTTTGTAAAAAATATTACTTTATTTGGTTGTATTTTATGTTTAATAGCTATTTGAAGCTAACTTTTAAAAAAAAAACATATCATTTGACAGGTTCTTGAAATGGATTTGTTATAAAAAATGCAGCAATTGTTATGCTACTGAATTTCATCTTTATTGGCTACTAATGAGTTTGATTACCACTGCATTAAGGCAACAGCTTCTGATGTTTATTATCATGCTATCTTGCAGTTATAAAAATTGAATCATTTTCTTAACAGAATTTGCAACTGGGAACAAACTAAATTTAAAACCATAGCACATCAATTTACAACTCCTACTGTAACCCTTGTAGACTAATACACTTGATTTCCTCCCCTGACACCTGTTCAATTATCTTTCCATTCAGTTCTTCTATTGGTTAGCTTACAACCAAACCCATAAACTACTCAGATAACATCCATGAATCAACTGGGCACTACACACTTAATGCATTCCTTTGTTGGTGAGGGTTTTTCCCTTTGGGTGTCTAAGGTCAGTCTTATGTCTTGTCGTATCTAACAACTTTACAGATGTTCCATCTATGCAGAAGATTATTGGGTCCACATTCCATGCTTGTCTGTTGGCACATGATGCAGTGTTCACAGGCCACAGCTATGAAAATTCCATTATGCATTACCCAAATGCCTTTGCTTCCATAAATTGTGTTAAGTACCCATTGAAAGCTGGATGGACTCAGGGACACCCTTGGCAAGGGCCTTGGCCCCAGGAACAAATCCTTGCCTTCCCAGTGCCACTAACACTAACATTCATTGCATTCTCAGTAACTTTAATGTTTCCTGTGCCTGTCTCTGCACTATATATATTTGACCTATTGTTAATTAGCAGCCAGTTGGAGGGGGAAAGAAGTTGAGTCTCCATGTGCTATGTGGACCGTGGAGAAGAGTTTGTTTACTGTAAATACTCCTTGGGCCAGTTACTAAAACTAAAATAGCTAAAGATAAAATTATAATTATAATATTATGTAAACTTAGTATTATTATTTTTTAGTCAAGAATAGGATTAACAAATAATTTATTATTGTCTTGAAAAAAATGGGATGGCAGAGTCACTTGAAAGTATTGAAAGACTTGTATTTAATATTGAAGTTTTGGTTTTAAAAATTTGAAGCTACTACTAGTACTACTACAACTACTAACTTAACTATTACTAGTACTATTCTACTTACTTACTTACTTACACTTACATCAATGTTACATACTATTAGTATTAGTTTACTTTCATTCATGGACCATTGCCGCCGATCATCAGTTATTATAATAAAACAATCATGGCAGTATACTTATTTTATTTTTATTTTCTAGTCTAGAGTATAGTATAGTCTATATACTATTATTAATATTAGTTATTATTACTATTACTATAGTGTCTATTCTATAGTCTATAGTTAGTCACAGACTATAGACTTAACTATAGACTATAGTTATAGTTTATAGTATACTATAGTTATATTAATTATATATAGGCCTAGTTATATATATATTAGTATTAGATAGACCAGATAGGCATAAAAATGGCACATATTTTTACATTTACTTTTACTAATTACGAAGTAGTTTATTGGCATTGGACCTTTTTGGACCTGGGACTGGGTCATTTATATGGAGTTGAGAGTTTGCCTTTAGAATTTTGAGTAGGAAAAATCAAACAGAAGTAGAAGTTAGTAATTAGACTAATTAGTTAGTTAGTGAGGACACGGATAAAGTGGATAAATGAAGAGTAAGAGATGTTTACTTACGAGAATCTCCTCGGCGGCGTAGGGGAAGGGTCCATGACCATATATTAAATTCAAAACATAGATACTCCTTGAAAGATAATTAAATCTCAAATTTTAACACACACAAAATCAAGGATTATTTAAGACAATCACACAAATTCACCGCCACTATTGGTGTAGTTCTCCATTTTCTGAAGTATAAATAAATACATGCCATTTAAATCTTTATTGTGGATTGGATTTTGAACTGCTAAATGAAGTACTTGAAAGCAGAAAGCCATTTCTGAATTTAAATTGATGTGAGAATGAGATATATCTATTAATATGTGTTAAATAAACTCCACTATTTAACCAAAACACATTCAGCAAACCAATATGTTCCTAACGTAACAGAAATAGACTGGCGTATTTGTGTTGTGGGAAGCGAGATAATCGAATATCCTGCTAAAAAAGCCTGCTTCACTCGAGTCCTGAACTTCAAACTCAACGATTGATTATTTGACGTAAAGGAGGAATGTGTTTCCAAACAATGAACACTGAAATGGGGGCATCAGCCGCTACCTCCACTCTTTAAAAAAAAAAAAGGACTTCGCGCCAAGCAGAAGTTTGCAATATAAAATTAAAATACAATATTAGCTCAATGTGATTTTTCTTAAAACTTCAAAATAGTGTTCATAATGTAAACTTCAAAATAGTGTTAAGATGTAAGAGGACTCGTTTTAAATCCTTATATTAACTTCACTGTCTGTCGTGGTCAGTCGGGCGGAAAAAGTGTGGGACGTGGTGGTCGAGAGGTAGCGCATTGTATCAAATTTCAGATCGATCGAAAGTACCCTAATTGAATTCATGAATTTTGAGTTTATCGCTATGTAGCCGTCTGCTACAGTTGACCTCCATAGGTCACTGGAGTTCACCCCAGCAACCAATGACCACATTCCCGTTTCAACAGCAAGGGGATTTCAGTCTGTAAATATTTGATTCGTGGTTCGTATTATATTGAAGACAATCAATACTTTTATTTAAGTCTCATATATGAGGGATATATATATAGTCAAAAACTTTGTTTTTATGGTTTATTTTTATTATATATTTGTCTTTGGGAGGGTGGGTGGATAAAGGGAGCACATTTCTTACATTTGGCCGTTGGAATCATGGTTATGAATTTCTACAGTAACCTCATCTTATTACCTCATCTTATGACTTATGAAGAATACAACTTTTGTCTAAACAGTTTTTTTTTTTACATAACATGGCTATATATTCACTTTGATCGCAAACTTTGCTCTCTCATTCTTTGACTGGAAGGCAGCGGAAGGCTCGATTAAAATGATAAGGTCTTCACATAAAATTTTAGCACATATCAAAGCATTCTTTAATTATTCCAATAGTTTCTCAGGCTAGATTCTGCAAAGCATTTTAAAACTGTAATTGTTTACATAAATTCGGGCATCATTGACTTTATCAATAACACGTTTTCAAATAGCACAGACATGTTCCCAAATGTCATTTAGATTTAGATTAAGATTTTTTAAAAAAAATGTCATTGTGACCAGCAAAGTTACCGCGTCTTTTAATGTGTTTAGCTTTTCCCCTGTCTCATTCAGTTTAAAAAAAATAATAACTTTCAAAATAATCTGAAATGTGCTCTATATTTTATTCACTCTTTTGTATCCGATAGTCTGTTAAACTGTATGTATGTCCGTCCGACTGTCCGTAACGCTACTAATTTTAGAAAGCAACGCACCGCTTTAAAAAAAAGCCTTGAAAACAAATTACTGCCCCCAAAATAACTCTTTCCGAACGTCCGTATACAATTGTTCGATATGGAGATAAATGGATAAAATAAAAGAAATGAAAGTTCTGTATTAAATTATTTTTAAAAAATTCTGATAGGCCTATGTATTTTTTCAAAATTAATAGATTTCAGCTGAAATATATTTACTTAAATTACTTTGAAAACTCCCGTCATTTTTTACGGTAATATACTAGTAGAAGACACTAGTAAGATACGATAAGTTTAAAATAATTAGTTACGAAAAATAATTAGTCTACCCCTAAATTGACTAGTCTATAGGAGTGTGCACACTGCAGTGGTCCCCAGCCCTTGTATCGCCGCGGACAGTTTAAAGCTTAATATTTTACCGCGGTCCACTGACGGATGTGTGTATGTGTGGGTGTTTCGGGGCGGGCGGCTGCGTTATTGTTTATACGTAATACACGTATTTTAGATTGTTATGATTTAATAGTTTTAATTGCTTTAAAAAATAAAACACTATTACATTAAAAATAGAAACATAAATATCGACAATCGGGGAACAATAACTGGATACTTCCTGAGAGAAGCTCAAGAACCAAAAGCTATTGGCACTTTCTATAGCCAACCCAGGCAGTACTTTGCATTTGCTGGTGACATAGCCCTGCTTGCTTAAAGTACTAAAGACATATCAAAGACATACATTGAATTAGAAGATGCATCACCACAAGCAGGACTGGAAATAATCATCATCATCAACAACAACAACAACAACAACAAATGACCCTAGAAAGAGAATAACTGACAGGTGAAGACATTAAAATTAGGAACCACACTTTTGAAAAAGTAAATCAATTCAAATACCTAGGATCACTGCTAAATGAAAGTAATAAATTAATTTTAAAAATCGAAGAAAGAATATCTGCCGGGAATAGAGCATACTTAAGTAGTCAGGAAATCCTAAAAAACACACATTACAAGGGAAACAAAGAAAACTCTTTATAAAATGGTTATCAGACCAGCTGTGACATATGCAAGTAAAAATTGGACCTTAGCGAAAATTTCAGAAAACCTATTAAATACATGGGAAAGGAAAGTTCTCCGGAAAATATATGGACCACAAAAATGAGTTCGGATGGAGGTTAAGAACCAACCATGAACTATACAGTATATATCAGGAGACCACAATAGTTGCAGAAATTAAAAATGGCAGACTGCTCTGGGCAGGACGCCTAGAAAGAATGTCAAATGATAAAGGAGTAAAGGGGGTACACCACCAAAACCCCAGACGAAAACGGCTCAAGGGAAAACCTAGGCTTAGATAGTTGGATGATGTAGAAAATGATCTAGAACAACTGGGCATCCAATATTGGAGAAGAAAGGCGATGATAAGGCCTGAGTGGAATGAGGTCATGAGGCAGGTCCAAGCCCTACATGGGCTGTAACGCCACAAGGATGGGATGGATGATTACACTAAAAATGAATTTATAATGGTATAGTTTTCTAACGTACAAAAACTTTAAATCAACGAGAAACAATGATTTGTTACTCTGCAACGAGACGTGTCATCTGGTATGAGCAAACGATGCCTAAGGTGTGCTGCTTATGTCAGTTCACTCCTTTGTTTTATTTTGTTTGGAACACTGCAGAAAACCCGCTTCACATATATACGATGTCGGAAAGGGCAATGAGGATTTTATTTCTATAGTGCGAATACTCCGCCATGAACGAATTTAATTAAGAAGACTGCAAGAGTTGTTTTCTCAAACATAGTTTTAAGACCACCGTCTATTGCGATATTGAGCAGTTAAACTTCTTCTTGAGTTTATATGCAAGACTAGTAGTATAGTATGTCGGAAACGATTATCATTTTGGAGGCGTACGCCTCTGACGTCACTTCCGGTCTATGACGTCACATGTGGTGGGCGTGGTT
>MUZC01000313.1:273644-287322 GCA_002072015.1 Radix auricularia | reverse complement strand
CTAGCAGCATAAAAAGTATTGAATTCAAATATCACAAGTACAAGCTTCTAGCAGCATAAAAAGTATTGAATTCAAATATTACAAGTACAAGCTTCTAGCAGCATGGAAAAGCAAATCAAGGGTAAGATACAGATGATTTCATGCGGTGGCGTCGCTAGGGGGGTGCGGAGGGGGCGGGCCGCCCCGGGTGACACCATCAGGGGGGTGACACCAGACTGTAAAATTCTATGTATTACCGTTATTTGGCACTGGAAAACTCGGAGGACTTCTATGGGTTAAATCGTGCGGGGGTGGCATCAAAAGCTACCGCCCCGGGTGACACCATAAGCTACCGCCCCGGGTGACACCAACCCTAGTGACGCCTCTGATTTCATGTCCATGGGCCTCTGTCTAAATGTTCCCAAAGTAATTTAATTTTAATAAATATATTTTACCTATAGACAATTTTAAACAGATTGCATAATTAAATTTATTCAATAACCTGCCCATAAAACTAACACAAGAGTTGCCTACCCATAAAACTAACACAAATGTTGCCTACCCATATAACAAATACAAGAGTTGCCTACCCATAAAACTGACAGAAGTGTTGCCTACCCGTAAAACTGACACAAGTGTTGCCTACCCATAAAACTAACACAAGAGTTGCCTACCCATAAAACTAACACACATGTTACCTACCCTTAAAACTAACACAAATGTTGCCTACCCATATAACAAACACAAGAGTTGCCTACCCATGTAACTAACACAAGAGTTGCCTACCCATATAACTGACAGAAGTGTTGCCATTTTGTTCTGAAAACGTCAGAGAATAGGCCTGCATTCTGAAATGTCAAATCAAAACAAAATCTATTGGTAACGATTAAACGAAAAAACTTTTCAATTTTTGGCACAGTTTCAAACAAGTCATTAGAGAAAAATATAACAGCCATGGTTTAAATTAAAACAGTATATCATATAGCTATACAGCCATTGTTTAAATAACAATTGTATAAAGTATTGCTAAACAGCCATAGTTTAAATTAAAATAGTAAATGATATAGCTATACAGCCCCAATAGCTTTACAAACTAAAGGCACCAGAGGGTACTATAGCTAACCTTTAAGCTTATAATGTTAACTAGAGCCCATTAAAAAACAACGGGATATAATTGCATGGGCATTTGATAATTTGTCAAATACCAAAATTATTTTCATTATTTTTGGGGGGGATGCTACCGTCATGTAATAATTCTGAATTGGTCTTTAGATTTAAAATGTAATGTATATTTTAGCATAAGAATATGTTTTAAAGTGAATTAACTTTTTTTCAATGGAAACACATAATTTTATTAGATTTCAACATAAGTTTAATAAACGTTTATTTCATTTGCCCCAGGTGACCTGATTATTGAAAAGTCCTTTCTCTCCCCAACTCCCGTCGCCTGCAGTTGGTCGACCTCTGATTTCAGAATAACCGAGACCGTTTGTGTCCATTCACTGACAACCAAAACCAAAGGACAATGACTGAAATAGAAATGAGTTGCTTGGAATACAAAACAATAATTTTCTTATTCAAATTTTTTCCTTTAGTTTTTTTCTATCCTGAAACTTTCCAAATAGATCTTTTCAGAAGTTATCAAAAATCAAATAAAGATTCAAGGATCAATAATGCTTAAGTTGATATAAATAAATGAGATAACATGATACACTTTGGAGGTTAAACAGTTGTTATATATCAATAAAAGAATCTTAAAAGAAGAGGTGGATAACCTATAATAAACCAAATGTGTACTGTTGTCAGAATCTTAGTGAATAATTGGATACACCTGTACAAGCCAGATGAGGACGGGTTGTCACAAACTTACGTCAGACTGAATGTGACGTATCTGTTCCCCCAGGCGGTCACGGGCAAGGCCTGGAAAGTCTCTGTTGTTTGATGAATGTCTCCCATGATGACAGTCAGACTGAAGGCTCTAACTCCAACCAGATGATAGGTCCAAGTTGATTGAAGGGTCAGTGCTTCTCTTGGACTTGGGGGACATAGGAAATCATTTATTGCTTTTCTCGGACTTGGGGGACATAAGAAAACATTTATTGCTTCTTTTGGACTTAAGGAGGGGTACATGAAAACATTAATTGCTTCTGTTGGACATGGGGGACATAAGAAAACATTTATTGCTTCTGTTGGACTTTGGGGGGACATAAGAAAACATTCATTTCTTCTGTTGGACTTGAGGACCGTAAGAAAACATTTATTGGACTTGAGGAGGGGTACATAAGAAAACATTCATTGCTTCTCTTTGACTTAGGGGACATACGAAAATATTTATTGCTTCTGTTGGACTTGAGGGACGTAAAAAATATTCATTGCTTCTGTTGGACTTGGGAACATAAGAAAGTTTTAAATATGAAGAAAAGTGATTTCTACGATAAACAAAATAAAGGGACCAGAAACGCTCTCAGGCTTCTTCTAAGGGGGTCATAGGTTATTCATAGGTCAGCTCCTTTACTTCAAGAAGTTTTGAGGTCCACTTACTGAAAGCTACGATCCAAGTGATAATCACAGTTGGTCATCTTGAGGATGTGGACAGTGTCATTTAATTTCTCCACATCGTTAAGTATCGCTCTGATGTTTACCTAGAAATAAGAAAATATTTTACTCTAGACATGAAAGTAACCGATGTTCAAAAATGGAATTGAAATAATGATTTGGCAACAAACTTCCGTTCTCAATACTTTGATTAGGAAAAGAGAATAAAGGCATTTTTAATGTGACCCTTAAAAACAGTGGCGTAGCTAGAGGGGGGTGGTGGGGGTGGTCTGCCGCGGGCGGCACACATTTTGAGGGCGGCGTTTGAGGGCAGTTAATAAGTACAGACATTTCCGACTACCGCCCTTTAATTTTAGAAGGGATAAAACCAAGGTGAAACAAAAATATACATAATTTTGAGTCTTAACTAACGAGTCGCACAACATTTGTTTGATTACATATCGGTTGTTAAAACTAACTCAAAGTCGTTCAAAAATTTAAGATCGCTCAAAAAAGGTATCGATTTGTTTGGAAAATCAATCGGTATACGTAACAGATGTATGAAAACAATACACGAAAACACTTTGCCGCTGTGCTAAAAAATATGTCTTACTAATATCACCACATCATTTTTTTTCATGGAATTTCAACATTTTTACTTGCAAGTAGTAATTTATGGTATTGTTTCAGTTTTCACAACGGTATTGTAAAGGAATTATTAAATTTTAAAATTATTTCGTTTTTATTGCATTTAAAGAAGCACACATTAAAATACTTTTTTTTTAAAAAAAATGTTACGCTTATACAATTGAAGTAATGTGCAAATAATTTGTTTTTTGACAAGACCATAGAACAAGATATTACAAATAATTTGAGAATTCGATAGCATAAAACACGATTTTATTCTACGAAAGTTAGTCAAGTAAATGTATAAATATGTTTATATACTAATGTATACAATTTCTTTGTAAAAAAATAATTTATCTATCAATACAAAATAAAAGCATATTAATTTGGTAATGTTTTTTCGAATGAGTTGCCTCGTTTGGGGAGGGCGATGGATCTGCGATCTTGTGGCTTTAAAAAAGTATATTGTATTTTTATAAGTGGGTTCATTTTATTTTTATGCGGCCTATTTTATTACCGTTTACATACGTATGGTAATAATGTTATGCAATGATAAAATGTTTCCCACCTTTTTTCGCTTCAATTACAATTATTTATTCATGTTTATTTAATTCATAAAAATCCATCATATGTTTGACTTAATAAAGGGGCATCCATAAATGACTTCACGTTATTTTGCCTGATTTTATACCCCTCCCCCATTGTCACACGTTGTCATAAAAACATAGAATCTATTTTCCATATGACTCACAAAGCTTTGGCCATCCCCCCCCCCCATAAAACCGTATTTTCTATTTGAAAATGAGCATGTTTCAAATTAATTTTTTGTCTTTTGAATTTGTTTTTAGTGTAAGGCTGCACTATATTATTGTAACAGACGTGAAGCCACCTAAAAGGTCATTAAATAAAGTGTCATTAATCAAACATTTAAGTGTAATTTTTATTTAAGTTGCGCGTTTTTCCCCGCCCGGGGCATGACGTCATTTATGGATGGTCTCTAAAAAGGGCGTCAACTTGGAGACCGCCCCGGGCGGCAAAAGTTCTAGCTATGCCACTGCTTAAAGAAGAGCACTGATTAAGGCTTAAACAATTTGAATATATAATTGCAACTGTAAAAAAAACCTGTTATAACGAAACCTTGGACTCATTTTGAAACATTTCATTGCAGTTAATTTTCTAAGATTTTTCCATTTTTTAATTGGTGTAAGATATATAATAGCACGTAAATGTCTGGATCATTGATCATAGCATAATGTAAATTGAGTTTCTAAACATTCGTCCCCACTACTCATGACATAATAGTTTATTTTTAATTTCTAGCAGGAAAAAAAACTATAATCATATGTGATTTTAAAAAGTGTTGAACATTAAACAGTGTTAACATTTTTAAGCCATGTTAACATTTATTTAAGCCATGTAAACGTTTCTCAAACATTTAACAGTGGACTTTAAGTGTGCAAAATTTTTCTTTTTGTGTCCCATATTCTTGTGGACGTAGAGGTTCTAACGGTTCCATTAGAACTCTTTTGGAGCTTGGTAACCTTGGCGGCGCCAATCTCCCCCCCCCCCCAGGTCAGCGGTGGACTTTTTATCGATGTTCATTCATCATTCTTATTGTGACTTTGCGTGGGCTCGATCCCACGCCTCTCATATTGTGAGACGAGTGCACTGTTGACTTCATTACCCAGCCGAAAAACATTTATTAAACGGTGCTAAACATTTTTTAATTAGTTTTAATCATTTTTTTTTTCAAAAATATATATGTATACTTTATCATGACAGTAAGATATATGCGCAGTTAGTCATTTTATATGTGCAGGTTTTTTCTAGATAGCGGAAGTTGTTGGTTTTAAACAAATTAAATTATTGTGTTTAAACGTACAAACTTGAAATCCTGTTGTAGTTCATATGTTTAGCTATTAGCTTAAATAGACTTAGATTAACATTCGTATTGTATTTCATATGTTTGCTATTAGCTTAAATAGACTTACATTAGCATTCGTATTGTATTTCATATGTTTAGCTATTAGCTTACATAGACTTAGATGAACATTCTCAAATTCCCACAACATGATATATTACCGCAAATAGTGTTTCTGACCAGGATGACATAGAAAATACAACAGTAGAACTATCACTGTACATCCGGGGTACGGAGAACATGAACGTTCTCCCCATTGACGTCACAGGGGCTGAAGCAATTAAACAATCATTATTCTACATATAAAAATATTCACAACAAAATCAGCAAATTCAAGAAACAACATAAAATGCTCCTTTTTTGCTTGTAAAATTATTTGAAATGTACTAGAATCTTGAGCAATAACATATTTGATAAACGTATACCCGTGTAAAATAATTTTGACGTTTTTGTAAAGTGATAGCCGTTTAAAGTATATTTTACCTCGGCCGTCATTGGCCCTTACGAGGACCTTCTCACCTCAATTAAAAAGGGGAAATTACGATGGTTCGGAAAAGTAACAAGATCAGGAGGTCTCTAAAAGACCATATTGCAAGACACAGTCCAGGGAAGAAGAAAAAGAGGCAGACCAAGGACGAGATGGGAGGACGATATTAAAGATGGACCGGCCTGTCATTTAGCGACTCCCAGATGACAGCATAGGACCGTGACACATGTCATGAGATAATGTGCAGCTCAAAATGGTGCCCCCAACGACCCAACGACGGGTTCAGGGTCAGTTCAAGTTCAAGTTCAATATTCGTTTGAAGTATACTAGGTCCTGGTACAATAATTATTAATTTGTAAAAGTGAAAGCCGTTCAAAGTATACTTTACCTCGGCTGCCCAAACATATTTGTAAAGTGAGATAAAGCTGAAGTACTACGATCATCTCTGCCAGCCTCACAAACACACAGATCTAACAGGATTGCAAACACACAAAAACGTGATAGTTTCTCCATAATGTTGTAAATTCATTATATAACTGCAGTGTCGTCTTCATCGAGATTGTTTGTGATGAGAGGTAGCACAAACGTAGGTCGGAGTACTGCGATATGTAAGTACCTTTAATAGAGATAAATCTGTCAATTATTGAACGTAATATGAACATAAAAAATAGATGTCTTTTATGTGACATAATGATCAATGTATGATTTGAACTAAATAGCCAAAGGTCAATGTAAACACACGAAAGTTTCTGTAGCGAATGTAAACATAAGAAAGTGCCTGGTATCAATGTAAACACAACAAAATACCTGAATTCATGCTAACAATGTAAACACAACAAAGTATGTCAGATCTATTACTAATTGATACTAGTTGAGTTATTATAAAATTTCCCGATTTGTTTTCGATTAAGAAAATCAGTAAGTCACTTACTAAGTACGATGTTACATTCATATGGTGATTGAAAAGGATAATTTTACTCTTACATCTATTTCGACTTGGATTTTCGTTTGTCTTACAATTATTATGATTTTAAAAAAGCATCTAGCGCTATGTTATCCTCAAATTTAGTTAATAAGAAAAAGAATAACATTTTTATATAACACATAAAAAACAAAATGGTGCATTTTCAATATTTTTTTATTTTCGGTGTGCAAAAACCAAGTCTGCAAAAACTTTTAATTTTATTGTTTTACTTAAATGTGAAGTATATCTAGATTTTCCCATTCAATTTTTTAAAAAAAACTTTGCACGAACAGGAAGTAGCCTCATATTTTGGCCTTGGTTATCTGATTAGTGTACATACTTGTCCACTGAATCAGTAACAGTCTGGAGTAAACTTTCAAATATCCAATTCAGATTTTCAAAAAATAAAACTGTTTTCAATTAAATCAAACTGCATCTCATATATTATAAGTTTTTCCACAGGTTGATAAACGTATCACATTAAGCTCTTATTGATATTTAATAAAGTCTTAATATTTGGTTGGTAGTCTTATGGTTGATATTAAATAAAGTCTAAATGTTAGGTTGCTAGGCCTACGGTTGGCCGAATAAAATGGAAAAATATTATAACGGATCACAATTGTCGGCTTAACATTTCTCAAATTGGTCTAGCATATTTATAAATAAACTTAGGTACTTTAAACATTTAGAAAAGTAAAATGACGCATCTTGATGCAGTTAAATGCGTTTACTTTTTAATGTGAAAACTTTCAATGAAGTTAAACCTTTAACTTTAACAAAGAACATTTCCTGTGATTTGAATGGGTAGGGATTGGTGTTGTTAATTATTTTTTCATTATTTAATAAAAATTTTCATCTTGAACTTGAATTATTAGATATTTAATGAAATGTTAACATTTGCTGCTAGAAAAGTACCAATTGACTGACAGACCTAATTTAGAAGTTGTTGACATCGACGGATGAGACACAATGTCAGCTGTACTGCAGGGAGTGCTGTGATACAATGTCAGGGAGTACTGTGATACAATGTCAGGGAGTACTGTAATACAATGTCAGAGAGTACTGTGATACTATTTCAGGGAGTACTGAGACACAATGTCAGCTATACTGGACGTTATACCTTACTTTGCGTCTTTGGTTGCAGGGAGTGCTGTGATACAATTTCAGGGAGTTCTGTGTAAGCCAACATTAGATTCAAACCATCATCACATCAAACGTTTTTCCTGTCATTATATTTTTCTTTTCTTATAAATTCAACTATTGTCATGTTATCCCGCCCACTGTATACTTAAATCATTAAAAAGAACACATAAATCCATTTTACCAACTTATATCGCCATAATTTTCTAAAAAATAGTTATTTGCCATGCCCAAATTTTATATTGAAATTATCATCCATGTTCACAACTTGAATTTCTACCTAAATCACTATTTATATTTTTTTAAAATTTAAATGGGCTGTTTTATTTCAATCAGTCTAAGATTATTTAGCCTCGTTTAGAGTTTTGATTACTTAGCCTCCTTTAGAGTTTCAGATGTCTATATATATATAAATAATACATGACTTATAATACATCTGTCTTTAAATGGTATCCAAATGCACTTAATCTTATAAAAAATTAGATAAAAGAAGTTTCAATGTCCGTCCTGCCAGAACTACTTGACCAGTTCTATTAGACCAGATCTATCTGACCAGTTCTGTATGACCAGTACTATTTGACCAGTTTAAGTTTTATTTGACCAGTTTGAGTTGACCATTTCTATATTACCAGTTCTATTTGACCAGTTCTATTTGACCAGTTCTATTTGACCAGCTCTATATGACTAGTTCTATATTGTGTTCTATGTTTATCTATCCTTATCTACTCTCACTGTTATTCTGCTCTTCACACACTTGGTTAATTATTCTTAAAACACTGAACACAAAGGCAGAATGTACAACTAATTACTTTTAATCACTTAACTTCTGTACAATCAGTATTCGTACCTCTCCCTAACACTTGCGTCTATCTACCTATACCTCCTCCTTCCTAACTGCTCGTCTCTCCCTGCGTCTCTGTCTGTCCGTGTCTCAGTCCGAGCGTTCGTCCATTCCACGCTCCGCCTCCTCCAACTTCCTGTCCGACGGTCAACTGTCAATCATCTTGTACCACCCCTAGGTAAGACGGGGTGGGTTGGTTTGACGTAACCCGCAATGGTCACTAATCCCCCCTTTCCTCTGCTCTGACCCGTTCTCAATTGTCGGCTCCTTTCATCTACCGTTCGGCCGAGTATCTCGGTCTGGGCCTACCTGACACCCGGGCTAGATTATTTGCCCACGTGGTCAGCTCCCGTCTACAAAGCCTCGTTCGTCCTTTGATTCCCAAGTTCGCACCTCTGGTCGTCTGGACTCGCCCGTTAGTCCAGCGGCACCTCAAAGGCCAAACATACGCAGCGCCCTAACCGCCCTAAATTCCTAACAATATGACCAGTTCTATTTGACCAGTTCTATTTAACCAGTTCTATTTGACCAGCTCTATATGGCTAGTTCTATATGACTAGTTCTATTTGACCAGTTCTATTTGACCAGTTCTATTTGACCAGCTCTATATGACTAGTTCTATATGACTAGTTCTATTTGACCAGTTCTATTTGACCAGTTCTATTTGACCAATTCTGTTTGACCAGCTCTATATGACTAGTTCTATATGACTAGTTCTATTTGAAAAGCTCTATTTGACCAGTTCTATTTGACCAGTTATATATGATTAGTTCTGTTTGACCAGTTCTATTTGACCAATTCTATTTGACCAGCTCTATATGACTAGTTCTATATGACTAGTTCTATTTGACCAGTTCTATTTGACCAGTTCTATTTGACCAGCTCTATATGACTAGTTCTATTTGAACAGCTCTATTTGACCAGTTCTATTTGACCAGTTATATATGACTAGTTCTATTTGACCAGTTCTATTTGACCAGTTCTATTTGACCAGTTCTATTTGACCAGTTCTATTTGACCAGTTCTATTTGACCAGTTCTATTTGATCAGTTCTATATGACTAGTTTATTTTGACCAGTTCTATATGACCAATTCTATTTGACCAGTTATATTTGATTAGTTCTATTTTCTCCCATATTCCAGCCGTGCTCTACACAATGGGTCCTGTGTTTATGGTCGCTGTGCCGAAGCTGTTGACTGACATAGGCACCATACGATTCTTCATGTGCACACTGTCCAGAGAAGATTTTAAGGTCTTTGATTTTCTTACGCCCACTTTTAACTAACCATAACCCTACACCTAACTTTATTCCACTTTTCAAAGAGTTAGAATCGTGGATTCATACGTAACCCTGACCCCATCCCGGTTATTTGTTGTAAATTCCTATAAAAATGTATTTACAAATGATTCTAGAGACTGTAATAATATCTTATTTAATTAAATACTAAATTTATCTGTAGTTTAATAACAATTATCTGGTAAATAAATAAAAACGAATAGGCAACAAGTACTGGACTATAAATTTTGGGAGAAATTATTGTGTCTTAATAATCTCGAGAACTAAAGTTGTTGTTTTTTGTTTTTTACAAACAAACATTTGCTAAACATTTTTACAAACCAAACCCAAGTCCGTTCGGTTTGGTTTTGATTTACCGTTTGGCTTTGATCTATAATTTTGCTTTGATCTATCGTTTGGCTTTGATATTGTTTGATAAGAAATTCGTTTGACTTACTTCTAATAGAAATTGCTGAAGATGTTTTCGTGAGATTTAGTTGAAACTATTTTAAAGTAGATTTTGAAACTTTTTTTATGACTCGCAATATATTTTTTCAAGTCTCTTTTCGCACCTTTACTTAACGCAAAGTGCCCAATGTATTTTTTTCTATTGGTAGAGTTGTGTCGCTGAACTTTTAATTGAAATCTCAGTGGAATCTTGTTAGTTAATATAACCCTAACCCTTCCGTGCCAGGATCGGCCTCGTCAGCCATCTGTGCACAAATAGGCAAAACCAGTCCCAGTAACCCTCGGATGACTAGAGTGGTCCTCGTCGACTGGACGGACGAACAAACGAATCCTAACCCTAACCTATAGGAATCTTGTTAGTTAATGTAAAATGCAAATGGAAGATACAATTTTTAAAATGCACGATCCCTTCAACACTTGGCCCCGAAGCCGTAAGTTTATTTATAAAGTGCCTCATACTAACTACTGAGGGGGCTTCAAATGTTCAATGTTTCCCTTTCGCTTGCAGCATAAGTTGACCTGCCTGTCATTCTCAATTTTTACAAAGTGAAAGGTCACTAGCTGACATGTATAGGTCACTAGCTGACATTTAAAGGTCACTAGCTAACACGTAAAGATCACTAGCTGACATGTAAAGGTCACAAGCTGACATTTAAAGGTCACTAGCTGGCATGTAAAGGTCACTAGCTGACATGTAAAGGTCACAAGCTAACATGTAAAGGTCACTAACTGACATGTAAAGGTCACTAGCTGACATGTTTTTTGTTTTTCTGTCCTTTCTTTTCACCATTGTTTTCAGGTATACTCTTCTAAACTTCCGGCAGTCCTACCCACTATCAGCACACTTTGTGGACTAAAGTGTACTAACCCAAAGATAAATTTAACCTGTTTATAAAATAAAACGTTTCCCTTAACCACTAATGATTTGTTAACCTCTAATTTTTATAATTAAGCCTTTTGGGATAGGATTAATTTATAATGCAGCTGATTGGAATAGGATTATGTCATAATACAGCTGTTAGGAATAGAATAATGTCATAATACAGCTAATAGGAATAGGATTATGTCATAATACAGCTGTTTGGGACAGGATTATAGTTAATCTTGTTTTAGCGTTGGCGTTACCTTGGTAGGTAATAGTAATTTAAAATAAACTCCTAACGTGGCATAGGATGTGAAACACGATTAAGTGTCGGACGCACGAATATTCTGTATAGGCCAAAGGTAGCGTCTGTAATATATAAGATAAGATATTGCACGCATCGTTTATTTTCAGGTGAATATCTCGGCTGAATGGTTTACAGGGAAGCCACTCAACGACAAGGTCACTCTCAGTAGAGTTCATGTTCTAGAATATCTGCTCAATAAAATTTATTAGTAAGTATAGGAGAATACTAACACTTAACCCTAACCTAATCCTTAACACTAACACTTACTTGAACCCGAAATCTAACCTAACCCCTAACCCGAAGCCACTCACTGACAATGTCATTCTAAATAAAGTTCATTTTATGGAATAACTGGTAAATAAAATGTACTAGTTAATAAAGGGGTTACAAACTTGAACATTTACTAGTAAATATAGGGGTTACAAACTTGAACATTTAATAGTAAATATAAAGGGTTCAAAGTTATACATGTCAAAGCGAAGTTTAGAATACTGAGTCAAAAATTTCTTATTTTATGAGCAGGATTGTAAAATTGTACAGAAAATAACCAACATAAAGAAATGGTGGAGAAATGAATGTTGATGCTTGAAATGAAAAAGATCAGTTTAGGACGTAATGTCAAGAGGGTAGATGAATAGTGAAGTCTATAGTGCGCTCGCTTGACAAGCTGAAGGGCGTGGGATCAAGTCCACATTACAGCTATCATAAAAATGATTTTCCTAAACTGAAATATATTTACGTGAAAAAATATTGTATAAAGTGCAGTAATGTAATAAAGTTTGCAATAAAGTACATTGACATATCGATCAATACAATCAAAGAGAAAAGGAAATGCTGGATAAAAAAATGTGATCTAGTAGTTCTAGGCTCAGTTTAACAAAACGTAAAAAATAAAGTTTTTGACTATAAATCCTTTATTAACGAGAAACTAAAACATTTTTAACACAGTGCGCCTCGTGAGACAGATTAGCTATTAAGGGCATTTACATTTACGGATAGGGAATATATTTTAAAAATTATTGTCAATTTAATACGCAACAGGAAAGTATTAAAAAGGTCGTTCAATATAATACGCACAGCGACACTCAAGCAAAAAAATTAACATGCTACACGGAGATAAATAGTGGTAATCTAGAAATTCCTTAATTTAATTACAGTACATCTTTCGATCTGGAATTTTGATGGATCATTTTAGCACTTGAGTATCGACAAAATTTCATCTCACTAGCTTACGAGGAAGTGGTTTAAAAATCAATCAAAAGTTTTTTTTTCGGTATTCAAGAAACCAATCAAGCACAGGCCACGTTTAAAGGATTTAAAATGAGAATGATGGAGCAATTTTATGCGCACACGCTTTAAGGAACTTGTTCAGCATGAGGAAAGAGCAAGAAGAACTAGGGTTGAGCAATGACGTCATTTTCAACTGGCAGGGGACAGGGTGGACTAAATGTGTTACTTTTATCTGTCGATTTTCAGTTTCTCGTATGTTTGTAATAAACGATGCAACAAGGGCTCTAAGCCCTGTGTTTTAAATGGCTAAGTATTTCTTTCTCTCAAGTTCCACCACAGAGCATTGCTACTTGCTACAAGTGATTTAAATCTCTATGTATTTCTTTCTCTCAAGTTCCAGCACAGAGCATGGCTACAAGTGGACCTACCGACTGGTAGCGCCGTATTCCTTTGGGTTGACAGTTGCTATGGAGGAGCCTCACCAGTCGGCAGATACGTTCTTGGCCCTTCCGGTCGATTGCTGGTGGTTGAAATACTTTGTCTTTGAACTCAAGTGAGTAACATGGAGATGGTATTTGGAGACACCATCTGCTAGACCTGTCAGTTAAACTATGAGTCATCGTCATCTGCTAGTCCTGTCAGTTAAACTATGAGTCATCATCTGCTAGTCCTGTCAGTTAAACTATGAGTCATCATCTGCTAGTCCTGTCAGTTAAACTATGAGTCATCATCTGCTAGTCCTGTCAGTTAAACTATGAGTCATCATCTGCTAGTCCTGTCAGTTAAACTATGAGTCATCATCTGCTAGTCCTGTCAGTTAAACTATGAGTCATCATCTGCTAGTCCTGTCAGTTAAACTATGAGTCATCATCTGCTAGTCCTGTCAGTTAAACTATGAGTCATCATCTGCTAGTCCTGTCAGTTAAACTATGAGTCATCATCTGCTAGTCCTGTCAGTTAAACTATGAGTCATCATCTGCTAGTCCTGTCAGTTAAACTATGAGTCATCATCTGCTAGTCCTGTCAGTTAAACTATGAGT
>MUZC01000313.1:254109-264206 GCA_002072015.1 Radix auricularia | reverse complement strand
TCAAATCGAGGTTTATCCGCACCAAGCACAAACTCAATCAGTATTGGGAGGTGGTCGCTTCCAACCTCTTTCAGTACTTCCAGTCTATGCCTGGACTCTAGGTCCGCTGAGATTAGCGTTAGATCTGGGCGGGACTCCGTGCTGTGTCCCGTGTGCAGCAGCGTCGGCTCGCTGTGCTCGTTTTGCAATCTGATCAGGTTCGTACCAATACAGATATCCTCAATATATCGGCCTGACGCATTCCGCTCGGTGTAGCCCCAGTCGGGAGACTGTGCATTGAAGTCTCCTGCTATTATCGTACGACTTAGCGTGACGTCTTCCCCAATTGGAAGCGTCATTGGGTTCCTGGGCGTATTATAGACATTACTTATCGTAAAGCCAACGTCGCCTTTGAATACCCTTACAGTTAGGGTATCTGTGTTGCTGTAGCACTTGGCTTCAAGCAGCTCCACCGTTACATCATTCCGGACCGCTGTGGCAAGGCCCCGGCATCGCCGGTCGCACCTGCAATGGTATAGCGAGTAACCAGTTATGTGAAACGGCTTACCCTTTAGAAGCGTTTCTTGGAATAATGCTACGTCCACATTCCTTTCGTGGAGTAGTTTAGTTACTTCGTGCGCCTTTTGCCTAATACCACAGACATTCAATTGCAAAACTACCAGGGCTTGTTCTGGACGGCCCTTCGCGCCCTTACCAATACGGTCAGTCGCCGGTTGACCGATGGGACATGGCCTGTCGTGCGTCACCACGCCCAGAGGGGTGGTATCTTCCCCAGCCAGCATACCACCATTAACCGGAACTTGGGGGTTTATAAGGTCCATTCCAAGACCTGCTTTTTTCGAAATTAGAACCATTAATTAAGAGAGGGAGTAGGCAGAAATATTCAACTCATTGAGGGCGATTCGTGTGCGTTTCGCCCCTTGCCCAGAGAGTCTTTCGGTCTTCGGCGTTCCTAGCCGGGAAATGTTGGGTTTAAACCTGCTCCTGTACCCAGCACCGGACCTCACGGTGAGGTCTAGCCCATCCTAACGTTATTACGATAGGATCCGGTGCTTGTGTTTGGCTATTGCGCCGTGGTTATTATTTTCAGGTCGCAGCCACTTCCGCTTCCTTACTCATCCCCCAGGCCACGGAGAGGCTAACCACTTCTTAGGGGACTATGTACTAAACCATACACTTAAACATAAAATATTGTATGTATTTAATTTACCACAACAAGCACAAGACGAGTACAAATAAGCATGACTAATGACCTACGGTAGGGTCGGCAAATCGCAGTTTATGGTTGACAGGCTATGGTCGTGCAGAGTTCTGATATCTTCCTGATGTAGTTTGTGTCAGTTCTTTCCCATGAGCGTATGATATGCCACTAGTCGTATCTAGCATTTAGAACTTATCCTCAGAGATGCATAAACTCTAAATTTAATATATATCCCTAGTGATGTTTTATGTCTAGTTTATATCCACTTCCTTATAGATGCCTAAACTATATAGATTTAATCTACGTCGTCAGATATGCCTTAACTCTAGATTTCATCTATGTCCTTAGAAATGGCTAAACTCTAGATTTAATCTTTGTCCCTAGAGATGCTTCTGCCCCTTGAACTGTTTGGAAGTGAATTCGTGGTCATCCACATCCCCGCCATTTTTCACTTGACCTACTTTCACATTCTCGCGGGATCCAGCAAGACTCGCGTGAACATCACTTTAGACCACTCTGGTCACATGTCAACATTGTTACTGGACGATGCCGGGGACGGGGAGCTGGTGGTAAGAGTGGTCACTTCTTTACAGCTCTGAACACATTGTTTCATATGCTTAGACACATTATTTCATGTACTTGAACACATTGTTGCATATGCTTAAACACATTATTTCATATGCTTAAACACAGTATTTCATATGCTTAAACACATTATTTCATATGCTTAAACACATTGTTAGAGATGGTTGAACTTATTGCTTCATATGCTTAAACACATTGTTATAAACGGTTGAACACATTTTTTCATATGCTTAAACATATTGCTACAGACGGTTGAACACATTATTTCATAAGCTTAAACACATTGTTACAGACGGTTGAACACATTGTTTCATATGCTTAAACACATTGTTTCATATGCTTAAACACAGGGTTCATATGCTTAAGCACATTGTTTCATATGCTTAAACACATTGTTATGGACGGTTGAACACAATTAGGTGATAGTCGTTAATAGCCTTAAAACTGGCATTAACTCGTCTTTCATTGTCAAATAGATCATTTATTTAAATTAAAACGCACAAAATGCAAGTGACATTTACAGGTCAATTTTTTCATAGCAGTTGTATGAATTGTGTCAATGTTTATTGTGCAGACATCAACATTAGTTTAAAGACGTGGACAGCTTTCAATGTGCAATGTAATCTCAAATCCTCCTGCACTTTAATTAAATCAAGACAAAGAAGTCTCTTGTAGCCATTGCAGAGGCGTCACTAGGTTTGGTGTCACCCGGGGCGGTAGCTTTTGGTGTCACCCCCTCACGATTTAACCCATAGAACTCTTCCAAGTTTTCCAGTGCAAAATAACGGGAATATATAGAATTTTACAGTCTGGTGTCACCCCCCTGATGGTGTCACCCGGGGCGGCCCGCCCCCACCACACCCCACTAGCGACGCCACTGAGCCATTGGTACATTATGGACTATAATTCTTGATTCAAGTACTTTACAGAAACAGATACAGTCGGACCCGGTTATGTCGTCGGCCTAGGGGTTTCCCGAAAAGCGTCGAGATAATAGGATTGGCGAGATAACCGAGGTCGATATATAAGTGGGTTCGACTTTACATTAATCTTTGTCGTGGTGTACTTTAATCAGAACACGACTGTAATCTTTATATTCTAGTCCTTTAATCAAAACACGACTGTAATCCTTATCTTCTTTGTACTTTAATCAAAGCGACACTCAAATCCTTATTTTCCAGTACTTTAATCAAAGCGACACTCAAATCCTTATTTTCCAGTACTTTAATCAAAGCGACACTCAAATCCTTATTTTCTAGTACTTTAATCCTTATTTTCCAGTACTTTAATCAAAGCGACACTCAAATCCTTATTTTCTAGTACTTTAATCAAAGCGACATTCAAATCCTTATCGTGTAGTACTTTAATCAAAACAAGACTCTAATCCTTATCTCCTAGTACTTTAATCAAAGCGAGACAGAGGCCATTGAGAACTCTTTGATGGTCAGAAGTGACAAAGACATTCAAGTGATTCTCGTCCAACAGTCGCCCTGTACAGACGACAGTGGCGACCCCATGCACCAGGGAGACGCAACACTTTTGTTGATCGTTCCCAACCGATTTTTCTACGTCAAGTACATATGGAGGTAACCAGTGGTAAACATTAGGAATAAGTGGTATCTTTTGGTAACCAGTGGTAACCATTGGAAATTAGTGGTAACTTTTGGTAACTATTGGTAACCAATGGAAATAAGTGGTAACTTTTGGTAACCAGTGGTAAACATTGGAAATAAGTGGTAACTTTTTGTGACCAGTGGTAACCATTGGAAATAGGTGATAATATTGGTAACCAGTGGTAGTCATTGGTGCAAGCACCCTCGGAGCAATCATGTTTATCTTATAAACGAAATTTGAAATGAATCTCTCCAAGTTAGTGAATTTATCCCTATGGATTTCCGCTTTGTGTGAGGTTTTTACTTGACTGCATAAGAAAGTTATATCTTTACTTGACTACATATGTAAGTGAGATTCATATCACTAATGAGCCACAGTGCCCTGACTAAAATTATTGAATAAAAAAATTAACACACTGTCTAAAACTGATTCCTATCCCTGAATATACACAGAAGGGTGCGTGAGTTAGTGATAGACTGAGGCAGGTAGTGATAGATTGAGTTAGCGAATGAGTGACCGAGTGAGTGGCAGAATATGTGAGGTATTGAGTAATAGAGTACGTGATTAAATTAGTGATATATTGAGTAAGAGTATGTGCAAACCACAGAGAAATATGTAGAGATAAGGAGAATTTAGACAAATAAGTTCATTAATTTGTAAGAAAAAAGCTAACCGTCCATTGTTCCGGCAGTACAATACAAATTATTTCCTTTTTCCAGGACGCCAAAATTCGTATCCAACCATTACGTGTCAATTGTTATTAAGAAATCAGATGTTCCATATTTAACACTAGACGGGACTACATTGCTCAATAGGTAATGGTTATGTTCATTGACTTCATTTCAATTACAGTAAGGCTGTGTAACGGTCAAACTATAACTAACAAGTGTATTTAAAAGAAGAAAGGTCATTAGTACTGGTAGGTGTATTAACTTTAATATTAAACTTTTGATACATAGGATACCAAGAATTCAAGATTTGAGATGCGAATGGTCCAACAATCTTTGAAAATTGATCGCATTAATTTTAAATATCATTATAAGTCAACTTTCAATTTTGAAGGAAAAATAACATTTTTTAAACTGAATATAAATATAAAATATAAACTACTGTTATAAAAATTCAATAATGTTTCTTAATGAAGAATTAATGACGGAATAGAAAATACCCCACTCTCAAGATCTAGTTTATTTAAAGAATAGTATTTGCTTTACAATCTATGGGCAGTCAATGGAATCCAGTCCTTGGGAGCGAACAATTCAAAGTAGGTCACGTCAAGATTATCAAGGGAGACCACTTCCTGTCCTCATCGAAATTTCACAAGTTTATGGCATACCTCTACGGCCTGGATTTCAACGTCTCATACATGCACCCTGGGGGATATCAGGTTTGTTAAATTGGGAACCATTGGCGCATGCACCCTGGGGGATATCAGGTTTGTTAACTTGAGAACCAATGGTGCATTCATCCTGGGGAATATCAGTTTGATAGCTCGGGAAACATTGGTGCTTGCACTCTGGTGGATATCAGGTTTATCAACTTGGGAACCATTGGTGCATGCACTCTGGGAAAACGACATTTTTATGTTAGGAACAATTTGAGTATACATCCTGTGAGTTTGAGGATTTGCATTCATTCCTTGGTATTGGTCTAATCTCATGCTTATTTCTGAATCATTTGTTATATTCATTCCTTTAATACAGACCTTATATATAGGTTATTTCTGAATCACTTGCTAATTGTTTAAATAATTCGTAGATTATCATGCTACATAAGTTTATTTGATTTTGAATAAATGGATCCTTTTGATGATATTCTTATTTCCTGCGACTAATTTTGTTTAACAGGATTGCTATTTTACGAGCCAGCTGCACAATGTTGACGACCAAGTTGACAATGATTGCGATGGTCTCGTAGATGAAGAAATTCTGGATTATAAAGGTGAGCAAATTAGACCAATTCCTGGGAAATTTATTTATTGTAATCGAACAATTTGAGAGCATTTTTATATTTTGTTCAATTTCTCGGAAAACAAAAGCATGAGAAAAAATCACTAGACCTCTATCTAGATTACAAGACCAATGGCCTGTGTTGGTCATGTGCTCTGACTAGGGCTATTAATATTTTTAAAGAAAATAGCTATCCAAGTACCCGTGCAAATTTCCAATAAAATTTTGGAATATTGGAATGTTCTCAGTTTTCAAATCATTTTTAATTGCAAAAAAGAGATGAAGATTTGCTGTCTTACTGTCTGAAATAAACGGCTCTTCATGTAGCCTGAACCGAAGATTTGGAGACAATCTTCACTTGTATATTACCGACTGTTGAACCTTTTTGCGATTGGACAAACTCACGTCCAGAACACAGATGAATCAATACTGAAATATGAGAAACTTAATTAAATATCTACAAATGAGGAACCTAAATCAATATTTGAACAAAGATACCACAAATTCTAGTTTTTTTTTAAAAAAACCTCAAATTTATATTCTGCATTAATTGTTATTGAAAAGAAGTTATTGACCGCCTTCCCGTCTTTCTATTTGGTAAAACAAGGATTCAGTTTAGTTTTGAGTCTCATCACACAAAAATAGGAACGGACCATAACTACGTGCTCGTGTGGATTTGAAGTTGTTTATAAAAAAAACATTGAGTCGGACTTAGATTTAGATTTAATAGAAATAGATTTAAAAACCTTTTCCAAAAATGACTATTATTATTATGTTGTTGTTTTTTATTAATCATTTATGTAACATTTTCACTTGGGGGTCCGTGGGCAAATTTTAGCTATAAAAAGTGGTCCATGGACCAAAAAATTTGGGAATCACTTGTTTAGATGTAATATTTGAAAACTGGCTCAACGTCCTTAACAGCCTTTTTTTTCTATCTTTTCGTCAAAGATAACGACAATGACAGCATGATTGATGAAGACAATCGTTCCAATGATGGTAAGTAGATCCTCGATCAAATTGTTGGTAAGTAGGCAATCGTTCCAGTTAAAGTCTATATCCTGAGGTGTGTACCGGATTCAAATCTTTTTAAACATGGCCGGATCCGGATATGGTCGGATTTTGTGAGGTGAATCCAGCCGGAGGCGGAGACGGATTTGTCAAAATGGTTGGTTTTCGAATTCGCCGAAGCTATTATACATATTTTTTATGGCTCTACTGGCCAGCCGGATTAGGCCTGATTTATAATGTTAAATTTTGCCGGAGCCGAAGTCAGAGCCGTATTTGTAAAATGGCCAGATTCCGGATTCACTAGAGCCGGAGTCAAAATCCGGTACACCACTAATATAAAAAAGACGGCTATAGCTCCGTTTTATACAAGATCACCGGACCCTCGCCCCACATGGGATGAATGTTGTATTTGCTTTGACCACCTAGGCGTTATGACACCCACTCTCTCCTTTCCTATATAGGCTCGCTCTGCTCTCTCTCAGATTTACTTTCATTGACTCTATGGATTTCACCGCAGCTAAGTTTCTTTTTTTATTTTTTATATTCGTTTTTTTTGTGTATTATATGTCCGCTGAAAAAGGCTCTTTGTCAAAACGTTCGCTGTTTTGTTACGTCCTGTCAGGCTAACCCTTACATTGTTTGTCCCTTTTTTCATTTACTTTTTATTGCTACGTTTGGAACAAAAATGCTGACAGAAAAAAAGGTTCATTTATGGGGGAAGTTTTCACACAGGTTTTTTTTTAAAACTTATACATATGACAATTATTTTATGTTTAAAAACGAAGTGGGGATATGAACTCATATATACAAGGTATTTGGTACTTTTAATAAGAGTTTATATATATGAGGTGTTTCAAAGGGGTGATTAGGGCTGTCAATATCGTTGAAAAAAGTTGCTATTGTACCTGTCAAAAATTTGAATGGGCACCCGGGCTACCCGTTTGCAATGCCTCAAAATGTTCGCCGTTGTGCCCACAATTTTATGGAAATGCAAATTTAGAAGCAGTGAGCCAGCGGTGGGAAAATGATGACATTGGAATACTACTATAATACAGTGGTGTTCAAAACCATAAGAAAGGGGGTACTTAAGTGATTTTTAAAAAACAATTTGTCGGGGAAAGGGGTGGGGGGGGGGGCTAAACAAAGTGTTAAAAATAAATGGTAGCAAGCATATCATGATGTGGCTGATTATTTCTAGGTCTTAGCTGACAACTGTTTTAATTATAACAGCTTTCCGGGACCTTCACCTACTGAGTAAACCCATCCCCCATTGAGTAGACCTATCCCCCACTAAGAGGACCCATCCCCCACTGAGTATACCCATCCCCCACTGAGTAGACCCATCCCCACTGAGTCGACCCATCCCCTACTGAGTGGACCCATCCCCCACTGAGTGGACCCATCCCCCAATGAGTGGACCCATCCCCCACTGAGTGGATCCATCCCCCACTGAGTGGACCCATCCCCCACTGAGTGGACCCATCCCCCACTGAGTGGACCCATCCCCCACTGAGTAGACCCATCCCCTAGAATTTATTTTTGTTATTATTGTGAAGGTCATTGAACAATTAAAATATATTTTGATTAAAAAAAAGAATGTAGACTAAAAGTTGTTTGGTTTTGTTGTTTTTTTAAAGTGTAGTGAAGATAGAAGTGGTGAGATATGTGACTTAAAAGGGGGTGGGTCAGATAAACAACATTTGCTCGTCTCAATCGGTAACAAGGGTGTGCGGCGTATTTCAAAGCAAAATTCAATATCATTTCTAGCCCTTCCTAGTTATCGGCGTTGTGTTCTATTTTCCGTACTTGAAAATTCAAATAATCAAACCATTTTTTAAAATGATTTTTGTTTCATGTTCCTGGGAAAAAACGTTTGTAGGGACCGTGTTTTGTTTCCGTTTGACAGTTACTTCTTTTTAAAAAATTGTATTGTCAAACGTATTTCACAATATATATTTCAACCCAAAAGTTTTAACTTCATAAATTATTCGTAAGCAGAAATATGAACACATAAGAGCCGCAGTCTAACCACCGTTGGTATTAACATTGCAGTAATATTTTCACGGGTACCCGGATGCAATTTTACTAGAGTACCCGTTGACAGGCCCAGTCATGATATGAGTTCATATTTTGGTATTTGGTTTTTTTTTTCATTGATTAAATATCTTTGAAAATTGTTTAACAGATAACAGCCTTAATTCCTTGTTTAATAAAACCGTTGAACAGATAAAAATACTAATTCCTTGCTTACTAAAATGTTATTTAGAAAACCTTTATTTGGACGGAAATTGGGGCAGTTGGCAAGAGTGGACTTGCGATTCAGTAATCTCCACCGAAAATAAGTTTAGAACAAGGTAAGTGATATGTTTAGAACAAGGTAAGTGATATGTTTAGAACAAGGTAAGTGATATGTTTAGAACAAGGTAAATGATATGTTTAGAACAAGGTATTATTAACTGATAAGATTAGAACAAGGTAAACTGATAAGATTAGAACTAGGTAAGTGATAAGTTTGTAACAAGGTATTATAAACTGATAAGATTAAAACAAGGTAAACTGATAAGATTAAAACAAGGTAAACTGATAAGATTAAAACAAGGTAAACTGATAAGATTAGAACAAGGTAAACTGATAAGATTAGAACAAGGTACGTGATAAGTTTATAACAAGGTATTATAAACTGATAAGATTATAACAAGGTAAACTGATAAGATTAAAACAAGGTAAACTGATAAGATTAGAACAAGGTAAACTGATAAGATTAGAACAAGGTAAACGGATAAGATTAGAACAAGGTACGTGATAAGTTTATAACAAGGTATTATAAACTGATAAGATTAGAACAAGGTAAACTGATAAGATTAAAACAAGGTAAACTGATAAGATTTGAACAAGGTAAACTGATAAGATTAGAACTAGGTACTTGATAAATTTATAACAAGGTATTATAAACTGATAAGATTAAAACAAGGTAAACTGATAAGATTAGAACTAGGTACGTGATAAGTTTATAACAAGGTATTATAAACTGATAAGATTAGAACAAGGTAAACTGATAAGATTAAAACAAGGTAAACTGATAAGATTAGAACAAGGTAAACTGATAAAATTAGAACAAAGTACGTGATAAGTTTATAACAAGGTATTATAAACTGATAAGATTAGAACAAGGTAAACTGTGATAAGTTTATAACAAGGTATTATAAACTGATAAGATTAGAACAAGGTAAACTGATAAGATTAGAACAAGGTAAACTGATAAGATTGGAACAAGGTAAACTGATAAGATTAGAACAAGGTAAGTGATAAGTTTATAACAAGGTATTATAAACTGATAAGATTGGAACAAGGTAAATTGATAAGATTAGAAAAAGGTAAACTGATAAGATTAGAACAAGGTAAGTGATAAGTTTATAACAAGGTATTATAAACTGATAAGATTAGAACAAGGTAAACTGATATTTTAAAAACAAGATGAAGTAAGAGTTAAGAAAATATTAATATAATAAGTTAGGGACAAGGTAAATTCATATGTTTAATAATTAGCAATGTACGGACTGCTGTATGTGGTTGAAATTTATCCAAAGACTAGTGTATGGGGATGACACTTGATTCAGAGACTGATGTATGTGGATGACACTTGATTCAGAGACTGATGTATGTGGATGACACTTGATTCAGAGACTGATGTATGTGGATGACACTTGATTCAGAACTGATAAGATTAGAACAAGGTA
>MUZC01000313.1:233582-253886 GCA_002072015.1 Radix auricularia | reverse complement strand
CTGATGTATGTGGATGACATTTGATTCAAAGATTGATGTATGTGGATGACACTTGATTCAGAGACTGGTGTATGTGGATGACACTTGATTCAGAGACTGATGTATGTGGATGACATTTGATTCAAAGATTGATGTATGTGGATGACACTTGATTTAGAGACTGATGTATGTGGATGACATTTGATTCAGAGATTGATGTATGTGGATGACACTTGATTCAGAGTCTGATGTATGTGGATGACATTTGATTCAAAGATTGATGTATGTGGATGACACTTGATTCAGAGACTGATGTATGTGGATGACACTTGATTCAGAGACTGATGTATGTGGATGACACTTGATTCAGAGACTGGTGTATGTGGATGACACTTGATTCAGAGACTGATGTATGTTGATGACATTTAATTCAAGACTGATGTATGTAGATAACATTTGATTCAGAGACTGATCTATGTAGATGACACTTGATTCAAAGACTGATGTATGTGGATAATATTTGGTTCAGTCACTATGTGACGTTGCCTGACATCATGATTATTTTACATGTTAAAGATAATGTGAAAATACGTTATATTATTAAGATCTTATTTCCTGTATACGATAATGTGTTAATATATAACGTGATATTTTCTATCATAAGTAAGACATTGTGATAATATATAATGTGTTATTTTCTATCTTAAGTAAGACATTTTGATAATATATAATGTGATATTTTCTATCATAAGTAAGACCATGTGATATATATAAAATGTGATATTTTCTATGACAAGTAAGACATTGTGATAATATATAATGTGATATTTTCTATCATAAGTAAGACATTGTGATAATATAAGGGCTGTTATCGATTAAATTATAATTAATCGTCAATTTTTGAAAAATTACCAATTAATTAATCGATAATTTTGTGCGAGCTAAAAACATAGATGTATGACGTCATGAAACTGAAAATTTCAAGGGAAGTACTAAAAACAAGCAATTGATTTTTAAAACACTGTTAGTTGTTAGCAATAAAAAAATAAGTTAAATAACTTCTTAAAACTTAGGCTTTTTGGATGAAAGTTTCAAATTAATTTTAAAATCTGTAAGTAATACAGCTGTATAAAAATTGTTTGATGATTGACAAAAACATGAAGATCATCTTTTTATCCCAAGTGGTTCAAAAATTATGCATTTTTTTCTAAGACCTCATAATCACTGTTTTCCTTCATATCTTGTGCCCTTTAAGACATTTTTAAAAATGCCCATAACTTAAGTATTTAATTTAATTTTTAAAATATAATATTGTCTAGAGATATATTTCAATATAAGTAGTTCAATATAATGTCAATGAATTTGAATTTTGTTATTGTAAAAATAATGTTTGTTATATCTTTGTCCTTATAAAACAGGTTATTTTAAGGTTTACACCTTACACATTCACTTTTAAATTGAGAAGTTTGTACGTAAAAAAAAACATTAACAAACTATCATTAATTATTAATAATTAATTATTTATTAATAAATCGTTTTAAAAAAACATTTTTTTTCAAATTTAATTGCTATTTTATCGATTAAAACAATTTTAATCGATAAAAATGTTTACCGATTAATCGAGAAATTAATCGGTAATTTCCGCAGCCCTAGATAATATATAATGTGTTATTTTCTATCTTAAGTAAGACATTGTGATAAAATATAATTTGATATTTTCTATCATAAGTAAGACCATGTGATAATATATAATGTGATATTTTCTATGACAAGTAAGACATTGTGATAATATATAATGTGATACATTCTATCATAAGTAAGACCATGTGACAATATATAATGCGAGGTTTTCTACTCTATGTCAGACAATAATATTAATAATAAATTGATAATTTATATAGTGCTGTATCCCAACAAGTAATCGACCTCACGGCACCTTACATGGAGATAACATCATACATATATTAATAATAAACATTCATATCATAATAATAACATAACTTACAATTCGTTATACATCAGCTACGATAATCATTAAAAAGAAATTTTGTTTCATTGATTTTGAAAGATAATTTTGAAAAGATTCGTCAGAAAAGAAGTTGTGAGAAACGGCCAGTTTTTAATCATTTCGTGCTTGTATGGGTAGCTTATGAAGTGAGTAAAGTAGCGGAGTAACATTGTCATTAATGTGACAATTAATACTTTGTCAGAGAATGTGACAAGATATGATGTGATATGTATTTCCCAAGTCCCAAATTTTGACCATTTATGATGTGTTTTTTTTTCCTATGCCACAAAATGTGAAAATAAATGATGTGATATTATATTTTCTAGGTCTGACGAAGTGACGATTTATGAAATGATATTTTAGTTCCTATATAAAACAATATGACAATCAATAATCTGATATTTTATTTTCTATTTAAGACAAGTTGATAATATATAATGTAATAATTTATTTCCAATATTTAAAAAATGCAACAAAATAGTATGTGATATTTTATTTCATATGTCAAACAGTATGACACTAAATAATGTGACTTTTTTCATATGTCAAATAATATGACAATAAATAATGTGACATTTTATTTCCTATTTAAGACAATGTGACAATCCACCGCCTGGTCATCTAGGACGCCATTGTGACGGACCAAGTCTAGAGTTTAATACAGAGTCGTGTCCTAAAGGTGGGCCAAGTCTAGAGTTTAATACAGAGACGTGTCCTAAAAGTGGGCCAAGTGTACAGTTTATTATATTGTCGTGTCCTAAATGCTGGGCTCACGATCTCAACGTTACATGGTCTGAATGTGTTATAACTTTGTGTTACTTATATGTTATATATGTTATCATACAGGTTTTGGCCAATTTTAAATTTTTATTATTCAGTATGCATCTCTTTTAAAAAGGGGTATATGGAAAAAGTTTCATTATTATGCTTACATCTTTTATTTTAAAGGGTTTTATGGAAAACTGTAAATTTAGCCATCTTAAAATTTGGAAAAAATGATGAGGGGCTGGTATGATATAATAACTCTAGCTACATACAAATGATAACTCTAGCTAGATACAAATGATAACTCTAGCTACATACAAATGATAACTCTAGCTACATACAAATGATATCTCTAGCTACATACAAATGATATCTCTAGCTACATACAAATGATAACTCTAGCTACATACAAACGATATCTCTAGCTACATACAAATGATATCTCTAGCTACATACAAATGATAACTCTAGCTACATACAAATGATATCTCTAGCTACATACAAATGATAACTCTAGCTACATACAAATGATAACTCTAGCTACATACAAATGCTAACTCTAGCTACATACAAATGATAACTCTAGCTACATACAAACCATAACCCTAGCTACATACAAATGATAACTCTAGCTGCATACAAATGATCAACCCAGCTACATACAACTGATCACTCTAGCAACATACAACCGATCACTCTTGCTACATACAAACGATAACCCTAGCTACATACAAACAATAACTCTAGCTACATACAAACGATAACTCTAGCTACATACAAACGATAACTCTATCTACATACAAACGATAACGCTAGCTTCATACAAACGATAACTCTATCTACATACAAACGATAACTCTAGCTACATATGTCAAGGTATGAGAATCACTGTCAATGAATGGTTCTGAGTTGTTGATGAGTTGGCAATGAGTTTTGTGAGTTGTTGTGAGATTGTTTTGAACGGTGTTCAGAGACTGACTTGTGGAATGTCAGACAATGACTTGAGAGTGCGCGCAAGGGCTATATATAGTGTGGGTCTGTGTAGTGTGTAGCGAGACGAAAGAGAGACGAGCGTGAGACGTGAGGAGAAACATACGAGAGACTTCTAACGTCTGGGTGTTATCGAGGGTTGCTCGAACACTAGAGCCTGTATGCCTGTGCCGTGAGATCTCGAACGCTGTAAAGACTTGTATCCTGTAAGCCTGTATACTGTGATGTCTCGATGGCTGTAGGAAGGATTTTACGTGCATTTATAGTTCAATAAAGAACATCGTCTATTCAACAAGAGTCTGTCTTTATTAGAGAGAGTATCCAGAACCCAGTACGCAACAACATACAAACGATAACTCTAGCTACATACCAACGATAACTATATCTACATACAAACGATAACTCTATCTACATACAAACGATAACTCTATCTACATACAAATGATAACTCTAGCTACATACAAATGATAACTCTAGCTGCATACAAATGATCAATCCAACTACATACAACTGATCACTCTAGCAACATACAACCGATCACTCTAGCTACATACAAATGATAACTCTAGTCCCATACAAATAATAACTCTAGCTACATCTTTGTATGAAGTATCCACTAGTCGACGTTTTAATTTCTTCTATCCACGTGACCAGTCCCAGTGGATGGTGGATGGAGTGCCTGGCAAGAATGGACGTGTAGGACCATCAACTCAAAGGAAATCAAGATTCGAATCAGGTTTGTTTTTCAGGCAGAAGATTGAGCCTTCAAATACGTTAGTGATGTTTCCGAAAGCCTTTCTTGTGTTCTTCTTTTTGTTCACAGAAATAAATATAATTCTCTTCATTATTAACGAATTATTTGAACATATTTTCTAGTGTTTTTTTTCCATACTTTACAGTAAGTTAAAGATGGTCTTCGGTGAAGAGGTTTATTCTTGTTTATTTGTTTGATTCAGGCAGTGTGAAACCAACTTTAAGTTTGTTGATTTGTCTGTTTGTTTGTTTGTTTCAGCAAGTATGAAGCCAACATTAAGTTTGTTGATTAGTCTGTTTGTGTAAGTCTTTGATTGTGTAAGTCTTTGATTGTGTAAGTCTTTGATTGTGTAAGTCTTTGTTTGTGTAAGTCTTTGCTTGTGTAAGTCTTTGTTTGTGTAAGTTCTTGTTTGTGTAAGTCTTTGTTTGTGTAAGTCTTTATTTGTGTAAGTCTTTGTTTGTGTAAGTCTTTGTTTGTGTATGTCTTTGTTTGTGTAAGTCTTTGTTTGTGTAAGTCTTTGTTTGTGTATGTCTTTGTTTGTGTATGTCTTTGTTTGTGTATGTCTTTGTTTGTGTAAGTCTTTGTTTGTGTAAGTCTTTGTTTGTGTAAGTCTATGTTTGCTTATTTCTTTTTTTGATTTAGGCAGTGTGAAACCAACTTTAAGTTTGTGGATTAGTCGATGTATCCGTTTGTTTGTTTGCTTCAGGCACTGTGACAACCCACCACCAAGACATGGGGGGCGGGGCTGTGAGGGAAGCCAGGAAGAAGTAACAAACGAGATGTGCCCACCTGAATTGGTCAACAGAGGTAGGGATTTATGCGGGGGGGAGGGGGAGAGCTTAGGTTCTCTACTTGAGTTCATGTGTGTGGACATAAGTTGCTATGACATATGTAACGCATATATTTTCTAAATTAATCTTTTTCAAATTAAAAATTAAACAACATGACTTAACTCGAAGATGTTCAGCAGACTTACATTCTCACTCATGTGTCCATTGTATTACATAAATGTTCTGAACTGAACTAAACCCGACGCTGGGTCGTTGAGGCACTATTTTGAGCTGCACACTATCTCATGCCATGTGTCACGGTTCTGAGCCGCATCTGGGAGTCGCTAAATGACAGGCGGTCCACTCTTTGATATCGTCCTCCCACTCTTCCTTGGTCTACCTCTTTTTCTTCTTCCCTGGACTGTGCCTTGCAATATGGTCTGTGAGAGACCTCGAGATCTTGTCACGTGTCAGTAACATCTTAATTTCCTCTTTCTAATTGAGGTGAGAAGGTCCTCGTAAGGGCCAATGACAGCACTTACTTTATCGCAGACTGCTTCGTTCGTGATGTGCGCCGTGTAGGAGATGTTTAGTACCTTTTGAAAACATCTCATCTCTAGCGCATTAATTCTTCTTTGGAGTCTGCAGTGAGCGTCCAAGCCTCACAACCATACAGGAAGACTGACATCGCCAATGAGCGCTGTAGTCGAATCTTTGATCTCAGGGAGTTGTATCATACGTCTTTTCTTATTCTACAAAATTAAATGGAAAATTAATGTCATTCTTGTTAATTCTGTTTATGTATTCCCCAATTTTTTTTTTTAAAATTGACCATACATATTTACCAAAATATTCACTGATATTTTTACCCAAACATTCACTGAGATATTTACGCAAATATTCACTGAGATATTTACCCAAAAAATCACTTACATATATACCCAAACATTCACTGAGATATTTACCCAAACATTCATAAAGATAATGTGCAAGATGTTCAAGATGATATGAACCTATGGCGGATTAAGGGGGGGGGGGGCTGAACGGGCTAAAGCTAGGGGCCACCAAACTTTTTATATTTTATAATAATAGTGTACAAATGTTTGCACGAACCCTTGGAAATATAATAAATAAAATAAATTAATAAATATTATCTCTACAACTGGATTTCATTGCCTCCCTTAGAGAACATAGTTTAAATTATTGTTTATATTTTTAAAATTTCTCCGTTTGACGAGCTCCGCTGGCCGTGTGGAGAGAGTAATGGCTTGTGATGCAAGCGGTACCAGATTCGATTCCCGGCAGTGGCATTAAAAGTTTTTATTTTCACACCCAATTGCAACATACTGGCGAACACTTCAAACAGTTACTTCTTCGTGTTCGTTTTTTTCCATTATTAATATTTAGTTACAGTCTAATATTAGCTGTTAACAATCATTTTAAGGGACGCTGGCTGGATAGGGCCCCCGTTTGATTGCAGCCCGGGGCCCCATGCAGTCTTAATCCGCCCCTGATATGAACCCACACATTTACAAAGATAGTGATCCACATTTTTAAAAGAAATTACCCTAACATTCACAAAAGTATTTACTCAAGCAATCACATAGATATTTCCCCAAATATACATAAATATATTCCCCCAGACATTGTCAAATATATTTATCCAAACATTCACAATGATTATTACTCAAATATTGAACAAGGTATTAACCAAGACATTCGTAAAGTTATTTACCCAAACATTCATCAAGACATTCGCTTAAACATTCACAAAGATATTTCCCGAGACATTTACAAATACTTTTGATCAAACATTCACAAAGATAATTACAAAGACAATTACAAAGACATTCCCCAAAAATTCACATAAATATTTACCCATAATATAAGTTTTTATTTTTTATATTTGTTCTATCTGTGTATTTTTTGTTCGTTGAGGAAGGCTCTTTGTCGAAACGCTCGCTTTTTTGTTACGTCCTGTCACGCTAACCCTTACTCTGTTTACATCTTTTCCATTTACTTATTCTCAAATATACTCAAATATACTTACCTAGACATTGTCCCACATATAGGTCATTGTCCCACATATAGGTCATTGTCCCACATATTCACCTAGGCAGCGACCCACATATTCACCTAGAAATTGTCCCATATATTCACCTAGACATTGTCCCACATATAGGTCATTGTCCCACATATTCACCTTGGCATTGACCCACATATTCACCTAGACATTGACCCACATATTCACCTAGAAATTGACCAACATAATCATCTAGACATTGGCCCACACATTCACCTAGACATTGACCCACATATTCACCTAGACATTGACCTACATATTCATCTAGACATTGACCCACATATTCACCTAGGCATTGACCCACATATTCACCTAGACATTGACCCACATATTCACCTAGAAACTCTTCTAAGTATCGTCTAATATTTCAGATGATGGACACTGGGGTCATTGGCTTAGCTGGTCTTGTGTTAGTCAATCAGTGACGTATAGAATCAGGTATTTTTCAGTTGCCCTATTATGGGTGTCACTATTGTGTGTGTTACTATTAAGTGTTTCCCTATTATGATTGTCCCTATTGTTTGTGTCCCTATTATGATTGTCTCTATTATATGTGTCCCTATTATGTGTGTAACTATTATGATTGTCCATATTTTTTGTTTCCCTATTATGTGTGTTCCTATTATAATTGTCCCCATTTTTGTGTCCCTGTTATGTGTGTCCCTATTATGTGTGTCCATATTATGATTGTCCCTATTATTTGTGTCCTTATTATAGTCCTTAAATTAGACTTATCGTAGATTTTTTTTTCAATTATTCCTGAAGGTAGAATTTTTCTAAGTTTAGCCAAGTCAACATAACTGGTAGATTTAAGTCAGCAGTAATCAGTTTGTAGTAGAGTCATGGCGCATGGCTCCACAGTTTATAACCCTAGTCCGTGTGTCTGTAAGATACCATCACGTGAGAAGAAAATGTGTTTCCCTCTTACAACCTTCCCAAAAATTAAATGGAAAGGACGTAAACAAGGTAAGGGTTATCCTGACAGGACGTAACAAAACAGCGAACGCTTCGGCAAAGAGCCTTTTTCAACGGACAAAAAATACACTAATAAAGCGAATATAAAAAATAAAAAGTGAGTTGTTTGTGTCCGTTGAAAAAGGCTCTTTGCCGAAACGTTCGCTTTTTGGTAACGTCCTGTCAGGCTAACCCTTACCTTGTTTACGTCCTTTCCGTTTACTTTTTTAAAAGCCTTATTGCAGTCTCATCCCTCATTTTGTTTACTACAACAATCCCAGGCTGTGTAACAACCCGCCCCCTCAGAACGACGGCAAACCTTGTGAAGGCCATCAGCTGGAGATAGTCAACAAAACTTGCCCCCTAGCGGCCACTGAATGTTCTCAAGGTCAGTCGACTTGACTTCCAAGGTCATCTGATGTGTCCAATTTGTTGTCATTATTACGACAGTCATGACCTCATTATATTCTGGTACATCTCATGACCTGGTCTACAAGGTCAGCCTAACTAACGTCCATAGTGCATCATAAATGACAATGTTATAAGCAATAAAGAATGTACATGTATTCGGAAATGTCAAGGACGACCAATGAAGAATGTAACAACAAAGAAAGTCGTTGTTCTTATCTGCTTAAATAGTCACTAATCAGTTGTTGTTTTTCAAGTATTTTAGTATAAATGTATAGCTCATGTATTCAGCGCACTTGGTGATATCTCTAGTTGCTATAGGTGACTTCTTATAGTACAGAGCCTTGAGAGATTCTATCAAATACTTGTTTTAAGAGATCCTGCTGAGATATATTAAAACATGTTTTAAACTTGTAAAATTATAACTTGAGATATTTTATCAATAACTTGTTATATTACTTTCCACTGAGGTATTTTATAAATAACGTTTTACATTACTTTCCACAGAGATATTTTATAAATAACGTGTTATATAAATTATCTTACTTTCCACAGAGATATTCTATAAATAACTTGTCATGTTACATTCCACTGAGATATTCTTTTTTTTTTCTTTTTTTTTTAACTTGTCTTAGATCATACTTTGAAATTTATTAAATACTTTTTATGTAACGTGCTTCTCAGATTTCCTAGCAGTTGACCTCACGGTATCCGTTATTTTATCTCAGGTTACCCCTGGTATTTCTTTGCCGCACCTGTCTTCCTTCTATTGCTGATTGCTGTCTTTGCCTTTTTTTCGTGAGTATTCAAACCACATATGACATGATTGCCTATTTTTAACACGTGTGTAAACATTTGTTAACTGTAACAAGCCACACGCGTGTTAACATTTACAAAATTTAACGGTGGCTAACCTCATGCGTGTTAAACAATGTTCCCTCTTAGATTACTTAATCCATGAGTGAAAAGACAAATACGTATGTAAAATTTCACAGCATTCATTTTTTGTGCAAAATTGTACACCCCACGAACCGATATTGTATAAATCTTACCATATTTGGCTGCGTAGGATTACAAAAATGATGTGCACCGTCGGTCTCATATCCACGCAATTTAAAGGGCACAATGGCGTTAACATTTCTTTACTGCGCATGCCACAGTTAATCTCAGGTCCCGAAGTGATGAAGGCACGACTGTCATGTGGCATTAACACCTTAGTTAGATAAGGGCTGTTTAATTCAAATTTGAAAATACTGCATAGTTCTTTAATGCAGCCATACAATGATAACAAAGTCAGACGTTTTTAAATAGCCCTGGTCTTTCTTTAGTTTAGCATTCAACACACTATAGACTGTAGGGTTCATAGCGGAGCGTCTTCATTTCACTTTTTAAATGTCTGTCTTTGCAGTTTGAATAAAAGCAGATCACCGGTCAAAGACGACGAGCCGCATCTGGCAACAGAAGCTCTTAAGACACAGGAAAACACAATTGAGTCAGAAATTGGTGCTGGCACTGAACTGTCCGAGGAACTAGAGCGGCTATCTAAGGGAACCACAATTTATTAGGATACACTATACTGTCTGAGGAACTAGAGTGGCTATCTAAGGGAACCACAATTTACTAGAATACACTATACTGTCTGAGGAACTAGAGTGGCTATCTAAGGGAACAACAATTTATTAGGATATCAACACAACAAAATTAAATATTCGTGGAGGAAGAAACAACTTTAGACCAAATATTGAATAGCATGAAGTGGGTCTAGGGACGTAGTATTAGACCAGATATTGGGGAGTGGGTCTAAGGTCATAGTATTAGACCAGATATTGGGGAGTGGGTCTAAGGACGTAGTTTTAGACCAGATATTGGGGAGTGGAACTAAGGTCGTAGTATTAGACCAGATAATGGGGAGTGGGTCTAAGGACGTGTATTAGACCAGATATTGGGGAGTGGGTCTAAGGTCGTAGTATTAGACCAGATATTGGGAAGTGGGTCTAAGGACGTAGTATTAGACCAGATATTGGGGAGTGGGTCTAAGGACGTTGTTTTAGACCAGATATTGGGGAGTGGGTCTAAGGGCGTAGTTTTAGACCAGATATTGGGGAGTGGGTCTAAGGACGTAGTTTTAGACCAGATATTGGGGAGTGGGTCTAAGGGCGTAGTTTTAGACCAGCTATTGGGGAGTGGGTCTAAGGACGTAGTTTTAGACCAGATATTGGGGAGTGGGTCTAAGGGCGTAGTTTTAGACCACATATTGGGGAGTGGGTCTAAGGGCGTAGTATTAGACCAGATATTGGGGAGTGGGTCTAAGGACGTAATTTTAGACCACATATTGGGGAGTGGGTCTAAGGGCGTAGTATTAGACCAGATATTGTTTAGCGTGTAGTGGGTCTAGCGGCGTATCATGTATAAAACTCACACTTTGTGTATTTTTAACTTATCATTGTGAGGCGAATACAAGAATTGTCAAGTTCTTTAAAACTTAAAACTTAATTAAATTATGCTCTGTAGAGCTGTTGGCGATTTCTTGTTATTTGCTTTGTGCTTAGTTTTCTCTTTGTATGCTTCAAGCCCGATATTCTTAACGGTTGTTAGAGGCTCATGGCCCCATCTGGCATAAACATATTAAAGAGTTAGTGTTAGGTACAAGGTTAGAGTTAGGTACAGGGTTAGAGTTGGTACAGGGTTAGTGTTAAGTACAGGGTTAGAGTTAGGTACAGGGTTAGAGTTGGTAAAGGGTTAGTGTTAAGTACAGGGTTAGAGTTAGGTACAGGGTTAGAGTTGGTAAAGGGTTAGTGTTAAGTACAGGGTTAGAGTTGGTACAGGGTTAGTGTTAAGTACAGGGTTAGAGTTAGGTACAGGTTAGAGTCAGGTACAGGGTTAGAGTTAGGTACAGGGTCAGAGTTAGGTACAGGGTCAGAGTTAGGTACAGGGTTAGAGTTAGGTACAGGGTTAGAGTCAGGTACAGGGTTAGAGTTAGGTACAGGGTTAGAGTTAGGTACAAGCTTAGAGTTAGGTACAGGGTTAGAGTTAGGTACAGGATTAGAGTTAGGTACAGGGTTAGAGTTAGGTACAGGGTTAGAGTTAGGTACAGGGTTAGAGTTAGGTATAGGGTTAGAGTTAGTTACAGAATTATCATTATTTCCAGACATTTTGAGAAACATGTACACCCATATAATAAAGGGTATTTCTAAATAAATATTATTAGAGTTAGGTACAGTGTTGGGATAATATCTCGATATTTCTAGTGACATTCTTAGTAAAGCAGTCATAATACTAATCACACAATATGTGTGTCTTCAATCTCAAATCACATAAACTGTTTCACTAAATTTATAGGAACATAAAAATAAAAATTTTTAAAATAATTATTTTGTTCAATAATTGATCAGTTATTAGAATTCTCTTTTTAACGTTGATTTTTTTAATAACATCGATGTTATATTTATATAAATTTAGTTACTTTTTGGTGGGGCAAATGTAATCTAATATTAATAACTTAGGGCACGCAGACGATATAACCATGATATAAGGCCAAAATATTAGATTCCCATGATATAAGGCTAAAAGATGTGATTTCAATGGTTATATGATTAAAGACGAGATTTGTTTTACCGAAATTGTATAAATCCATCGAAAAGGTCACACGTGTCTATAAATAATGTCTACAAAGTGGTTTTGGTAGGAGAAGTTAAGGAAATGCTTTTAATAAAAGTCCTGGGGGCAAAAAATAACTGCCATTCATTGACCCATCTTAATTCTTTTAAGTAGTGAACACAATGGGGGTGAGACTGCTATCATGTGTATAAATTAGTAAATGGGTCAGAGGGTCAGTTTCGAGAGTAGACTAATCCAAGAGTATGGGACTCTTGCACCATATAGGATGAATGTTGTGTTTGCGCTGACCACCTAATCATTTTACCAAACCCACTCTCTCCTTTCCTATATAACCTCACACTACTCTCTTCCTACTTTGCTTTCATTGACTCTTTGGATTTCACAACAGATAAGTTTATATTTTTTATTTTTCATTTCTTTATATTCGATATATTTGTGCATTGTTTGTTCGTTAAGGAGGACTCTTTGCTGAAACGTTCGCTGTTTCGCTACGTCCTGTCATGCTAACGCATGCCCTGTTTACCTATTTTCCATTTATCGATTTTCTAAATACAACTATCAACTTATCTCGGGCTCGAAATTAGGCATTCCGAATGCGGATTGTCTCCCCTGCTTGAAGTTAAACGCCTTCAGTGTCCAATTCAAGCAGCACCAAACCTAAAATTTAAAATAAAACACACAAATATCTGGACAGTGGTTGAGCTTGTCAAGCTGACCAATGATTGGCTTCCTCCTAATTCAGAATTATAAAAAAAAAACATCCGGGATCTGCACTACATTCCTCATAGTCTGAGCAAAATCCCACAAATTTCTGTCCCTTACTCATAACTGTATACTTATTCCTGATTATTCGGAACAACATTTCTCTAAACATGTACTTTTGACAAAACACTGTGGTTATTTTATTTCATTACAATAGTATTTTCACGTGGCTATACATGAAATCGTTTCCATAATTATAAACACCATATCAGAAAATGTCAGTAAACAATACAACTATTCGTTAAATTAGATCATACGTAAATATGTTTGCTATATTTTAAGCAATAGTGTCTACATTGTTATTCGGTGAACAGAAAGACGACTCATCAACAAAGCAAGATTTAATCCATTATTTAGTATCTCCGTCATGACTTTAGGCCCACAACCCTTAAATATGACATGCGTGACAAAAATTCTACATTCAGGATTTGTTTACAACGCTATTTGGCCACGGTTTAATAGGAAACATCTTAAATAATCAAGGGTCAAAATCTATAACAATTTCCTAAATAACGTTCTATATAAAAATCTGCATAACCGGTCAAATATTCAGGAGTGAAACTTAAGTTATTAACAGTTAAGTAACGTACTCAATAATAGTTGTTATTTAAAACTAAGTTTGTCGAAGTCTGTTCTGGGCGTCTTGAAACACTGTAGTGTCGTCATGTTAACATCTGCCTCGATTCTAGAATAATGTTCCACTTTATGTGATTGTCATTTGGCAAGAATGACTGCATCATATCATTTCAATACAGCGTTTGGTCGATACTACGATTAAACGGAGATCGACACATTGTCCTGGCCAGCAAGTCCACCCGCCCCCCTCCAACCACTCACTGAACTTTGACCCTCCCCGTACCCTCCTCTTTGACTGCATTGAGTGGCTGTAGATATCGCAAAGTGTTGCAAACAACTGTAGTAACCAAAAAAGGTTGTTCCCCTTCTACGAGAGCTCTCCACGTCTAGTCTGTTGATACAAACAAGTGTTTGACTCAATAATGAACTATATGTAAGTGGTTACTACCTTAGGGCAAAGACTTAAAACATATATCCATGATGACAAGCCATCAACGTCTGGTCTCTTGATACAAACTGTGGGAAGTATATAGCTGAATACGCGACTATAAGTTATTGCCTGCCTTTAACTTTGGCAATGTTTCAGAGAATACAACCGTAAACAATAATTCTATGTTTTTATTATTCTTCGTGGAAGGACTTGCCAGACTCCATGCATGCTTAAGTGCGTGCGTAAAACAAGTACACTTTCCTGCTTCAAGCACACGTCACAGGTGTAAAAAAGTGAATTTTTATAACTTCACTAGTTTTAATGTTGAGATTGTCGCCTGCTTTAGTTACGGTAAAAATTTTAAAAAATGAGGTGGAATTAATTAAAATGAACAACGACACTTCAGTATATGAAATGAAAAGGAAGATTTCTTTAATCGAAATGAAAATTGAAATGAAAAATGAGTAGACATAAGATGAACGTAAAAGAAATATCATTCAATGACATGAAAAATGAGAAGACATTAGATGAAGATAAAAGAGATATCATTCAATGACATGAACAATGAAACTACATTAATTGAATTTAATAACGAGACGACATTCAGTAGACAGCATTGTAGGTGAATAAAATATAAAAATTAACCTTAAAGAGTTATTTTTACTAAATAACGATACTTTAATTCATGTTCTATTATTCACAGGCCGAAAATATCTTATTCTTATCTCCTTGTTTAGAATATTACATAGACAACAAATGTGATATCTGCTTGGTAGTAGATTTTAAAGTCAGCCAAAGTATGAATTACAGTTGACATGTTTTGTTGGGATAATGTGCGCCATTTTTGTCTGTTACCACTTAGATCAACAGGTAGATAAGTACGGCGTTCATCGTCTTTACTACACAGGCTCTCTTTAGTTGTGCTCCGGTCATAGTATCTTCTCGCAAGATTGGTTTATTATATTTTCCTGTTTAATCGAGATTTATTATTTACACTTTTTCAGTACTTGAAAATTATTTCAAACTTCGATTTAGGTATGGAAAATGTGCCGGAGTAAAGTAGCTTGATTAGTATTTTTATTTATTCAGTTTATTATATATTTTCAAGGAAAAATATGCACTTTTTTTTTTTTACTTTGTCATAGATCTAATTTAATTTTACGATTTTTAGAGAGAGGTATTGTCGAATTGACGTAAACACTGCGTGTTTATTGTGGTATTTCACAGTTTCTATGCACACAGTTTGACTTCCAACACAAGATGAGTGAAACTTTTGTTAGTTCGTTAAGTCAACTAAACACCATTACCAAATGTCTGAAACATACGTCAGAGGCTTGTCCCGACAAAGAACTTCTGGTCTTTTATAACGGGGATAAGCGTCACGCTTACACCGCCTTGGAACTCTTCACTCTTGCCGGACGGTTTGCCAACAGATTACGTCATTGTGGATTTGAGCGACATGACGTCATTGTTAACACACTTCCCAACTCACCTGAACGTGCCGTGACAGACCTGGGGATTTTTATGGCAGGGTGTGCCATGATGCATGGGCAGGTAGGTGCCAGACCTGGAGATTTTAATGGCAGGGTGTGCCATGATGCATTGGCAGGTATGTGACAGACCTGGGGATTTTTATGGCAGGGTGTGCCATGAAGCATGGGCAGGTAATTATGATCTCATTATTTTTCACTGAGGGGCAACTAAAGGGCACAATTATTCATGACATGGTCATCACGGTCAGACAGCTTACAGGACGTTCATTCATGGCCGGATAAATTACCATGACATTTTTTATCATGGTGGGTTCCTAACAGGACCTGATTGTCATGAGCAGGTAATCTTGGCTGCATAGTTTATTTGCATGTCACAAAATTTGCTTACTTCGAGCCTTCGAGATTAGAAAGATTACTCATAAGTATTCGTAAAGATGTTCATATGTCAAGTTATAATTCTCTTTAAAAAAATATTCATTTCTTTTGATAAACTATTTAAACTATGAACATTCACATTTTTTTTAGAAAATAAGAAACTTTTTTTCCTTAACAGGCAAGAACCTAACCGCATATTTCCTTCTGCGAAACAAATAAGTCTAGCAAATTGTCCTTCCCTGTTGTAATTTGCTTAATACAATATATGGTCAAGTGTTTGACCACTCATCCTACATGGGTCTGCCTGTCTGTCAATCTCTCTTAAAAGATAAAAGATTGTCGTATTGGTGCCTGTAAGAACCGCTCGTCATGTTTTTATTAAATAATCACATGGCAACTGATTCTAACAGATATGAGGTTCAACAAGAAGTCTTACTTGAGTTATCTCAGCAGTTTGATGACTTCACACCTAAATATTAGATGTCTATCTCATCGTTTCAAACATTTTTTACACCACAATTTGTTCTTGTTGTTTAAATCAATTCTCACACCAAAATCTGCAAGACAAAATAAAAGCTCGATTGAAACCATCGTAATATAAATGACAACAGACTGGCAGGTCATACACAATAGAGCACAACAGACTGGCAGGTCATACACAATAGAGCACAACAGACAAGCAGGTCATACACAATAGACCACAACAGGCTTGCAGGTCATACACAATTGAACACAACAGGCTTGCAGGTCATACACAACATAATACAAGAGACTGGCAGGTCATACACAATAGAACACAACAGACTGTCAGGTGATACACAATAGAACACAACAGACTGGAAGCTCATACACAATAGAGCACAACAGACTGACAGCTCATACACAACAGAATACAACAGACTGGAAGCTCATACTCAATAGAAACACAACAGACTGGCAGGTCATACACAACAGAATACAACAGAGTGGCAGGACATACAAAATAGACCACAACAGACTGGCAGGTCATACACAATATAACACAACAGGCTTGCAGGTCATACACAACATAACACAAGAGACTATCAGCTCATACACAATAGAACACAACAGTCTGCTATCTCAAACACATTGTGGCTGAATCGACTGTTTTTATTCAATATATTTGATTTCAAAATAATTTCATTGTGTAGCGCAACTTTTTAATTGTAATCCTTTTCAATATCCAGGTTCTTTTATCGGACGGGTCAGATTTCTTTCAAAATGCCCGAGTCAGCAAGTGTAAGGGAGTCATCGTTTCTAATGATGCCACGTCACCAGCGTGGATGCTTCTCAAGCCGTACGTCACAGAAACATACAACGGTTGTGTCAACAACTTCACGTACAAAGAGGCTCCCGATCTCAAATACGCTGTTGTCGTTTCGAGACAGTCTAATGGGTATATCAAAATTATTTTCTCATGGGCGTTTTAGAAACTCGTTTCTCATTGGCATTTTAGAACTCTTTTCTCATTGGCTTTTTAGAACTCTTTTCTCATTGGCATTTTAGAATTCATTATTATGTGCTTTTTAGCACTCTTTTTTATGGGAATGTTAGAATTCTTTTGTACTTGGCATTTTAGAATTATTTTCTCGTGGCCAATTAAGAAATATGTTTTTATCATATTTAAGAAATCTTATCTAATGCTTACGCCTTGAATGCAAATTAAGTAAATTCAATAATCAAAGTTGGACTGTCGAATCGAGGCCAAAGAGAGTCACCGATTCGAGCCTCGGTGCAGGCAAGGCCACCGGGGCATTGTGCTAGCCCCACAACCCCTTGTTCTTCAGTGGGGGCTCAATGAAACTTGTGAACGCTTCTGCTACTTCACTTGCCCCATAGGCTGTCGTGGTCTTAAAATTGGTTTTAAACAAAGTAAAAATAACAAATCGTTACAAAGCAAACCTCCAAACTATAATAGATTGAAACCAACATCACATTCCTATTAGAATCTAAAATAAAAATAGAACATCCAGCAAACTATTTATTAAGGTATAAATGATATATTCGTTAAATGCATCCCTCTTTATTCTCTTGACAGTGACGTTGGACCTCTGCTAGAAGACATCAAGCAAAGTGGAGAAGATGTTTTTGTAGAGTCCGTGAGTCCTGATGATCTGGCTTTAGTGTTCTGTACATCTGGTAGCACTGGCTACTCCAAGCTAGTGCCTCGTTCTCATCAGAATATCGTGCGACTCTACCAGACGTTTGAAGAAAATACCGAATCGGAAAATAACAGCAGCTACAAATTCTATAGTGGTCAATCTATGGGTGAGATTATTTAAGATCCTCGATACTCTTACAGTGACACGTATGCGAAAAAAGAAATATCTTTTGTTTTTCACTATTTCTTTTTAGTTTCCTTTGTTCAGCATAATTTTAAAAGGCAAATAAATGTTATTGTACATAAATGTAGAGGTCTGTGGAGCTAGAAACAAATGTCCATGAAGTTAAAAGTACTTTTCAGTAAATAGTAATACGTGACTGTACAATTTATTATATCTCAATACATTACAGTGAATGTCTGAAAATCTCAGTAAATTTTAAAGACATTTCATCACTAGTAGAGTTCATTTTATTAGTTTTTACCTTTTTTATCCTCTTCAAAGATTTGACTTAAATTTGAAATAATTGGACTATTTTAAATAAAGTTTGAAAACGCCGGAAGCAAATTTCCTCTTCAGGTTGGCTTGGTGGATTTCCCGGAAGTGTTTATTGTTGTGGTGCCACACAAGTCCTCCCAGATAATTATAATTCGAAAGGTAATGTCAACGTCTCCGAAATACTGGAGATGAATTTCCAAGAAAATTGTCAGGTGTCAACCATTCGTCCAGTTCATATGCAAGCAATTTTGGACTATATCAGATCCATTGGTGGGTTGACTCGGAAAATAAAGAGTTTAATTGTTGCCGGGCAACCAGTAACAAAGGTAATCTACTCAATCTATATGTAAGCAAATACGTGATAAAGCTTAAAATCATGGAAGATACGCTTTCGCATCCAACTTTCTTTCAAACACACTTTTACATACCTTCAAAAACAGACATATAAACACCATCAGAATTATTCAAAATTCAGGCGACATTTCCACCAGATTATTTTCTGTAAATGCTACAAGAGCAATATCCAATAGTTGGTTCTTTAGTTTTTTTGATGAAAAAATTTGTGTGAAATTGTAAACAAAAAACACCGTATACTTCATCACCTTACTTACCCTTGATTTGATTCTTACGGTCTAGAAATGCAGACCCTACATGCCACAATAAGTTTGATCCCTAAAATTTCCGTTCTTTTATTTAAAATCTGAGTGAAAATGTGATTATGAAATGTTCCCATCACAACCATCAGAGACCAAAGCAGTTGCGTCGTTAAAGATAACAAAGATGTAAAATCTGAAAAGTTAAAAAAAAAAAAAAAAGCAAACTTAAAGTTTATTACTCTTGTTTTTGTGATAACTCTCTATTTATAATGAAAATATCTTTATGACTTCCAGAATCAGATATCTGACATGTTCCAACTTGCGGAACAAATTGTTGTTTGGTACGGAGGTACAGAGTCGATTGGGATAGCATCATGCATTGCAGAAGGTGACCAAAACTTTCTTTGTAGGTGTGAGTGCTTGCGTGATGGTAATAAGTGTATGAAGGTATATCACAAGTTATGGCCATTATGTATGATGGTATATCACAAGTTATGGCCTTATGTATGATGGTATATCACAAGTTATGGCCTTATGTATGATGGTATATCACAAGTTATGGCCTTATATATGATGGTATTTCACAAGTTATGGCCTTATGTATGATGGTATATCATAAGTTATGGCCATATGTATGATGGTATATCACAAGTTATGGCCTTATGTATGATTGTATATCACAAGTTATGGCCATATGTATGATGTTATATTACAAGTTATGGCCTTATTTATGATGGTATATCACAAGTTATGGCCATATGTGTATGATGGTATATCACACATTATGACCAGATGTGAAAGACGGTATATCACAAGCTATGGTAGCAGTTATTCATACCACATAATAGCATTTAGTCAATGCTAATGACATATTTAATATTCGAATGTCTACTTGTCATAATATCATTTAGTCAATGCTAATGTCTTATTTAATATTCCAATGTCTACTTGTCATAATATCATTTAGTCAATGCTAATGTCTTATTTAATATATTCGAATGTCTACTTGTCATAATATCATTTAGTCAATGCTAATGTCTTATTTAATACTAGATTGTGCCAGGCGCCGTGGCGCCTGCGGCGCCCCCGTTTTTTGGGCGCCTACGGCGCCAACCTTTTTTT
>MUZC01000313.1:170108-233094 GCA_002072015.1 Radix auricularia | reverse complement strand
TTTTTACAGTGCTCATCAAAACACGATTTTTCAACTAAACTAACTGCTGTAGACTGTGGTACATCTCTTGCGTTACGCGTTACGTTACAAACATACCCACACCACTGGGCTATTATATATATAATTCCAATGTCTACTTTTCATCAATAATGGGTTTCAGAAAACAGTTATCAAGACTACAAATGTGGGAAGCTACTCAAGGGCGTGCAACTTCGAATTGTTAATGACAAGGGGAGACAATGTGATGCGAGAGAACTGGGAACAATTTATGTTAAAGGTGAATACAAAGTGATTATTCGCTTTTTGTGAACTTTAAATAACACTTTCTAAGCGTCATAGAGCCTCGTCCTGAAATGAAACCTTTTTCTGGCATGGAGCCTCGTTCTGACATGAAACCTTTCTCTGGCATGGAGCCTCGTTCTGGCGTGGATATTAAATTTATTCACTCACAAGTATTTATAAAAGAGGAAGTAATTTTATTATTCCAATATAATCCACTCATCTTTGCTGCACTCTTAAGAACGATATCTCAGCCCAGTTTATAAATAATTTCAACATTTACTGTCTGCAAGTTGAAAAAGGATTTTAGCTAGCACTTCCTTTGTTTTGTTGTATATTTCTGTCAGGCTTTTCTTCTGAACCTAGGGGCGAAAAATGGTTTTGGTTCAAGGGCCACTTTGTGTAAACGGTTTTTACGGGAAGCCGCACCGTTTAACCTTATCATTTTCTTTGGTTAAAAAATACATTTAATTTCAGAAAAAAAAAGTATAAGTGCTATCAGAAAAATAAATAAATTGTATAAGTGCTATCAGGAAAATCAATAAATAAACTTAAACTAAAAGTCATATTGATATTACATTTATCTATTTCGTTAATATCATATTATTTTTAAAAAATTTAGTTGATACCAAAGTGAATGACAAAACCAGTTTAATGACCACTCTAGTCATCCGAGGGTTGCTGGAACTTGCCCATGTACCATTGTGATACACATCTTCGTATTCTCCCTAGATGTCAGGAAGATACTGTTGAAACTGGTGGTGAAAGAGGGCTTTAGAGCGAAAAGAGTTAAAAATGGATTTTATTACTGGCTTAATGACACGATCACAGCTAAGGGTGTTTGGCTCAAAGAACTTTTTAGTGAATGATACAGTGAAGTTTAAAATCTGTGACAGCGTCTTCGCTGACCTTGTTAAACATAAGTTTTCGAAGTCAAATGTGCTCACCAGCCATGTCAGGGGCACTATCAGGAATAAAAACAGATATTGTTTATTTTGAAATGCATCTTTGTTGACGGCAAAAAAACAGAAACAACCAACTGTATTCCCCTAGCTTATTCTTTAAGAAATATTTATATACATATATANTATATATATATATATATTGCCTTAATCATTGAAACTACAACATATCTCCATATACAAAAAATGACATCGTATTAAAATATATTTTACTGACATCCCCGTAACATATTAACTATTTCATAATTTACGATCTCCAAGCTAACAAGACACAAATCATCATACATTCAATGTTTCAATCGTGTTGAATACAACAAAATGACAAAACACAACTCATATGTTTTTCAATACTGTTAAACATCCAACATAACATGATACATTTGAAAATAATAATGATTTAATGTTTTCATTTCCATGGTGTTTCCAGGGCCGAATGTTTTCAAAGGGTACTTCAATCGCCTAGAGGATCCTGACCCCAAAACGCCCCAGTGTTTGACAGAAGACGGCTGGTTCAACACTGATGACTTCGGTTACCTGGATGAGAATGAGGAGCTGTTTGTTCTGGGGAGGAACAAGGACGCCATCATTTATGGTTCAGTTGTTTTCCATCCCGTGTGGCTGGAGAATAAACTAAAGGAACACCCGGATGTAGCTGAAGCTATTTTAGTTCCGGTAAAGGGTTAATATTTAAATCATTGTTAATGACAGTATGTTCGTGATATTTGTATTTTGAAACTTTTTAAGGGATACAAAAACCTGTTATTTATTCCACTTGGTAGCGGCTTATTCTTGACCTATATTCTGGCCAAGTGATACTTTATAAAGACAATACTTTTAGCCTTTTATTTTATATAAATGTTAACGTTAAAGTTCTCCTTTTTTTTCTTATCAAAATGTCTTGTCATGCGTTTAAGTATCACCCAGGTATCCGACCCATAAACCTATCTGTTTAGTCTATTTTCTCTATCACCCAGGTATCCGATCCATAAACCTATTGTGTTTAGACTATTTTTCTCTATCACCAAGGCATCTGACACTGTAATATATTTTAATCAGACTATTGTTCTCTATCACCCATGTATGTGACCCTGTAATCTATTATGTTCAAACATGTTTTCTATCACCGAAGTATCGGACCCTGTAATCTAATGTGTTTAGAATGCTGTTCTCTATCTCCCAGGTATCTGACCCAGTATCTATTGTGTTCAGACTTATGTTCTCTATCACCCTGGTATTTGACCCGATAACCTATTTTATTCACAATTTTGTTCTCTATTAACCAGGTATCTGACCCAGTAATCTATTGTGTTTAGAACGCTGTTCTCTATCACCCATGTATCTGACCCAGTAATCTATTGTGTTTAGAATGTTGTTCTCTATCACCCAGGTATCAGACCCTGTAATCTATCACAATATTTGTGCTTGTATTTTGCCGAGAGCTGACAGTAATCTGACGGAAGAGAAAATAAGAATTTATTGTGAAAGTATTTTCCTCCCCAACCTTGGATACGTCACACCAAAACCTGGATATTATATGGTAATATATACATTGATAATATGATAATATAGGGTAATTTATGCATTATACTTTGATATTATATGTTAATATATGCATTAATTTTTTGATATTATATGGTAATGTATACATTGATACTATGAAATTATATGGTAATTTATGCATTGATAAAATGATAATATAGGGTAATTTATGCATTGATACTATGATATTATTTGGTAATTTATACATTGATACTATGATATTATTTGCTAATGTATTAAATGATACTATGATATTATTTGGTAATATATACATTGATACTATGATATTATATGGTAATGTATACATTGATAATATGATATTTTATGGTAATTTACGCTTTGATACTATGATATTATATGGTAATTTATACATTGATACTATAATAGTATATGGTAATTAAGGCATTGTTACTATGATACTATATGGTATTTTATGCATTGATACTATGATATTATATGGTAATGTATACATAGATACTAAGTGAAACGGATGTCTTTCGTAATAATAATAATAGAAATGGTCTGAGATGAAAATGTAATTATGTAACATTGATTTGTGTCAACCTGAGGCCAACAGCATATACAATCAGAATTTACAGTGTAAGTAAAATCAGTATACAGCTAAGTCCATCTGAGTCAAGTAACGAAGGTCCCTCTAAAACCCATGTATACCCACTTTTTATAATTTAATTGTTTATTTTTAACGCTCGAATCGTGTCTACCTGAATACGAATGTCGCTTTCAAACATAGACATGATCTTCTCTCTGCGCCATATGCATGGGGAAATGCAGGGAGCAACATATGCCGCTATACATCGTATTCAACCACCTAACTGAAAAACCTACATGTGGAAGAAAATCAGCAGTCCCGAGCCTGCGCTCTTCATGGGGCTTCCCGGAAAACCCCCTCAGCCCTCTGGCTCCCTAAGAGACGTAAAGACTGAGAAGCCCCCCCCCCGGAACGGTCGCTGCTACAAGCGGCCGCATGGGCGTCCAGGACTCTAGGTCGAAAACGCCTCCCACTAAAGTGTGCCTCCCGAGGGAGGTGTGGAATTTCCTACTGTGACTCGCTATCAACATAGTATCACTCTGGTGCCACCACGGCAGAGCTTACGAGTCTCAATGGTTTAGATCGCCGCAAAGCGTGGGATCATCACTGACCTACCTAGGGTTTAACCCCCACCGGAAGGTTTCCTCAGAGCTGGCGACCAAAAGCGTTTCCTAGTGGTACCTTTTGCTATTCCGTGCTGGCGCTCCTGGCCCTAAACCGGCACCGCTCAACAGCGTTGCTAGTTATTTGAGGGGGACGAAACGGTCGCTTCGGAGTAACCCGACCCTCAACGGGTACTTGGTTTTCATCATCGGCATTGCATCTAAATGCTTTGCCTAAGATCCGTACAGCGACTGTAATCATATATGACTAGCACCTAACATCTAACAACGGCCTTCGGCTGTCCAAGCCAGGGGTTTGTCGGTTTCAGGTCGTGTTGTACTCCACAACCACCTAACTAAAGCTTTCGATCTTTTCAGCAGCAGCGGGCGTTTCCAGATCTTAGTAAAAATAGGTTGTCTTACAGATAAGCTTATTATCATTAAGCAATTCTACCAACACATGCAGGGCACAGTGTGGTATAACGTCGCCACATCTGAAACTTTCCCATTAAGAAGTGGAGAAAAGCAAGGTTGTGTGTTGGCACCTACTCTTTTAGCTATATTGTTCATCATCTTCCTCCAGTATGCCTTCAAGAAAAAACATCGAGGGGGATATACAAAGCGGACGGGAGATTATTCCATATTCCCCGGCTTATAGCAAAGACAAAAATAAGGAAGATTTTGCTGCGCGAGTTGTTATTTGCAGTCAAGTCGCCTTAATATATATCAGATAACAGAAGGCTTGCTGAGCCTTTCATCCAACCACTCCGCTGCCTGTAAATACTTTGGCCTGAACATTAGCATAAAGAAAACCAACATTATGGCACAGGAAGCTGCCTCCCTCCCAACTATCACCATTGACGACTGCATCCTGGGTGTTGTTGACAGTTTTAAATATCTGGGATCAAGCAACTTGAGCACCCTCTAAATAGAAGATGAGACAAGCGGTAGGATAGGGAAGGCAGCACTGTTATGGCTAGACTGAACAAAAGAGTTTGGTCCAATGCCAAACTCACAGCAAGGACTAAGCTGCAGGTATATCAGGCCTTCGTACTGGACACACTCATCTATTGGTGCGAGTCTTGTTTTTACCTACCCCAGGCATGAAAGGAGGTTCAATAGCTTCCACCTCAGATGCCTTCGCCCCATCCTAGAAATTAGATGGAAAGAGAAAGTCTCCAACACAGAGGTCTTGACTAAAGCAAGCATGAGCAGCATTCCAGCCATATTAAGCCAAAGTCACCTCCGATTGTCTGAACATGTCAAGAGAATGCTAACTAACCTCATACCCTAGGATGTGCTATACAGCGAGCTGGCGAAAAGGTCGATTGGTCGGCCATGTCTCAGATACATGGACATATGCAGAAAATACATGAAAGCAGCAAAACATAGACATACTAGACAGGGAAAATTTGTCATACAGAATAGGACTGCATAAAGCTTTTTTATAAAAAAAAAATTACACAAACTATTTGTGTAAGGAAACAATAAATTAAAGCTTTATTATCAACTAATACAAATAATGGTAGACGTTTCGGCTCATGCCTTCATCAGTACAAAAACATTTACTTACATATATCTTAAAATTAAAACATATTAAAGTCTATGTGATAAAATGAAAAGAAAAGAAAAACAAAAATAAACACGGACATAGAATATAAGAAAAAGGAGGAAGTTTAAGTATCTAAGTAACAGTGAAAACCACAACGGGAAAACGATTTTGCTGTCAGGTAAAAGTGTGGATTTGGTTAATTCCATATGGAGCCAACGTACCAAATCGTTTTATGAGTCTATTTTCCATGTGGACTCTATCATGGGTATTGGTTGCATATAGAATACCAGTAACTACAATATCCAAAATGCCATCGTGGTCAACACTGTTAAAATGTTTAGACACAGGACACTGAGCCTGTTTATTTATTTTGTACAGGTGTTCTCTAAACCGATCTCCAAGACAACGACCTGTCTCACCCACATAAATTTTATTACATCTCTTGCAAATAATTGCATAAATCACGTTGCGACTGGTGCAAGTGAATCCATCTTTTATTACAAATTGTTCAAGAGGGAAAGAAATTTTGTTAATTTCAACCACATATGGACAAGTATTGCAACGGTTACGGTTGCAACCTTTTGTTCCAATATGTGCTTTCATTGTGGGAAGGTGACTTCTTACAAGTATGTCTCTGAGGCTTTTATCTCTCCGGAAAGCAAAAAGAGGAGGTTTTTTGAAGACCTGCTGAGTTAGAGGGTCAGCCATAAGGATTGGTCGGTTTTTGAGAATCACCTGGCGGGCCTTAAAATTATTGGGATGGAAAGTTAAAACAAATTTGCATCAATCACATTGATCGTGAACAGATGATGTAAATGTGTCCTGTCTGGTCATTCCTTTAATTCTATTGACAGCTGATGTTTCCGGGTATGACCTCCTTCTTTTTTTTTATATTCTATGTCCGTGTTTATTTTTGTTTTTCTTTTCTTTTCATTTTATCACATAGACTTTAATATGTTTTAATTTTAAGATATATGTAAGTAAATGTTTTTGTACTGATGAAGGCATGAGCCGAAACGTCTACCATTATTGGTATTAGTTGATAATAAAGCTTTAATTTATTGTTTCCTTACACAAATAGTTTGTGTAATTTGTTTGTTTTTTTGGGGGGGAAAATCTGGCAGAGGATAGGTCCACGTGGCGGGCTATAGAAAAAGAAGGATCACTAGGAGCCGTGGAACAATCCAGGGTGGAAACAGCTGAAAAAAGAATGAGGAGGAAGCCCAGGCAACGCTGCGCCACCGCATTCGTGTATGTGGCATGCAGAAGAGACTGCCACTCAAGGATTGGTCTCATAAGCCTCACCAAGAGTTGCAAACAATAAAGATAACTCTATCGTCTCTCGTAGACGGACCAATGCAATAGCATTTCTTTAAGTATTGTACTAAACTCACTCAATTGTTTATTTATTTAACATTCCTTGTTTAAGTATTTTAATTAAACAACTAAACTTTCAGATTCTGCCAGATAACTTTCCATGGACAGCAAATTCAAAACCAGATAGACAAAAGCTGAGGAAGATGGCCGAAGAAGCTTATGGTTATATGGGAAAGGAGACCGTGTGACTGAAGTTTGAAATATTCAACGATTGACAGGGAATAGTAATCTTCATGATATTATTTAGTTAAGGATTCTACAATCTGGGCTCGGAAATGTAATCTTTACCATTATCTTTAGTTAAGGATTCTACAATCTGGGCTCGGAATTGTAATCTTTGGCATATTCTTTAGTTTAAGGTTCTACAATCTGGGCAGGGAATAGTAATCATCAGGATGTATCTTATCCTTCAATTCCACAAACAAAGTGTGATGGGGATTGGCTATGTATTTTGTGATAAACTTTTGCAGTTTCCCAGAAAAAAAACTTACTAGGGTTTTATAATTAACAGTTTAATCGGATCTTCAATCTGAGAATGTATTATCACAGCTATAAAATTGCATAAAGCAACAGCACGGATTAAAACAATTTGCATATAATTAAATATTGAAAAGTTGAAACAGCATAAATTCCTTTGTTAAAAAACTGAACATTCAACTTTTAAAACTGGAGTATGTCCTTCCATCCAGAAAAATGTCAACTGCTAAGAGTAACATAGAAAAAGAAACAAATAAATTCAAAATATTTCATTCATGGAAAAGAACTAACCCAAACTAAAGATGCGAAATACTTAGGAGTCATAATAAATGAGAAACTATCTTGGAATCCCCATGTCAATGAAGTTATTAAAAAATCAAACAAAACCTTCGGCTTTATAAAAAGAAACTTTTACAAATGTAACAAAGATATAAAAGTAAAATGCTACCTCACCCTGGTGAGACCTATACTAGAATATGCATCTTCTGTATGGGACCCATCCACCAAAGAAAATATTGATAAGTTAGAACAAATCCAAAAAAAGAGCTGCCAGATTCATTACTGGAGAATATTCAAAACTGACAAGAGTAACACCGTTAGTTAAATCATTAAACCTTGAAACACTAGAGGATAGAAGAACCAAGAGTAAATTAGTAATTATACATAAGGCAATTAATTCTTATTTAGAAATACAACACAAAGATAACCTAATACAACCCTCAAATATACATAAAGTTAAAAACACCTTTCTTATTCCATATGCAAGAACAAACACATACAAGTTTTCTTTCTTTCCGTCCGGTATTCGGGGGTGGAATGGGTTGCCTGAAGAAACCAGGAAAGCCACCACTTTATCATCTTTTAAAACTCTAGTAAGAATAGAGGACTAAACACAAACCATATAAATACGTAGGACGCAATAATCTTCTGTACAGAAGGAGCGTCTGTAACATATAAGATAAGATAAGATAATAAAAAATATACCAATAATTGGTATTTTAAATCGTAATAATGCCTTTGTTCTTTGGTTTTATTTTAAGCTCACCATTCAATATCTCCCTCACTATGTCTCCCAAGCAATATCTCCCTTAAATTATCTCACATGAAACTTCTCCCTCACCATGTCTACCTGCCAATGTCTCAACCAGAAACTTATCATCCAATTCTGACAACAGATTCTCTCTGAACTAGTCTTTTTTAACCAATAGTTTCCTTGTAGAACAGATTTCATTAAAATGATAAAATATAAAATATACCGAAGTAAAATGAGAGCTAAAAATGTCATGTGGAAGATACATTTAGAAACATGTATAAAAAATGCAGTTAAAAGACTTCCAGGCTGCTTACAATATTGAAATAAACAACAATTACGCAGCTCTGCCAACCCTAATAGACAATAATAGTGCGGAAAAGGGCATTGAAACTAACTGGAACTTTCTTAAAAATACGATGAATAATGCAGCAGTCAACACAGCTGGCTTCAAACAAAGTAAGAAGAAAAAATGGATAAGCGAAAACACCTGGATAAAAGTCCAAGAAAGAAAACAAATGAAGCTAAACCTTTTATCAGTAAAAACGTCTTCCTTATACTTAAGCAGCAAACAACGCTACGCTCTGCTGGACAAAGAAGTGAAAGCTTGTGCACGAAAAGACAAAAACAACTTTGTAAACAATATGTCTGCAGAAGCAGAAATGGCAGCAAAAACAGGTAACAGCAAAACTTTATTTCACATTATGAGACAGCTGTGCAACCATCCACCCACAAAAAGTGCACAAATCAAAGACATCAACGGCAGATTATTAGCATAAGAGGAAGAACAAAAACAAAGGTGGGCAGAACATTTCAAAGAAATATTAAATAGACCACAGCCAACGACTACCCCAGTTGTTGGTGAAGAAGAAAACATGCCAATTTTAACTGCATTATGTGAGAATTTCCCACTTGAAGAACTGAAACAAGCCGTCAGGAAGTTAAAAGACAACAAAGCAACTGGCGAAGATGTAATTTCAGGGGAAATGCTAAAGTCTGCAGATGACAATGTTTTACAGCATTTATTGCTGTTATTCAATGACGTCTGGCGAGATGAATCCCCACCACAATAACGGAAAGATGGTGCCATCTTTAAACTGCCAAAAAAAGGTGATTTGTCGGACTGCAATAATTGGCGTGGAATAACTTTGCTATCTGTGCCAGGAAAACTTTTTTGCAGTGTCCTACTGGAGAGAATAAAAAAGTCAATAGACGAAAGGCTCAGAGAAGAGCAAGCGGGCTTCAGACCACATCGGTCATGTATTGACCATATATTCACACTCAGAACTATCATCAAAGAATCTGTTGAATGTCAATCCCAACTTATTATAAATTTTGTTGATTTCCAAAAAGTTTTCGACAGCCTCCACCGACCTACACTTTGGAATCTCCTTAATATCTATGGTTTCCCAACAAAATATGTGAACGTTATTAAAGCTTTTTATGCAGATTCACATTGCTATGTGAAAACTGAGGCCGAAAATTCTGACTGGCACCCAGTCGAAACAGGGGTGAAACAGGGATGTGTCATGTCACCAATGTTGTTTGGAATAGCAATCGATTGGGTCAGGAGAAAATGCACAGATGCCGGATTTGGCATCAAATGGATCGAAAACAATACATTGGAAGACCTTGACTTTGCAGATGACCTGGCTATTTTAAGCTCAACGCATTTGAACATCCAAGAAAAAACAGATCGTCTCCAGCACTTTTCAAACCAAATTGGTCTTGAAATCAACACAACCAAAACAAAAATCATGGACCTCACCAACCAATCCAATGATATAAAACTTAATGATCAAACTATAGAGAAAGTAACCAATTTCACTTATTTAGGAAGCAAAATGTCATATAATGGAGATACAACATCAGAGATAATGACTCGAATGGCGTTGGCGTCAAGTGCTTTTAACAAACTTACAAATATTTGGAGATCAAGGACAATTATCAAGCACACAAAACTTAGGCTATTCAACTCCTGTGTAATCCATGTATTAACGTACGGATGCGAAAGCTGGAAATCCACTAAATATATAGAAAAAACATTAGTTGCATTCGAAAACAAATGCCTCCGAAAATTTTTAAATATAAAATGGAGTGATTTCAAATAAAATGAACCGATAAGAAAAGAAACCAACCAAGAAAATGTGTCAAATTTTATAAGGAGAAGACGATGGAATTACATCGGTCATGTTCTTCGAATGGACGAGAGAAGACTCCCACGTCAGGCCCTCATGTGGACACCAACAGGCAAAAGAAGACAAGGAAGACCAAAAGAAACCCTGCGTAGAACAAACATAAGAGAAAGCTCAACCATGGGTCTAAGAAATAACCAGGACTTATTACAATTAGCAACGGATCGTCGCAAATGGAAATCCATGACCTCTGCCCTATGTGCCGTCTTCGGCCCGAGAGGAAATAACTAACTATAAAAAATGTCCAAGTCATTTACAACATTAACTGTACAAGTCTGAAATTTAAAATATACTTATTTTTTCCTTCTCAAAAAAAAGAAATAGTTATATTTAAAGTTGCATTTATGACCACTAAAAAAAGTATATACACCGACAACCATTCAACACTCAATACGAATTCATGATTGTGAAAAATACGTCATTCCTCTCAGGTAGAATGTCCAACTCCACCACAATCCCTATCCGATGTAATCGGACAATAGAAAAGGCAATAATTTTAAAATAGCCCTATATAAAGGTACCTAAGTACCTACAGTATCTCTGCCCATAATTCTTTTATTTCCATACACCCTCGCCAGCACACGGGGTCTTGTGGTCGTCTCTTAATCTGGCCATCTCAACATGTCTTTGTGTAACCCCCGGACAGTTCGACCACACGACGTTTCGACTAGGGGACTGTGAATATTGTTGAAAATAGCTGCCCTGGTACCTGTTAAAAACGGCGCAATTATTTTCACCTTCATGGCCGCTTTACAGTGCAAACTGGCCGCCATCTTGCACGTCATTTTACACAGTAGCCAACGGCTTGCTTCCAGTAACATATAATTGTGAAATAAAAACTTTGATCCTTCTGTAAATGCATTAGTCATACTCATAAACTAAAACTGCGGTAAACTTAACATCAATCAAAATGTCAATAATAATGACATAACGAACAGTCAGGTCATGCGGCCCAGCAGCTTGGTGATTATTATCAGCTATGTGCCGGAATTAACTATTGAAATTTATTAACGAGCAGGAACAGAAGTGAATGCAAAGGGCGCGGGTTTGTAATACAAGTACAAAGGGTTTGTAATACAAGTGCAAATTGTTCGTAATACAAGTGCAAATAGTTCGTAATACAAGTGCAAAGGGTTTGTAATACAAGTACAAAGGGTTTGTAATACAAGTACAAAGGGTTTGTAATACAAGTACAAAGGGTTTGTAATACAAGTACAAAAGGTTTGTGATACAAGTACCAAGGGTTTGTAATACAAGTACAATAGGTTTGTAATACAAGTACAAAAGGTTTGTAATACAAGTACAAAGGGTTTGTAATACAAGTACAAAAGGTTTGTGATACAAGTACCAAGGGTTTGTAATACAAGTACAAAAGGTTTGTGATACAAGTACAAAGGGTTTGTAATGATTTCAGCGCCTGCGAGGTGCGCCATTCAGCATGCCGTCACCTTTGAAAGGAAAATAAAAAAAAAAAATCATATATTTTTCTTTGAAAGACTTAAATATATTTGAAGTATGTTTGGGATAGGAGTGTAGGGAGGAATGACTTTTATGTTATAGTGTGATGTATACCTCTTATTTTGGTGAATTTTATGGGAAAGGTTAATACTGGTAGTGGGGGCAGAGAGAGTGTAGGTACATTTACAAAAGACTATCTGACCACATGTCATTGTTATTGTCCGATTACACGGTGACATTGATTGGGCTGGAGAGATCAAGACAAGTCTACCGAGACCATGGGCTGTACGTTGGCTGGTACATATCGGTATCTAACGAAGACCAGACTAAGTGACGACCACAGGTCGCCGTGTGCTGGCGAGGGTTGTGTGGATTTAAGACAAGTCTACCGAGACCATGGGCTGTACGTTGGCTGGTACATATCGGTATCTAACGAAGACCAGACTAAGTGACGACCACAGGACGCCGTGTGCTGGCGAGGGTTGTGTGGATTTAAGACAAGTCTACCGAGACCATGGGCTGTACGTTGGCTGGTACATATCGGTATCTAACGAAGACCAGGCTAAGTGACGACCACAGGACGCTGTGTGCTGGCGAGGATTGTGTGGGTAAAGTCAATGTACCTTTTTCTGAGCTCATGACCTTTTTCGGGATAGCCTCGGAAGGACTTTTCTACCAACGCTTTTAGAGAGATTATTAAAAAAATATTTTTAAAATTTTAAAAAGAAAAAAGCAACTGACCCTGCAGCGGGGATGTCATCTAGAGCGGTGCTGGAGACTGTGGTAACTGTTGCATACGATTCCAGATTATGTTCAACCCACCTTTTTATCTACGCTGCCTTGTCTTGGATAATTTCTCCACTTTGGGACTTTAGGGAGGCAACTTTGGACGTCAATGGGCCAGTTGCTTTTTTATATTTGCTTACATGGCTTTAACATTCCTTATGTCTGCAGCTGACTGTATGTTGTAGCAGAGGTTAAGCCAGTAGGCATTGGCACATTGACATGCGACTTTTTGGGCATGGGACTTGTCTGCTCTTAAGGCATGCAGCCTGTCGGGTGTAGGCTTTTCCTTGTAGGTCATAAAGCTTTCCTTTTTCTTCAGTGACAGGTTTCATCTCGAGAATATTATTAACTGTATCGCTACTTCAAAAAAGATTTTATAACTATTCATTTTAATATGACTACGAAAATTGAGGACTTTACTCTTGCAATAATAATAAAAATTTGTTTTTATTTACAATGCTACTTCTAGCACTGTTAACTGTAATAATAGATAGTATTAGCTTATTAATTCTAAACCAAACTTATAAATAAATTATAGTTGATATTCTAGACCAAACTTAATACTAAATTATAGTTGATAGTCTTTTATAGTTATATCATTTCTTAAATCTTTGCACCAGGCATAGGGTCTAAGTCGAGGTAAAAATTAAGCGACATAAATAACTTAGCAGGGAAAGTTTGTAGATAAGCATAAACTAAGAAACTTTTAACTAATCAGAAACTCGCGTGGTCATTTATCACTTTGTGGGATACCTCTCTGTGGCCAGCCAGGAATGTTGGGGTTAAACACTGGGTAAGCAACATGGAAAATATAAGGACAAGGAATTGTTTGAAGGGGGTTAATGATGTTAGTGCTTTTAACGAGAGCCGTGGTAGAATTATAAATGAACCACGGCATAGATCTTATCTTATACGTACCGAAGATTATTGCGTCCTACGTATATCTATGTTTTGTTTTTAGTCCTGCATTCTTATTAGAGTTTTCAATGATGATAAAGTGTTGGCTTTCCTGGTTTCTTCCGGCAACCCACGCCACGTCCGAATAGCGGACGGGAAGAAAGAAAATGTGTATGTGTTTATTCTTGCATATGGAATAAGAAAGGTGTTTTTATCTTTATGTCTATCTGAGGGTTATATTAAGTAATCTCTGTGTTGTATTTCTAAATTAGAATTAATTGCTTTATGTATAATTACTAATTTAGTCTTGGTCCTCCTATCCTCTAGTGAAGTGGTTCCCAAACTTTTTGACCCACGGACCCCTTTTATAGTCAAAACTTCCCCATGGACCCCCGAGTTAAAAAAAACTAAATAATTGCATAGTAAAAAAAAGTCACAATTTAAAAAAGCATCATTTTGATGAACAAGTACAATATTTATTGAAATTGTCTTTTATTTAAAATAAAATTTACAACAATTAATAACTTGGAATAACGTGATGAGATTTTATGAGTGTTTTTATGACTCAATGTTGGTGAGTAGCAACTGGTCATTTCTGTTATTTTATTATGATGAGATTCACAAAGCCACTGAATCTTTGTTCTACCAAATAGGAAGACGGGAAAGCAGTCAAAAATTTCTGTGCAATGATCCGTGTATATGGCATCCGCCCGTCCTCAAAGGACGATGACGTTTACTCCTGTTCTTCTGCCTCCTTCCTTTTTCTCCTGGCCCTTCTCTCTTCATCCCTAGCTGTGAGGGATGCTTCCGAAACTTGAGTACCCTCACGACCTTTTGCCCGCCAGAGGGTGCGCTCCTAAGCAATGGTAACCCACATTTTATGGTCTATCTGCGCCAGTGACATGTCTTTCTTGCAGACGTCCTTGAAGCGCAGACAGGGGCGACCTCTTTTTCTCATACTAGTTGCCAGCTCACTGTAAAGCAAGACTCTTGGAATACGCTCTGCGCTCATCCTGCAGACATGACCCAACCACCGCAAGCGCCTCTCACCCAGGATTGAGTGCATACTCAGCATATGACTCCTTCTGAGTACCTTCACATTGGTGATTTTATCCTGCTACTTGATGTTTAGAATCCTACGCAAGCTTCATAAGTGGAAGTTGTTAAGATGCTTTATTTGCCTGGCGTAAGTCGTCCAGCACTCACCACCATAAAGTAGTTTCTGAGCACGCAGGCCTGGTACACAGTGATTTTCGTCCCATCAGTGAGCTGCGCATTTAAAAATCCATAATGCAGAATTAATGGGCAGTACAATAAAATTGGGATATGAATTTACAACTAAAACTTGTGTTGTCCTAGTTCAAACATTGTTGTAAGTTCCTACTTTCAATAAGCTGTTCCTGTGTTAGTGTGTTAGTATGGTTTCATCTGTGTTTGGAATCTGAATTTGTCGACGTGCCAAAGGGTTCAAATGCCATTCGGGAATATCGAAGCGAATAATGGTTTCAAATCTTTGGTTCAGGTGTGAGGTCTGCATGAAGAGCCGCTAAGTATTGGCAGTAAGAAAGCAAATCTTTATCTCTATTAGAAAATTTTACAAAAATTTGAAACTGTTCCTAAGTGTTGTTTGCACAGAAAAAGTTTTGCAACAAATTCATATATAACGCTTTTAGTTTAAAAAAAGGTTTCGTTAAGTTTGATAAATAAATCATTCATAAAGGGTGTGTCGTTTTTTGTTTGTTTCTTTTAGTTAATTGTGTTGCTAATCATCGCCTTTGATATTTCCAGGAATTTGGGCACTGAATCAAAGAGAGTATAAAATCGAATTATATATGCATTTTTTTAAAAACCAACTGTGTGAAAAAGAAAACGAGTAAAGTCTTCTTGCTTTTCCAAACACTTTTGAGCAAATAATAATCTCTCATTTAAGCAATTCCTTTTCATTTTATTAACTGCTCTAATGACATAATCTAGTGATCCATGCTAACTTTCCCAAAGATTTTATGCGAATAAATGATGCCGATGAATGTCACAATGTACTGAAAATACATTAGGTGCAGCTTGTTTTAAGTATGCCATAAAATCAAGAATGTTTCGTTGACCTAATTTTTTAATTCAGCAAATTGGCTTTTGTATGTGTTTCCAATAATTTATAATTATTTATTTTTTTGTCCGTAAAATAAAAATTGATCAGTTTTATTTATTTAAATTAAACATTGCGTGGACCTCCTGACGTTGTTCAGGGACCCCCAAATCAATTTTAATATTCCACGGACTCCTGAATGGTTCCTTGGACCCCTGGGGGGTCCGTTAGGACCACTTTGGGAACTACTGCTCTAGTGTTTTAAATTTTAATGATTTAACTAATGGTTTTAGTCTTGTGAGTTTTGAATATTCTCCAGTACTGAATCTTGCAGCTCTTTTTTAATTTTTTTTCTAGTTTATCAATATTTTCTTTAATGGATGGGTACCATACAGAAGATGCATATTCTAGTATAGAACTCACCAGTGTGGGGCAGCATTTTACTTTTATATCTTTATTACATTTGTTAAAGTTACTTTTTATAAATATAAGGGTTTTTTTAATGAATTTTTAATAACTTCATTGAGATGTGGATACCATGATAGTTTCCCATTTATTATGACTCTTAACTCTTAATTATTTTGCAACATTAGTTTGGGTTAGTTCTTTTCCATTAGTGAAATATTGTGAATTTATTTTTTGCCTTTTCTATGTTACTCTTAGCAGTTGACACTTTTCTGGGTGGAAGGACATACTCCAGTTTCCCATTTTATTAATTCATCTAAGTCTTTTGTAACATTTTGCTATCTTGTGTTGACTTAATTGTTTTATAAATTAGATAATCTTAGCAAATAACCGTAACTATCTTCCTGTTGAGATATTGGTGGATAAATCATTTATATAAATTAAAAATAGTAAGGGACCTAGCACAGTTCCTTGAGGAACTCCTGGGTTAACCTTTAATGGTGCAGATTTATATCCATTAATTATTACAGTTTGCTCCCTAACCAATAGGAAGTTTTGGATCCAGTGATGTAAGGGACCTAAGATTCCAAAGTATTAAAGTTTTTTAAGTAAACCATGGTGGTGAACTTTGTCAAATGCTTTTGAGAAGTCTAGTAATATTATTTTATCTGATCATTTATGTCAAGGGCTTTTGATAGTTCATCTATTAGACCTATTAATTGTGTTTCCCGTGATCTCTTTTTTCTAAAGCCATGTTGATGTAATCATAGAGCATTATATTTGTCAAAAATGGTTAACTATTCTACTATACATTATGTTTTCTAGTAATTTACAGGTGATACTAGTAAGTGAGACAGGTCTGTAATTACCAGAATCCGATCTATCACCTTTCTTAAAGAGCGGCGCCACGTTTGCTAATTTCCTATCATGGGGCACTTCACCCTGGTTTAGAGAGGCTTGAGAAAAACTACAAGGATTGGGGACAGTTCATTGTTTAATTATTTTAGTAACCTGGCAGGCAATTCATCTGGGCCAGTAGCTTTGTTTATTTTTAAGTTTTTTAAGAGTAAATGTATACCTATCCCAACACAGAGGTCTTGGCTCAAGCAAGCATGAGCAGAATTCCAGCTATACTTTGCCAAAGACACTTCCGTTGGCTTGAAGACGTCAAGAGAATGCAAACTGATCACATATCCAAAGATGTGCTATACAGCGAGCTGGCAACTGGGAAAAGGTCGGGGACATATGGAGGAGAGACATGAAAGTAGCCAACATTGACATACAAAACTGTGAAAACCTGGCTGAGGATAGGACCACATGGCGGGCTATAGTGAAAGAAGGGTCACTAAGAGCAGAGGAGCAAATTATTGAAGAAGCAGATGGAAAAAGAGCGAGGAGATATGCCAGGCGACACTGCCCCACTACATTCGTGTGAGACTGCCATTCAAAGATTGGTCTCATCAGCCACATCAAGAGCTGCAAATAATGAAGGTAAATCTATGGTCTTTCGGAAACGGAAAGATGCCATACAATTCTGATAGTTGCTGACAGTGCAAACCAAATACAAAACGGTCACAACCAATGTTCCCTTTAAGCTGCGCGGCTGCGCCTGGTTATGCATTACCTTGCAGCAATTATTTTTAAATATAGCAAAAAAATAGATGCTGAGCAAATTTTCACTCAAGATTTTTACTTTTCACACAGGCTAAAATAACATTGGTAAGTAATTTATCTCATCAGCGGCTGTACAGTGATGTTTGGTAATATAAAGTAATGTAAAATTGGTCATGAGATATAATTGTTAATTTTTAAGGAAATTGAGAAATTTAAATGTAAATTAGTCTAATTTTAAAATATTACTGTTAAATATATAAAATTAGAATTTAAAATCTAATGCTAATTTTTTTAGCATCTATTCTGTGTTGTTTAAGTTTTTAACTTCTTACAATCTTCAATCTACCGACCTTGAATTCAATTTTTCTCCTATAGCCTTGGTAGATATTTTTGAGTCTAAGCGATAAGTCGTGGTGGGGTGAGGGGGATGACACCATCAGCTACGCCACTGGTTGACACCAACCCTAGTGACGCCTCTGTTTTCAATACTAATCAGTGACCAGAAAGTTGACTCATCAACAAAACAAGATTTTATCCTGTAGTTTCTTTGACGAGTTATTTAGGTTAACGTCCCCAGAATTTGACATGCGTGTCAAAAAGTCTACATGCAGGGCTTGTTAGCAACGCTCTTTGGCCTTGGTGTACTATATATAGGATTTTTACCTTACTTAAATTTTCAAAGTTTAAAATGTATAACAATTGACCTGTAAAGTTGTATAATAAAACTCTGAAAAAGCCGACAATTTTTTAGGAATTAGTGAAACTTTAGGTGATTCACAGTTAGGTGACGTACTTAATAATTATATTTCTAATTTAAAACTAAGTTTTTTTTTAAATCTGATCTGTAGTATCGTCATGTTCACAGCTGTATGAACTGTAAAATGTTGCTCCTATTTATGTCATTTTGTAAGAATAACTGCATCCTTTAATTTCAAAACTAGTGTTTAGTAAAGATTATGATTAACGGATATTCAGTCATCGTACTGGTCAGTCTCTTCATCCCCCCTCCTACCCACAAACTGAACTTTGCCATCATACTACCGCTCTCCCTACCCTCCTTTTCTTTGACTGCATTGATTGGCAGTAGATATCCCACAGTGTTGTAAACAACTGTAGTAACCAAAAACGTTGTGACCCCTTCTGCGAGAAGGACTTATCAGTTTTCCAGCCACTTCAAGCACGTGTAAGAAACGAGTTAACAATTCTGCTCAAGAACATTAATTTTTAAAATAAGTAAACATTTCTGCCTAAGCACATGTTTAAAAACAAGTGAACTTTTCTCATTCAAGCATAGGGCACAGGTGTTTTATAAGTTAACTTTCCTGCATCAATCACATGTCACTTGTGTAAAACAAGTGAAGTTTCCTACTCAATCACATGTCACTTGTGTAAAACAAGTGAAGTTTTCTACTCAATCACATGTCACTTGTGTAAAACAAGTGAAGTTTTCTACTCAATCACATTTCACATGTTTGAAACAAGTGAACTATTATCAACACTAGTTTTGATAATTATTGAAATTGTCGCTTACGTTAATTACGGTAGTAATAAAACATGAGGTGACCTAAATAAAGTCTAAGAGAAATTGAGATCAAAGATTCGACTAATCCGCTCTTTGGCGATGTCAGTCTTCCTGTATGATTGTGAGGCTTGGACGCTCGACTCAGTTAGAAAGAGGACATTACGATGGTACGGACACGTGACAACATCTGGAGGTCTCTCAATGACGATATTGCAAGGCATAGTCCAGGGAAGGAAAAAAAACAGACAAAGGAAGAGATGGGAGGACAATATCAAAGAGTGGACCGGCCTGTCATTTAACGACTCCCAGAAGGCTGCTCAGAACCGTAATACATGGCAGGAGATAGTATGCAGCGTTGATTTAAGGGACAGTTCAGTTCAGATGGTCCATGGACAAACAAAAATTGAAATCTGCTTATTAGCAGATTTTAATGTCAGCCAAAGTATGAATTACAGTTGACATGTTTTGTTGGGATAATGTGTGCCATTATTTGTCTGGTACCACTTAGATCAACAGGTAGATAAGTACGGCTTTCATTGTCTTTACTACACAGCCTCTCTTTAGTTGTGCTCCGGTCATAGAATCTTTAGCAAGATTGGTTTATAATATTTATTCTCTTTAGACTAATAGTTTTTTGACAGTTAATTATACACTTTTAAAAAACTTTTAGTGGTTGAAAAAATATTTCAAATTTCTTTTAAGGCATCGATAATGTTCGGGAAATTCCAACCAACTAGAAATATTAATTATAATCTGTGTAAATGATGGTGTGAGTGTTGGAAGTATCAACATATGACGCAACACGTACAATCTTCTTACCTTTAAAATAAGGCTTTACTGAGATTTTAGACAAAGCCAAAGATAAATATTGAGGCCCATTCTAAATTATTTCTCTTCTCTAGACTAACAATAATTTATATATAAAGAATAAAATATGTACACTTTTTAAATCCTTTATATCAACTATTGGTGTATGAGACGTGCGACCAACCGTGCGTGCGACCCTGCCGAAAAAACTTTGGATCGATTTTAACCCACTTTCTCCTAAGCTAGCGAGCTGAAATTTTGCAGGCAGACTCATGCCAATGATAAAAATGGTTTATCAAAATTTCAAATTGATCAAATGGACAGTAATAGAATTATTGAATGTTTAAATAATTGCTTGTATCTCTTTAATTAAAACAGATAGAGTGTTGTGGTGCGTAATATGTTCAACAAGCTTTCATATCCCGCAATAATGTGCGCATTACATTGACATTATTTTTTAAAAATATATTCACGATCGGTGCGCATTATATTAAACACGTTTTACGAGACATAACTAGAATTTTGTATTTTCGGATTGTTTGGCCCTGCGTATTATAATGAACATCCTTATAGTTATGCCTCGTATATAAAGGATTTATAGTGAAAAGCTTGGTTTTACGGGTTTTTTAAATTTAAATACCTATTAATAGGGCTGTTACTGGTTAAACCTTTTTTCTCGATTAATCGGGGAAAATAATTCGATTATTCGTTTACATTTCGATTAATTACATTTTATATAACGCATACATAGACCCAGTTAAGTCGCAATTCATTATTTCGCAAAATCGTTTAGGTCGTGGTAATTCCTGGCTCCAAAATTTTGTGACCTAACACAGCAAATTCGATCTGCTATGCAAGAAATCAGGAATAAAACATTTTTGTTTAGGCATGCACGTTTACATAAATAATAATAATTCGAGGGAAAATTGTGTAAGTAACTAAAAGTAAAATTAAAAAAATAAATTGAAAGGAATTTTTTTCTATTTTTTAAATTTTATTAGAATTTTAATTCATTAAATTATTTAATCGAATTTTTAAAAATTAATCGATTAATTAATTGTTGGTCTTTTTTCTTGCACACATCATAACTAAAATGAAAGTATTTACCGTACTTGTTTTAAGATGTACTATTTTTAGACAGAGATAATTGCCAATAGACGTAAACATTCGTCACTGATTTATTTACTTTTTAAAGGTTTCTAAACACGCCGCTTGAATTCCAACACAAGATGAGTGAAACTTTTGTTAGTTCGTTAAGTCAACTAAACACCATTACCAAATGTCTGAAACACACGTCAGAGACTTGTCCCGACAAAGAACTTCTGATCTTTTATAACGGGGATAAGCGTCAAGCTTACACCGCCTTGGAACTCTTCACTCTTGCCGGACGGTTTGCCAACAGATTACGTCATTGTGGATTTGAGCGACATGACGTCATTGTTAACACACTTCCCAACTCACCTGAACGTGCCGTGACAGACCTGGGGATTTTTATGGCAGGGTGTGCCATGATGCATGGGCAGGTAGGTGCCATACCTGGGGATTTTTATGGCAGGGTTTGCCATGATGCATGGGCAGGTAGGTGACAGACCTAGCGATTTTTATGGCAGGGCGTGCCATGACGCATGGGCAGGTATTTGACAGACCTAGGGATTTTTATGGCATGGTGTGCCATGATGCATGGGCAGGTAATTATGATCTTACATCTTATCTTATCTGTTACATATGCTCTTTCTACACAGGAGATTATCACGTCCTGCGTTTATCTATAGTTTGTGTTTAGTCCCGCATTCTTATTAGAGTTTTAAATGATGATAATGTGTTGGCTTTCCTGGTTTCTTCAGGCAACCCATGCCAAGAACGAATTCCGGACGGGAAGAAAAAAAACGTGTATGTTTTCGTTTTTGCATACGGAAATTTTAAAAAGTGTTTTTATCCTTATGTCTATCTGAGGGTTGCATTAAGTTATCATTGAGTTGTATTTCTAAAATATAATTAATCGCTTTATGTATAATTACTATTACTAATTTACTCTTGGTTCTACTATCTTCTAGTGTTTCAAGGTTTAATAATTTAACTAATGGTGTTACTCTCGTCAGTTGTGAATATTCCCAAGTAATTAATCTTGCAGCTCTTTTTTAAATTTATTCAAGTTTATCAATATTTTCTTTTGTGGATGGGTCCCGTACAGAAAATGAATATTCTAGTACATGTCTCAACATTACATTCATTTTATACCTTTATTACATTTGTAAAAAAAAGTTCCTTTTTTTTATAAAGGCTTAGGTTTTGTTTGATTTTTTAATAACTTCATTGTCATGTGGGCTACGTGATAGTTTCTGATTTTTTATTACTTTTAAGTATGTTGCATCTTTAGTTTGGGTTTGTTCTTTTCCATGAATGAAATATTTTGAATTTATTTGTTTCTTTTTCTTTGTTACTCTTAGCAGTTGACATTTTTCTGGTTGGAAAGACATTCTCCAGTTAGTTTCCCATTTTATTAATTCATATACAATTTTGCTATCTTGTTCTGACTTGATTGTTCTATAGATTATACAATCATCAGCAAATAACCTAACTTTTGTTCCTGTTCAGATGTTGTTGGGTTTATCTTTTACATAAAATAAAAATAGTAAGGGACCTAGGACAGTTCCTTGTGGAGCTCCCGAGTTAAACTTTAATGGTGTAGATTTAGATCTATTAATTATTACAGTTTACTCCCTACCCAATAGGAAGTCTTGGATCCAGTGATGTAAGGCACCTGAGATTCCAAAGTATTTAAGTTTTATAAAGTAAATTAAGGTGGTGAACTTTGTCAAATGCTTTTGAGAAGTCTAGTAATATTGTATCTATCTGATCACCATTGTCTAATCCTTTTGATAGTACATCTATTAGAACTATTTATTGTGTTTCAAATTATCTGTTTTTTTTCTAAAGTCGTGATGATGTTGGCATAAGGCATTATATTTGTCAAGGGGTTTAATTATTCTACTATATATTATGTGATCTTGTAAATTATAGTTGATACTAGTAAGTGATGCAGGTCTGTACTTACCGGGGTCTGATTTATCACCTTTCTTAATTAGTGGAGTTACGTTGGCCAATTTCTAATCCTGTGGCACTTTACTCTGGTGTAGAGAGGCTTCAAAAAGAACTACAAGGGGTAACTAAAAGACAAAATTGTTTATCGGCATGTAATTATTATGACAGGTTTAACATTGGCCACCAACTAACATGAATTTAATTCACCAGAAACAATAGCAATCAAGACGCAGTCTATAAATCCTAATTTGTATGTAGTAGTGTGCACACCCACACGGCATAACACTATGCGCACCTCACTGAGACCGACTACATAGAAAGAAAGAAAGTATTGCATTAAAAAAATTACCATAATGCGCACTGCTGGAAGTTTGTGCCCGTTCTAATCCCCATTTTATTACATTTATATAGTAGTATGTTACGCCGTTGGGCGGATCTAGTCTTACATATTTTATAATTTCACACATAAATACTAAACATCAAATTAGCAGATACATTGTTCGTTCGTCCGTTGAATCGACGAGGACCACTCTAGTCATCCGAGGGTTTCTGCGACAGGTTTTGCCAATGTGTGCGCAGATGACTGACGAGACCGATTTGGCACGGAAGGTTATGGAGCAGAAAAGACATGGCAAGAGTGGGTTGCCTCCTGGAGGGTAGACAGCACGGGCCTTTCGGGCTTGCCTCTTCTTTTCTGCGGCGTTGATCCTGTTTGCCTCGCATGTCCTGGCACCTTCGTGGATGGATTGGCGCCAGGTGGACCGACCGATTGCAGCTTCTTCCCACCTGTCTTGGGTGATAGTAAACGCTTTCAGAAAGGCTTTCAATGTTTCTTTGAAGCGTTTCTTGTTTCCACCATGGGACCGCTGGCCCTGCTGGAGCTCGCCAAAGAAGAGTCTCTTTGGTGGTCTCTCATTTGGCATTCGGGCGAGGTGACCTGCCCAGCGAAGCTGTGACTGCATCAGAAGGGTGAAGATGCCGGGGAGGCCAGCTTTGGTTAGTACCACTGTGTCTGGAGTTTTGTCCTGCCACTTTATGCAAAGGATGTTCCTGAGGCTTGTTGTGTGAAAGTGGTTCAGCTTTTTAGCATGGCGTTGATATACGGTCCATGTTTCGCATGCATAAAGAAGTGTAGGGAGCACCACTGCTTTTTATACTTTCACTTATGTAATGGGACGGGATGGATGACAAAAGTGACTTGCGCGATGACTTTGATTTAAGTAAGAAAGAGTTGCGCAGTTCGTCGATCTCACTCTCTCGCCCGAGACCATCATGACCCTGCAGCAGGACAGAGTCGAGATGGCTGGTGATGGAGAGAGGTGCAGTGGATGTCCATGATGTCCTGTGTGTCTTGTCGTGACCTTAGCGTTCCATTATACTCTGCTGAGACTCACCTTCTTGACCATTGACCATCTAGTGGTTCCTCCGCTCCGTCCATCGAGTCAAGTCTTCACGTGCACAGTGGCCACACCCCGGACAACAGCTTCGACTGGCTGGCTAAACCGGATGAGGGTAGCCGTCGGGTCTCAAACCCTCGGTGATCTCGGTATGTCGGGTAACAGATATAAATAATTAACCCAAAAACGTGTTGGTTTGTTTACGTCAAATCTCACAATTAGTGTGCAAGGCAAGATAAAAGCTCGAGTGAATCCAGGGCAATGTATATAACGACAGACCAATGTTCCTCTAAGATACAATCATCGATCAGTGTGCAAAGTTGCACTGCTTCCATTTTTTCTACAATATTTTACAAAATTTGCTGTGTAACTCTTAACTGCCGCACGGTTTCGTTCAAATGTATGCGTGGCTTAAAAGGAACATTGTAACACATTGCTATCTCATCAATGAGAGTTGGTAACATACTGATATCTCATAGACGAGCGTGACAATAGACTGATATCTCATGAACAATAGAACACAACAGATTGGCAGCTCATACACAAGATGGCAAAATCGACTGTTGTTTTTTTTTTTTTTTACAATATTTGTTTATGTTACAATTTTTTTTTAATTAGTCCTTTTTAACCACTAGGTTCTTTTATCGGACGGCTCAGATTTCTTTCAAAATGCCCGAGTCAGCAAGTGTAAGGGAGTCATCGTTTCTAATGATGCCACGTCACCAGCATGGATGCTTCTCAAGCCGTACGTCACAGAAACATACAACGGTTGTGTCAACAACTTCACGTACAAAGAGGCTCCCGATCTGAAATACGCTGTTGTCGTTTCGAGACAGTCTCATGGGTATATCAAAACTCTAATCTCATGTATATGCCTATTGAACATGATTATTCGCTATACCATTGCAGGTGCGACCGGCGATGCCGGGGCCTTACCACAGCGGTCCGGAACAACAAAATTTAAGAATTTTCAATAAAACAAAACAAAATATTTACAAAACAACAAATATTTTTATAAATGCATAAAAATAACTTAACATAGAAAGCGTGGAAATCAAATCATGGCAACAATGTATTGAAGTATGAATAATACTCTAGTCAACTACATGCCATTTTCTTCTGTTGACAGTGACGTTGGAGCTCTGCTAGAAGACATCAAGCAAAGTGGAGAAGATGTTTTTGTAGAGTCCGTGCGTCCTGATGATCTGGCTATAGTGTTCTGTACATCTGGTAGCACTGGCTACTCCAAGCTGGTGCCTCGTTCTCATCAGAATATTGTGCGACTCTACCAGACGTTTGCAGAAAATACCAACTCGGAAAATAACAGCAGCTACAAGTTTTACAGTGGTCAAACTATGGGTGAGATTTTTCTTAATGGTCAAACTATGGGTGAGATTTTTCTTAATGGTCAAACTATGGGTGAGATTTTTCTTAGTGGTCAATCTATGGGTGAGATTTTTCTTAGTGGTCAAACTATGGGTGAGATTTTTCTTAGTGGTCAAACTATGGGTGAGGTTTCTCTTAGTGGTCAAACTATGGGTGAGATTTTTCTTAGTGGTCAAACTATGGGTGAGATTTTTTTTAGTGGTCAAACTATGGGTGAGATTTTTCTTAGTGGTCAAACTATGGGTGAGATTTTTCTTAGTGGTCAAACTATGGGTGAGATTTTTCTTAGTGGTCAAACTAAGGGTGAGATTTCTTTTAGTGGTCAAACTATGGGTGAGATTTTTCTTAATGGTCAAACTATGGGTGAGATTTTTCTTAGTGGTCAAACTATGGGTGAGATTTTTCTTAGTGGTCAAACTAAGGGTGAGATTTCTTTTAATGGTCAAACTATGGGTGAGATTTCTTTTAATGGTCAAACTATGGGTGAGATTTCTTTTAATGGTCGTCAAACTATGGGTGAGATTTCTTTTAATGGTCAAACTATGGGTGAGATTTCTTTTAATGGTCAAACTATGGGTGAGATTTCTTTTAGTGGGCCGATTCTCTTACAGCAACACTTTAAAATATGCCAAAATGAAAAAAATAATGTTTTTCGTGTGTTTCTTTCATTTTTCCGTCGTTCATTTTAATGTAAATGAAGTTGGATTTTTCCGTTGTATTTGCATGAAGACGCCCATGGTCTTAGAAAATGAAACTAGTAAAGGGCAGTAGATGTCTGTTGATGGCTGTAGAGGGCTGTAAATGTCTGTAGTTGGCTGTAGATGGCTGTAAACGTCTGTTGATGGCTGTAAACTTCTGTTGGACGCTGTAGAGGACTGTAAATGACTGTAGTTGGCTGTAGATGGATGAAGATGGCTTAAGATTGGTTTAGATGGCTGTAGATAACATCTCAGAATATCTCAGTAAATATAAGCACACCTCAATTAGATTCAATACATTTCTTTATGTATCAGCTGTACTGTAAATTTCAGTAGCGCTACCAATCTTTTGAATCGACTGAATTAAATTTGAGATAACTACCCGTAGATTATTTTAAATATAGTTTAAAAACGCTGGAAGCACATTTCATCTTCAGGCTGGATTGGAGGATTTCCTGGGATTGTTTATTGTTGGGGTGCCACACAAGTCCTTTCAGATAATTATAATTCGAAAAGTAAATTCAACGCCTCCGAAATACTACAGATGAATTTCCAAGAAAATTGTCAATTGTCCATAATACGTCCAATTGACATGCAAGCAATTATGGACTATATCAGATCCATTGGTGGGCTGACTCGGAAACTCAAGTGCTTGATTATTGGTGGGCAACCAGTAACAAAGGTAATTTACTCAATCTGTATGTAAGCAAATAAATTTATACACCTTCAAAAATAAGCATTTAAACACCATCAGAATGATGCAAAATTCAAAATTCAAACGACAGATTATTTGCTGTAAATGTTACTAGAGCAATATCCAATAATTGGTGTTTGAGTTTTTGACGAGGTAAGTTGTGTGAAATTATGAACAAAGCAGCAGTTCCTCACTTACCCTTGATTGGATTTTTGGGGCAGTGGCGTAGCTAGAGCTTTTGCCGCCCGGGGCGGTCTCAAATATGCCGCCCTTTTAGGGGGCCGGCCATAAATGACGTCACACACCGGGCGGGGGGGGGGGAGTCACACATTTGATGTCATTCAAAACGCGTAACTTTAAATAAAATCTTCACTAAAATATATGATTACCCAAACTTTATTCAATGACGATTTACGTAATTTCACGCGTGTTACGATGTTAGAGTGCATTCTTAAACTAAAACATATTTAATTGACCAAACAAACAAACAATTTTTTTAAACATGCTCATTTTCATATACAAAATACTGCTTGTATGGGGGGGGGGGACTTTGTAAAGCCACAATGAGGAATGGGTCTAAGTTTTCGTTTCTTTACGCTGTGCGACGAGGGGGCAGGGTGTGAAAAATCAGCCGAAATCACGTGACGTCATTATGGATGGCCTCTTAATTAAGTTAATCATATGATCGTTTTTATAAATTAAGAAGCATGAATAAATAGTTGTAAATGAAACTAAGTACTTTGTAAAAGGGTGGGAACAATTTTACAATTGCATGCCCTATTTATGTAAGCAGTAATAAAAGAGGCCGCATAAGATGATAAACCTATAAATACACATTATAAAAATACAAAAAATACAAGATAATTGGTTTGAAGGCCACAAGAAAGTTATAGGTACACAGGTCCCCCCCCCACCACCACCACCTTAAAATGAGACAAAACATATTCCAAATTTACACCTAAAAACAATAATAATTAATATGCATTTATTTTTTATTTATAAATAGATCTATATGATTTGTTTAGAATGAAGAAATTGTATACATCAGCGTGTAAACATATTTTAAAGAATTATTTATAAATTTACTTACTCACCTAACTTTCATTGTCGAAAAATAGTTTATTATGTTATCAAAATTTATATTATTAGTAATATCTTGTTTTATGGACAATATTACAAGATTTTGTAGTCTTAAATCACTTATTGTGGAGCGGAAATATTTTTTTTCAACTTCAGTTTGGAGAAGCTCTTTGCACAACTAGATATACTGATAGCAATTGTTGGAAAAAAATTCTTAGCAAAATTGTAATGTTGGATAAAGAATTTTCCAATACTTACTGTTAAATATATTTTAATAGATCAAGGGGGTATTTACCCTCTTTTTTTGAACATAATGCCTCTTCTTGTAGTGTAGGTACAGCCAGGGCTGGTGTTTGGCTCCTGCAACCTATTCGGTCGCAGTGGGCCCAGCGCTTTCATAGGCCCAACCTATCTTAATTTTCACTTATTATCTTTATTAATACCTTATCACTACCCAAACTGGGGCCCACGCAATCAGTTTCGCATACTAAGCTGCATAGGGGCCCGCAATAGCTAAGACCGGCCCCGTGCTGTCATAAAAACCTGGATCCTTTCTCTTTCTGTCTCGAACATTTCTTTATCAATGTAAATAAAGAAATTTTATTGATGTTCAAATTCTTCATTTAGAATCCTAGATGGTTTAGTATTATACACGAATATTTTCTACGAAAGACGTGCAACTCATCACATCGTTCTTTTATTTTCTTTTATAGTTACATCTAGGGATAAAAACATTTCTCGTTGTACTTCTTGCTCTAAAGATAGAACCACGTCTTCTGAATTTTCCCCACTCATATTTTTCTCCTTTTAACTTGGTATCTAGTCGATATTTCTAACTTTCTGTAACAGCGTTCTGTAATAGCATATATCTTTGTTTCATCAAATGGGTTTACGAAGTTTGTATTAATTTAAAAAAGACGGGCTCCCATAAATTTAAATACCATAGAAAAGTAAAATATTGTCATTAATCGAGTTTAATTCAAGCATCTGATCTCGTTTTACTCGTCACTTCAGGTGTCAATTTTCCACGAACGCTTGAACTTTTTAAGTATGTCTTTTTCTAAGTTATTTATGTTATTGTGTTGTTTATTAAAAATCGTTCATTTTTTTAATGAATAATCGTATATTAATGAAAAATACAAGCTATATGTGTTAATTTAATGAAATAAAAACAAAGTAAATTTAATTTTTAATAAGTTCACTTACAATAATTGTATAAAACCTGAAACAGTAATAGATCTAAATTTTACTACTTTCAATTTAAACACAATATTTGAACCACTATGTCATGTAGGTCCTTGTTAGCGCACCATTCTGCGAATGTCGAAATTCCACGCTAAAACAGTCGTGCGATATTAATACTTCATACATTCGGACCAGCGGTGATGTGTTGTTGTTTTTTGTACAGTTTTCTTATAAAAGCGAAATCTGTGACGTATATTGCTTAATTTTGCAAACAAATAGTTACCTTTTTTGAGCGATTTTAAATTTTTAAACTGTTCTGCGTTACTTATAACAACCAATATATGTAATCAAACAACTTTTGCACGAATCCGTTAATTTTAACTCAAAATTTAGATTCTTTTTGTTTCACTATGGTTTTCCCCCTTCAAAAGAAAAGGGGTGATTTTCGGAAATGCCTGGGTTTATTTTTCAAATGCCCAAAAATGCCGCCCTTTGAATGAGTGCCGCCCGGGGCGGACCGCCCCCTCCGCCCCCCCCCCCTCCACTGTTTCGGGGTCTATAAATACAGAGCCTACATTCCTACACGTAACATTTTGGCGGCCACTGGAAATTTCCCGCTTTGCGTGAAAATTTAATTATGAACTGTTCCCATCACAAATATCCGAGACAGATGGCAGTTGTGGCGTTAGAGAAGGAAGTAGGTTAAAATTAGAAAAGAAGAAGAAAGCTCAAAAGTTTGTTGTTGTTGTCTTAAAATACTTTTTATTATTTTTTTTAATATCTCTCCTTTACCAACAATTAATTTACTTACAATTTCAGAAGCAAATTTCTGACATGCTCCAACTTTCGGAACAAATTTGTGTTTGGTACGCAGGAACTGAGACGTCGGCCATTGTAAGGTGCATTGTAGAAGGTGAGTAGATTGTGTGTGTGTGGTTATGTGTGTGTTTATGTGTGATTGTGTGTGTGTGTTTGTGTGTGGTTATGTGTGTGTTTGTGAGTGGTGTGTGCATATACAATGCATTTCTTTTTATTAATCCTTTTAATAGAAAAAAATTATCTAAAATAGAATCTTATTGGATTGTCAAAACTTCACTGAACCGTCGAGATCAAGGCCACATTCGTATGCTGGTATATCACAAGTTATGGCATGTTGTAAATAGGGTACATTGTGAAGAATTGAGGGCGGCTAGGTTAATTAGCATTCAAAGTATGAGCTTTAGATAAGAGATCTAGAATTGTCAGAGGGTCTAGAGATCAAAGACGCTAGAAAGTCTAGAGATCTAAGACTGCTAGAAAGTCTAGAGATCTAAGACTGCTAGAAAGTCTAGAGATCTAAGACTGCTAGAAAGTCTAGAGATCTAAGACGGCTAGAGATTAGAAATGTAAGACGTGGGTCTAGAGATCAAAGATGATTATAGAGTCTAGAGATCTAAGACACGGCTATAGGGTCTAGAGATCTAATACGGCTATAGGGTCTAGAGATCTCAGTCGGCTAGAGGGCCTAGAGATCAAAGACGGCTAAAGAGTCTAGAGATCTAAGACGGCTAGAGGGCCTAGAGATATATGACGGCTAGAGGGTCTAGAGATCTAAAACGGCTAGAGGGTCTAGAGATCTAAGACGGCTAGATGGTCTAGAGATCTAAGACGGCTAGAGGGTCTAGAGATCTATGACGGCTAGAGGGCCTAGAGATCTGAGACGGTTAGAGGGTCTAGAGATCTATGACGGTTAGAGAGTAGAGATCTAAGACGGCTATAGGGTCTAGAGATCTCAGTCGGCTAGAGGGCCTAGAGATCTAAGACGGCTAAAGAGTCTAGAGATCTAAGATGGCTAGAGGGCCTAGAGATATATGATGGCTAGAGGGTCTAGAGATCTAAAACGGCTAGAGGGTCTAGAGATCAAAGACGGCTCGAGGGTCTAGAGATCTAAGACGGCTAGAGGGTCTAGAGATCTGAGACGGCTAGAGGGTCTAGAGATCTATGACGGTTAGAGGGTCTAGAGATCTAAAACGGCTAGAGGATCTAGAGATCTAAGACTGCTAGAGGGTCTAGAGATCTAAGACGGCTAGAGGGTCTAGAGATCTAAGTCGGCTAAAGAGTCTAGAGATCTAGGTCGGCTAAAGAGTCTAGAGATCTATGACGGCTAGAGAGTCTAGAGATCTATGAGGGCTAGAGGGTCTAGAGATCTAAGATTGCTAGAAAGTCTAGAGATCTAGGACTGCTAGAAAGTCTAGAGATCTAAGACGGCTAGAGAGTAGAGATCTAAGACGTGGGTCTAGTTATCAAAGATGACTATAGGGTCTAGAGATCAAAGACGGCGAGAGGGTCTAGAGATCTATGACGGCTAGAGAGTCTAGAGATCTATGACGGCTAGAGAGTCTAGAGATCTATGACGGCTAGAGAGTCTAGAGATCTATAACAGCTAGAGGGTCTAGAGATATAAGACGGCTAGAGGGCCGAGAGATCTATGACGGCTAGAGGGTCTAGAGATCAAAGATGGCTAGAGGGTCTAGAGATCTAAGACGGCTAGAGGGTCTAGAGATCAAAGTCGGCAAAAGAGTCTAGAGATCTAGGTCGGCTAAAGAGTCTAGAGATCTATGACGGCTAGAGAGTCTAGAGATCTATTAGGGCTAGAGGGTCTAGAGATCTAAGATTGCTAAAAATTCTAGAGATCTAAGACTGCTAGAAAATCTAGAGATCTAAGACGGCTAGAGAGTAGAGATCTAAGACGTTGGTCTAGATATCAAAAATGACTATAGGGTCTAGAGGTCAAAGACGGCTAGAGGGTCTAGAGATCTATGACGGCTAGAGAGTCTAGAGGTCTATGACGGCTAGAGAGTCTAGAGATCTATGTCGGCTAGAGAGTCTAGAGATCTAAGACGGCTAGAGAGTCTAGAGATCTAAGACGGCTAGAGGGTCTAGAGATCTAAGACGGCTAGAGAGTCTAGAGATCTATGACGGCTAGAGAGTTTAGAGATCTATGACGGCTAGAGAGTCTAGAGATCTATGACGGCTAGAGAGTCTAAAGATCTATGACGGCTAGAGAGTCTAGAGATCTAAGACGGCTAAAGATTCTAGAGATCTAAGACGGCTACAGGGTCTAGAGATCTAAGACGGCTAGAGGATCTAGAGATCTAAGACGGTTAGAGGATCTAGAGATCTAAGACGGCTACAGGGTCTAGAGATCTAAGACGGCTACAGGGTCTAGAGATCTAAGACGGCTAGAGGATCTAGAGATCTAAGACGGCTACAGGGTCTAGAGATCTAAGACGGCTACAGGGTCTAGAGATCTAAGACGGCTACGGGGTCTAGAGATCTAAGACGGCTAGAGGATCTAGAGATCTAAGACGGCTACAGAGTCTAGAGATCTAAGACGGCTAGAGGATCTAGAGATCTAAAACGGCTAAAGATTCTAGAGATCTAAGACGGCTAGAGAGTCTAGAGATATAAGACGGCTAGAGGATCTAGAGATCTAAGACGGCTAGAGGATCTAGAGATCTAAGACGGTTAGAGGATCTAGAGATCTAAGACGGCTAGAGAGTCTAGAGATCTAAGACGGCTAGAGAGTCTAGAGATCTAAAACGGCTAAAGAGTCTAGAGATCTAAGACGGCTAGAGGATCTAGAGATCTAAGACGGCTAGAGAGTCTAGAGATCTAAGACGGCTAGAGAGTCTAGAGATCTAAGACGGCTAGAGGATCTAGAGATCTAAGACGGCTAAATATTCTAGAGATCTAAGACGGCTAGAGGGTCTAGAGATCTAAGACGGCTAGAGGGTCTAGAGATCTAAGACGGCTATAGGGTCTAGAGATCTAAGACGGCTAGAGGGTCTAGAGATCTAAGACTGACCACCACGAACGCAGCATGTCTTTGGTGTGGGGGAGGGGGGAGGCTCGGACTGACCAGAAGGGACCTGACATGGAAGACGACAACTGACGATGACTGGGATTCGGCGGAACAGGCACAGGTGTAAAATGCCTAGGGGAGGTGAAATGTTATCACGTGTTAGGTGACCTGGCATTGGGGGGGGCGGTAGGCGAATGGTGGCGGATTCAACAGAGACGATTATCTTAAACCAGTTCCACCCCACACAAGCCTGAATCTAGGGTGGAACTAGATGATTGACAGTTAAGAGATGGACGTACCAGATGTGGGATGAATTATAGGGGTGGAAACTGAGGGGTGTTAGACTGGGTGCACTCGTAGGTACAAGAAGAGAGACTCACTAGGGACAGTGAGAACTTGTGACTCTGCTAAAGTCATTAGAAGTAAATGTAAGAGAAAGGAAGTTAGATTAACCTGTATGTTGGAGTCAAGGTAGTGAAGAAATAATGTGAATTAAGTTTATGCTAATGTAATCTTGCAGTTTAGTGTTTGCGTACGAGAGTATAAGAAAATAAGTGTAACTAGATTTAACAAAAGGAGTAAAAGCATAGAGTACAGTCCCCTGAGTACCGGACCACTAAATTCTGTACCCTGAGGTTCTCCACAATATCACAAGTGATGTCCACTTGCGAATGCTGGTGTATCACAAGTTATGGCAAGATGTAAATGCTTCATATCACAAGCTGCTAGTTTTCACTCTTAAAAATCTTATTCACTTTTACCATAACCGCAGCAGTTATACATAACATATGAATGACCATTAAATTTCATTACTTGTCATTATTATAGACATAACCCTCTTAGGATTCCGCCCTATAAAGCAGTCACACTGGCTAAGATATGTTAGAGCTGTAATTGTAGGCTGGGGGCATTACAATACAAATTTGATTCGAGCAACAGATAAAAGTTGTATTATATCTAATGAAATTGACTAAAACAAACGTTATATTAAATCTGTAGATGCAAACACCAATTGAAAACTTCTTTTAAAAATCTGGTGCAATGTATTGTTGGTGTTTCTATCATAACTTCATTTAGTAAATGCTAATGTCTTATTTCATATAATCGATTGTCTACCTGTCATTACATCATTCAGTCAATGCTAATGACATATTTAATATTCGAATGTATACCTGTCATAATATCATATAGTCAATGCTAATGACATATATATTCGAATGTCTACTTGTCATAATATCATTTAGTCAATGCAAATGTCTTATTTAATATTCGAATGTCTACTTGTCATAATATCATTTAGTCAATGCTAATGTCTTATTTAATATATTCCAATGTCTACCTGTCATAATATCATATAGTCTATGCTAATGACATATATATTCGAATGTCTACTTGTCATAATATCATATAGTCAATGCTAATGTCTTATTTAATATTCCAATGTCTACTTGTCATAATATCATTTAGTTATTGCTAATGTCTTATATAATACATTCCAATGTCTACTTGTCATAATATCATTTAGTTATTGCTAATGTCTTATATAATACATTCCAATATCTACTTGTCATCAATAATTGGTTTCAGAAAACAGTTATCAAGACTACAAATGTGGGAAGCTACTCAAGGACGTGCAACTTCGAATTTTTAATGACAAGGGGAGACAATGTGATGCGAGAGAGCTGGGAACAATTTATGTTAAAGGTGAATACAAAGTAATTATTCGCATTTTGTGATCTTTAAATAAAAACTACTTAGGGGGGCGTCAATAAATTACGTCACGCTTCAGAGGGGGGGAGGTATAATAAAGTGTTGCAATTTGGGACAGGGGGAAGGGTGTGGCCTGCCAAGTATGACGTCACGGTGTTTTATGATAAATTTTAATTATTTTGTTAATTTAAAAAAATAATGTTGGAAAGTGTGAAGTATTTGAGGTGGGGGTGGGTGGTTGTACGAGATTTGTGACAGTTATTGACAGGGGTGTAAGGGGGGAGCTAAAAATTGTCAAAAATAGCGTGAAGTACTTTATTGACTGCCCCTTGGTGTCTAACGCTGTTTGAAACCGCATAATTTTCGCCGTCATTACCGATATACAAGGCAACCTAGCCTCCACCCATGCACTCATTTCACATAGATATCTGACCGACGCCACCGAGCAGTTTAGAATTTCCGCGCAGTGTTTTTTTTTAATTTAGCACAAAAATGCTTTCTGTGCAACTTTGCACGTGAGATTTTTTGCTTTGCATACGAACCAAGGAACCTTAGAGGGAACATTGATTTGCGCATGCGTAGCATGAAATGATGAATGCACGCCGCGTGATACTAAAGTATATGAGTACGGCAGTGGCTACCATTCAGTGAACATTTCGCTCAATAACTATAAACTGTCACTGTGGTTGCGAGTTGTAACTGAGCTGCCAATAACTATAAACTGTCACTGTGGTTGCGAGTTGTAACTGAGCTGCCAATAACTATAAACTGTCACTGTTTTTGCGAGTTGTAACTGAGCTGCCAATAACTATAAACTGTCAATATTGTTGTGAGTTGTAACTGAGATGCAAAATAACAATAAACTGTCACTGTTTTTGCGAGTTGTAACTGAGCTGCCAATAACTATAAACTGTAAATGTTGTTGCGAGTTGTAACTGCCAATAACAATAAACTGTCACTGTTGTTGCGAGTTGTAACTGAGCTGCCAATTTGCCAACTGAAAATAATGTGAAAGCTAAAAATTAAAATGTCTAAATTAGCATAATTCATAATGTGCTTATACTTATGTAATATGTTTCATTTTGAACGTATGGAACTTACTCTAATGTAATTATTTTCATTTCAATGATTTAATATGAGTATATGAATATATCATCATTTTAATGTCTATAGTAATAAACTGTAGTAATTAACAGTCGAGTGACTCCATTCACCTAAGGCTAAGGCAAGTGATGTAGTATTGTAGAGAATCTGGATAATAGTAGTAGTGGGTATATGGCAATCGCTACTCATCTGACTATACTCTGACTATACTCTGACCATACTCTGACTAAACTCTGACTATACTCTGACCATACTCTGACTATACTCTGACCATACTCTGACTATACTATGACCATACTCTGACCATACTCTGACTATACTCTGACCATACTCTGACTATACTCTGACCATACTCTGACTATACTCTGACCATACTCTGACTATACTATGACCATACTCAGACCATACTCTGACTATACTCTGACTCTGACTCGGTACACTCGTCTTCTACTCTCATTCTCAAACACCAAACACCAATCTCCAAGACCGAATATACTCTATTCAATCAGCTTGATTTTTTCACTTGTTCAATTCTACTTAACACTAATTGCTACAAGTCTCCACTCTGTCCCTACAGGTCCGTCCCCCGGAGTCTCCACTCTGTCCCTACAGGTCCGTCCCCCGGAGTCTCTCCTCTACCATCTGCCCACTGTCCTCAGTTCTCATGAGTGCGTTCCTCAGTCTCCGCCCCCCTCCAATAAATTGTCCCTACGTTAGTCTTTAGTCTGTCAATCATCTAGTACAGCCCCCTAGATTAAGACTTGTGCGGGGGGTGGGGGCAGTTTGACATAACCGTCTCTTTTGAACTCACCACCATTCCTCCCCCCATGCGAGGCCACCTGACAATTAACACCTCAGGTCATCTGCTTTCGGCTACTCCCCCCCCCCACCATCTTGATCGCCTCATTCAAGCGACATTACAGTTCGCACCTGATCTCCACATTTAGCTTAACACCTCTGCTCTGGTCAGCCTGGACAGCTGTCGTCTTTTGCCCCTACATCAAAGGTCCTCGCGCGGCTGCTGCCCCTGCTTCCCCTAATCTAAATTCTTCACAGTACGTTATTTTTTAATATTTTTTTTTAATGTGTTAATCCGGCTCTCTAATAAAAAAAAATTAAATCTGTTACAGCTCTAGTCACAAATAATCTTTGAATTTAAATCCGATCTGATCAGAGAGAGGCAACCAATGAAGACCCAATTAATTTAGAGAACGAGATACATGGGCTATTCCCTTTGACTAAATGTTGAAACTAACCAACATATTTCCATAAACTAACAATGACATCAGCAGGCCCTCTCTCTCTCCTCTCTACTCACTTCCCCCTCCCTGCCCGTATCAAAAAACGTATCTGAGGATGTTCACCTGACCACACATGGGCCTATCGTCAAAAATATCTTCACTCACTGTGCATGCAATTTTTTAGGGCAGCGGAAGTTAATGATTAATTAATAGATTAATCGTTTTAAAAAATAAAACATTTTGGATTAAAATTAATTTGATCGATTAAAATTCGATTAAAATTTAAGAAAATATTTCTAAATTTTTTTCAAATTATTTAATTATTTTGTTACTTACATACATCTGCTTCGTATTTTTGTTATTTATTTAGACGTGCATACGTAAACAAAAAAGGGTTTTCTTCATTTTTCTTGCATAGCAGAACAAATTTGCTGTGTTACGTTTTTGGACCCGTGGACTTACCACGACTGAACCAATTTCGCGATAATAATTAATCGTGAGTTATAAAAATATAATTAATCGATTAAATTTTGTTCCTGATCAATCAAACTAAACTTGTTTAATATATACAAGCCCTACAAGTTTCGTTATCTTTCACAATTCGACAACAGTGATTTTCAATCCATTAACACAAGTACACTGTAAATATTTAATTTCCCTAAATGAGACCTAACCTGTTGGTTTTTTTTTTAATTGTTAAATATAAAAAACCGCTAAAAAAAAACAAGTGTTTCACTATAAATCCTTTATATACGAGACATAACTAAACGAATGTTCATTAAATACCAGGGCAAAACAATCCGAAAATACAAATTTCTAGTTATGCCTAGTAAAACATGTTTAATATAATGCGCACCGATCGTGAATATATTTTTAAAAAGTAATGTCAATGTAATACGCACCTTATTGCGCGACATGAAAGGTTGTTGAGCATATTACGCACCACAACACTCTATCTCAAAAAATTAATATGATATAAAGCGATAAATAAAATAATTTTAAAATTCAATAATTCAATTACTGTCCATTCGATCGATTTGAAATTTTGATACATCATTTTTATCATCAGCATGAGTCTGTCTGCAAATTTTCAGCTCGCTAGCTTACGAGAATGTCGCTTAAAAAATCGACCCAAAGTTTTTTTGGCAAGGTCGCACGGATGGTCGGTCGCACGGTTCAGACACAACCACCAAACATGTTTGAACATCAATGATCATATTTTTAGCGCATTTTCGAGAAGTCGAATGCGCTATTGCACCCGTTTTGTCCGTCTGTCCGTCTGTCATCACCCTAGATCTCAGCAACCATAAGTCCTAGACCCATGATGTATATATGTTTTTTGTATGTCCTGACCTGCCATTTGTGCATCAACACTCAGTTACTCGATCCGTTAAAAAACCCCGTTAAAACTACCAAAAAACATTGCGAATCGAGAGATAACACTGGCGCAGGCAACGGCCGCCATTGCCGGAATTCGAATACATCGTTTTTCAAGCATTGAAGAGTTAAAGTTATTGGTTAGTGGTGCGAAAGCGTGCAAAAGAATTAGGTTTTTTTGTTGACGTCATTAGAATATGTGTAAAAGTTTAGAGAGTTTTACGTCATCATTTGTGGTGACTTCAATCAAGATCTTAGCGGCCCACACAAACCACTTGTAGTTAGATTAAAGAGAAAATTTAAAAATTTAAAATGTAAAGAAATGACTTTTAAATAATTTTTTTTCAGGTATATTCATTACACAAGAAAATTCATAAAAATATGTCTAAAATCTAAACACAATTACTGATAACTACATAATGCTGATATCTAACATAAGTACTGATACATAATACGAAAATGCGCTAACACGTCCTGAGTCCAAAAAGGGACCAGGCTTAACATGATTTTTTATTTCAATGGTGTTTCCAGGGCCGAATGTTTTCAAAGGGTACTTCAATCGCCTAGAGGATCCTGACCCCAAAACGTCCCATTGTTTGACAGAAGACGGCTGGTTCAACACTGATGACTTCGGTTACCTGGACGAGAATGAGGAGTTGTTTGTTCTGGGGAGGAACAAGGACGCCATCATTTATGGTTCAGTTGTTTTCCATCCCGTGTGGCTGGAGAATAAACTAAAGGAACACCCGGATGTAGCTGAAGCTATTTTAGTTCCGGTAATGGGTGTTAGAATTGGAAAAATTGTTAACGACACTTATCTGGGGATATTATTTTTAAAGCGTTTGTGGACACTAAAAATCTGTTATAGATTCAATTTTTTAACTCGTTATTCGTGAGTATTATGGTCCCTAGTTTATTGCGTAATGATATTAAACAGGACAATCTTTTTTTTTTTAAAGTTTAAGCCAGAGGCGAAACAACGACTTTGCATCGGGGCAGTTGCTAAGGGCACCGAGGGCTAGTTAATCAATGTATTCAAATTTAGTACCTTACAAAAAAAAAAAACAACAACAACAACAACATAAAGCTAAAATTTGTCAAAGGCGCCAATACATAGAAATATATATTAGACCACGGGAAACCCAATTACGCTTGTGGTATCAGCCTTTCAAAATAAAGAAATTTAAATGTTAACATGATCCAATGTTAATTTTAATGTTAACATGATCCAATGTTAATTTTAATGTTAACATGATCCAATGTTAATTTTAATGTTTACATGATCCAATGTTAATTTTAATGTTAACATGATCCAATGTTAATTTTAATGTTAACATGATCCAATGTTTCTTAGTCCAAATCTCTTGTCACGCGTTTGTTTCAATATCAGAATATCACCCAGGTATCTGACCCAGTAATCTATTGTGTTTAGAATGTTGTTTTCTATCAACCAGGTATCTGACCCTGTAGTCTATTTTGTTCAGACTTGTGTTCTTTATCACCAGGGTATCTGACCCAGTAATCTATTGTGTTTAGAATGTTGTTCTCTATCACCCAGGTATCTGACCCAGTAATCTATTTTGTTTAGAATGTTGTTTTCTATCACCCAGGTATCTGACCCAGTAATCTATTGTGGTTAGAATGTTGTTCTCTATCACCCAGGTATCTGACCCAGTAATCTATTGTGTTTAGAATGTTGTTTTCTATCACCCAGGTATCTGACCCAGTAATCTATTGTGTTTATAATGTTGTTTTCTATCAACCAGGTATCTGACCCTGTAATCTATTTTGTTCAGACTTGTGTTCTTTATCACCCAGGTATCTGACCCTGTAATCTATTTTGTTGAGACTTGTGTTCTTTATCACCCATGTATCTGACCCAGTAATCTATTATGTTTAGACTTGTGTTCTTTATCACCCAGTTATCTGACACAGTAATCTATTGTGTTTAGAATGTTGTTCTCTATCACCCAGGTATCTGACCCAGTAATCTATTGTGTTTAGAATGTTGTTTTCTATCACCCAGGTATCTAACACTGTAATCTATTGTGTTTAGAATGTTGTTTTCTATCACCCAGGTATCTGACACTGTAATCTATTGTGTTTAGAATGTTGTTTTCTATCACCCAGGTATCTGACCCTGTAATTTATTGTGTTTAGAACGTTGTTCTCTATCACCCAGGTATCTGACCCTGTAATCTTTTTTGTTTAGACTTTTGTTCTCTATCACCCAGGTATCTGACCCAGTAATCTATCACAATATTTGTGCTTGTATTTTGCCGAGAGCTGACAGTAACCTGACCGAAGAGAAAATGAGAATTTATTGTGAAAGTATTTTTCTCCCCAATCTTCGATACGTCACACCAAAACCTGGATATTATATGGTAATATATACATTAATACTATGATATTATATGGTAATTTATGCATTGATACTATGGTATTATATGGTAATTTATGTATGCATTGATACTAAGTAAAACGGAAATCGTTAATAATAATACTAGGTATAGTCTGAGAATGAAATATATTTATGTAACATCGATTTGTGTCAACTGGGGCTAACACCATATACAATTAGTATATATAGGTCAAGTGCAATAAGTATATATAGGTCAAGTGCAATAAGTATATATAGGTCAAGTGCAATAAGTAGACATGGGTCATGTACAATATGTAGACACAGGTCATGTACAATATGTAGACACAGGTCATGTACAATATGTAGACACAGGTCATGTACAATATGTGGACACAGGTCATGTACAATATGTAGACACAGGTCAAGTACAATATGTAGACAGGGGTCATGTAAAATATGTAGACATAGAAAGTGTTCGTTTGCTCAAAGCAAGCTAAGTCAATCTGAGTCCCAAAAATGAAGTTAACGAAGGTCTTTTTAAACCTTTGTATACTGACTTTGAACAATATACTTATTTATGTAACATTCATTGTTTAATTATTGTAATAAACTCACTCATTATATTATTTATTTAACATTTATTGATTTAGTTTTTGTAATAAACACACTCAATTGTTTATTTATTTAACATTCATTGCTTAATTATTTTAATTAAATAACTAAAATTTCAGATTCTGCCAGATAAATTTCCTTGGACAACTAATTCAAAACCAGATAAACAAAAGCTGAGGAAGATGGCCGAAGAAGCTTATGGTTATATGGGAAAGGAGACCCTGTGACTGACAATTGAGGTCTTTAATGCTGGAAAGGGAATAGTAATCTTCAGGATATATATTGGCCTAGTATTCCACAAACTCTAATGTGGAGCAACAATGTATTATGTGTTCAACTTTTCAATAATTCATACACCATGCCTCCCATGCAATATCTCCCTCACAATGCCTCCCATGTAATATCTCCCTCACAATGCCTCCCATGCATTATCTCCCTTACCATACCTCCCATGCAATATCTCCCTCACATTGCCTCCCATGCAATATCTCCCTAACCATGCCTCCCATGCAATATCTCCCTCACAATGCCTCACATACCATATCTCCCTCACAATGCCTCCCATACAATATCTCCCTCACCATGCCTCCCATACAATATCTCCCTCACCATGCCTCCCATATAATATCTCCCTCACCATGCCTCCCATACAATATCTCCCTCACCATGCCTCCCATACAATATCTCCCTCACCATGCCTCCCATACGATATCTCCCTCACAATGCCTCTCATATATATCCCTTACAATGCCTCCCATGCAATATCTCCCATACCATATCTCCCTCACAATGCCCCCCATGCAATATCTCACACCATGCCTCCCATGCAATATCTCACACCATGCCTCCCATACAATATCTCCCTCACAATGCCTCCCATGCAATATCACAAGCATTAATTATCTTCTCTGTTACAGATGTTCATTCTATACAAAAGATTATTGGAACAAATTTCACAATGCAGTATTATTTTTTTAATTAAAAATTAATTTTATTTCTCTGTAGAAAAATTAATGTTAATAAAATATAAAACCTACAGATGTAAAATAAAAGTTAAAATTTTTCATTTGGAAGATAAAATGTAGAAACTTTGGAAAAAAAGACAAATTCATTTACAACATTTACAGATCAAGTCTGCAGTTTAAAATATTGTAAAACTATTTCATCACAGACATACCAAAGTTTTTTCTCAAAACAAGAGTCAAAAGTCATACCATCTATAAGCTTAGATAAAGTCATCACAATTTCAAGGATATAAGTGGGATGGGACTGTAATCACGCTGGGTATAAAAAGAGTACGTGAGAGTCTGACAGGATGTCACAAAAACAACACATCATCGTCAGGCTCATACATACCCAATTACATAATTAAAACAAGTGTTAAATTAATAAAATATTGAATAATTATTAAATGCAACCAAGCTTAAAGAACATGGCACATGCCATTAAATTTCCTTAAGTATTATTCGCTTTTAAGATTTCATCACTGCATCTGAGATGTTCTTTTCAGATATTTTATAATTATAATCTCCCACGTATGTTTACAAATCTCACTACTAATGATATTAAAAAAATTTCAACAAGATAAAGTTAACTTCAAAACATGCCGTTTTTTTTTAAATTAAAAAAACAAAGCGATAATAAAAACTAATGTGAATTTTTACTTACATTTTTAAAATTTGAAGCATTCAAATATAATTTCTAAATGCACATCAATTATATTTATAGCAAATATAAACAGAAAATACATTTTAGCAATTTATTTTTATTTTTATTTTTGCCTGAACAAGAATTTAATTGATATGAAGTTTGTATAGGGCTAGAAAGGAAAAATATAACTCATTTTCATCTTTATTTAGGTCAGCAGAAAATTCAGATCAAACACAGAAGTAACTTTTTTGCTTGACAAATTTAAGTCAACTCATGACTCTTATAGTTCGCAAATGTAGACTTTTGGATATTTTCAAATTGAAACTTGTTTTCAGTGAAACTGAATAATATATAATATATATAGAGGTGTAAGCATTAAAAAAATATTTTTAAGGATAAAACTTTCTAAATATTGTTGAATGCTGGCTCCTGTTCAAAGTTTTATGTGCTTAAATAGAATTTGTGCATAATTTTTTCATTATAAAAGAAAATATTTGCGTTTCTAATAAATATAACAAAGTGAAATTCAAACCAGTTAAACCTCTTAAAAATATTGATTTTAAAAATTCAATTCGGCCTCTAAAAGGTTATGGGTTATTTAGTTATCACAAGAATCAGATACCAAATATACTCGTTCTTAACTCTTTCGATGCGGAACAACGCACACTGCGTTCATCCGCCTTTCTCAAAAGCACGGACCAACGCACTATGTGTTATTTCACTATCATGTTTGTTTCTTTGCTATTTCCCGGTTACACTTTTTAAGAGCTATTTTTAAATTAACAAAGAAGAGTGGTACTTCCTTGTTTATGAACGAAGGGGAGGTGTATTTGCTATCATTTGAAGCATTATTTTATTGATTTTCTTCGCTGTTTTTTTTGTTGTTCAATATTGTTGCTATGGCTACCCAAGATATCTTTAGCTACATTATAAAATATGAGACATAATTCAAAATTAATTTTTGTGGTTCTTTTGTACATTTATAATCATAAAAATGCCTATTTGTGTTACATATTTGATTTTTGAATTAAATTTTAATGATTTTATGGAGCACTAACATAAATTTGCCTTCTGAGAATTTTTTTACCCTGAATTTAGTGATTTTTGTTGTCATATTATTAAATTTTTAGTTTCTTTTATGTTAGTTTTTTTATTTAAACCAAAGAAACAAGTTCAAAAATGCATAGTCCATTTAACTACCTTTCATTTGATACCAAATTTATCCCTATAAGCCTAAAAATAATATTTTAAATATTTTTGTTAAAAACCCAACCTCTCACTTTTTTTTTACTTTTGAAAATAATGTACATTTTTTCGTAAAACAAATTCCGCAGCAAAAGAGTTAAAGCCAGACAAAATCTAGGGGAAAAGGTTGAGGGGTCAGCTTACGAGCGGGTCATAGCTGATTTCTACATGTACATTAAATATCGTTGTTATTGTAGATCATTCTATAAGATTCGCTAGTCTACATTCTACAAGACTGGACTGCCCTAGATGAAGATATCAAACAGTACTAATCAGCAGCACTTACCTTATTTAATCATTTTATTTATTTTTGTGACTATATTGTTTTACCAATTTTGTTTTCAACAATTAAATACCACCAACTTTTGCCTAACAAAGAGCATAAAGACAAACATAGGTAGTACAAAGTAAACAATCATAATGACCGATTATCTTGTAAGTGTTTTTTTAATGTGTACCTTTTTGTTTACGCTGTCCTTTTACTTTAGGGGGGTATGCTTATGAGCAGTTTGCACACTTTTTATATTTTTCTCTCCCAAAAAAAGGGGGGGGGGGCTAGCTTATGAAGGAACGGGTATAGAACGAGTATATAAGGTAGTTTCAATGACTTTAACATCATTTGGTTCCTTCAATAAGAGCTTCATATTTACTGCTAAGTCCATTCTAAGAAGAAATAGTTTTTAGAACACACAGTTTTCCTCACAAATGATAACCTCGTCACGCCATGTTATGTTGACAGTAGTTTCTTATTAGGTTCTTTACACAACTCTTTCCTGATGAATTTTAGTGGCCAGATTTTACTTCCATGAAGGGCCAGCAACTTATTTCCTCTTTCCTCGCCCACTTTTTTTTTCCTGTTTTTCACTGGAGCTAGAGGGAAGGGCCAGAATTTTGTCACCTGGTTCCGGAGCACTGATCTCGTCTGCCCCAACGCTACGAAATCTGAACATCATGTTGGCCATGCTGTCTTCCATGTCGGAGGCTCGTTCTGAGTGCATCTGAAAAATCAATAAATCATTCATAGCGCTTCTGTCATTTAGAAAAGGACTCGATATACGTTTTAAATAAGATACAAAATAGACAAATTGTGTCATCAAAACAATAAAAATAAGCTTTATTAATGAACTTATACAAAAGTAAACATTTCCGGCTAATGCCTTCCTTGGTGCAAATAACATACAGTATTTACACAAATATTTTAAGTAAATATAAATTACTATGACACACTATATAAAGGAAAAAAATTACTTAAAGATTAAGAGAAAGGAGAGAAAAATAAGATGACACAGGATATAATAAAAGGGAGGGAGTATCAAAAGTTTTCATTGTACATAATCATAATCATGAACTATTTCCATACATTGATTAAAATTGATAGCTAAGTTTAAAAAAACCATAAAAATGTCAAAATAAAAATAACACGAAATGCTGACTGACAGATTGGTTTACACAACAATGGATCAAAACTTAACATTCAACATGAACATTTATTTTTGAACTGAACTTGTCACAGTTATCTTTAGAGTTGGATGAATTCAATAGATATTAACAACAAGATGGGAGTATCCAACTGAACTCGTCACAGTTATCTATTAATTTGTCCAACACAAGAAGGGTAGGACAGATCTTTTTAAACACATGACAGAACATAACTTTTTTAAGCACATGACAGAACACAACTTTTTTAACACATGACAGAACAGACCTTTTTAAACTTGGAAGCAATGTAACCTTTCGTGTATGTCCGAGAAGGTGCTGGGGCCTGGGCACTCAGGGCCTGTCCATCCTCGTAGATGTCATCAGTATCGCTGTGTTCACTGTCACTCCGTGTATGTCCAAACTGATCAATCTCTTGCTGAAAAAAATCACATCAGATACTGTCTACATAAAATATATCACATCATATATTCTCTACCATAAAATACATCACATCAGATACTGTCTACATAAAATATATTAAGGTTGTTAAGACCGCTCGTTTTTGAGGACCGGCTAACCATTCAAAAAAAGACCGGTTAACCGGTTAACCGCTCGTCCTTATATCCCTAATGTTTTGAGAACTAACAAGAGAATGTTGTCGCCTCACGTCGTCTGATGGCATCTAAGCCCGCTTCCCCCCGCTTGCGTTCAGCTCTTTCCGCATTGCCCTCAATTCATAACATTTTTTTTTTAATCCAAAAAATTAACTAAACAGTGATGGTTAATTGTCTTTTTTATATTTTATTTTGAGGACTCGTAGTTCACAGGTCTAAATAAGAGGACAGGTTCAATCGTTCTTTAAAGTTAGCAAGGTATTTTTCATTACTTTCAAAAACCAACGCCTCGCCCCGTCCGTTTTGACTTCATGTTTACCTCTCTTGTGTGTGATGCTGGTCAACTCGCGTATTAAAATTAATAATATAATAAAATTATAAAGCTACGGAGTAAACAATGAAGATAAAATGGAATTTATTTTTTTAAAAACAACATTATTTTTAATCGTCAACTCGCCAGAATAATAGAATTTTGCGATTCACAAGTTCACCCTCCCCGTTTTTTTCTGTTCAAATAGGGTTTGAGCTACACTCGCCGTACTGTTAATGTGGTAAACAAATGCCTATGATAGGCAGGAAAACTGTCACTAAAAGAAAGAACTCGAATTTGTGGGCCGATTAATCGCCGGGTATCTTTGCTACGTCTTTCAAATACCTCTCATAATATAGGTACATGTACTTCACTAAGCGGCGTGCGCCAATACATTTTTTGAATGCCTGAAATGGACTATAAACCGGTGATCAGAAAATGCGGATAGGTCACGGGGTCATAAGCTTTTATAGCTTTCTTTGTCTTTATAAGAAACAGACTATAATAAATATAAATAGAAACAGCCTCGACCTTGACCGTTGTTGACATCAAACACGCACTGTTAGTAACTAGTACTATTAGTTGTGAACTTCAGTGAAGCAAGGCTATAACGCATCATGTGCGCACGCTTACAGCTTGGAGACTGAAGGTTTGATTAGTTTGAATGCCAACCTAGGCTACTTGTCAGTTGGATCGTGGTATCACTTTTACTCACCGTGACAAAGTGAGAGGGAGAGGCGCGAGGCGCGTTACGGCTTGTGTTGTTTTTTTTCACTACGTTACCGCTAGTAAGGTTGTTTTTTTTTTTTTGTTGTTGTTTTCTTTTCGGTTACACGGTCCTACGGTCCTGAATAAAGAGGACCGATCCTGATCTGAGGACCGGTTAACCGGATAACCGGTTAACCGTTAACAAGCTTAAAATATATCACATCATATATTCTCTACCATAAAATACATCACATCAGATACTGTCTACAAAAAATATATCACATCATATATTCTCTACCATAAAATACATCACATCAGATATTCTCTACCATAAAATATATCACATCAGATACTCTCTACATAAAATACATCACAACAGATACTCTCTACATAAAATACATCACATCAGATACTCTCTACCATAAAATATATCACATCATATATTCTCTACCATAAAATTCATCACATCAGATACTCTCTACCATAAAATACATCACATCAGATATTCTCTACATAAAATACATCACAACAGATACTCTCTACCATAAAATACATCACATCAGATACTCTCTACATAAAATACATCACAACAGATACTCTCTACATAAAATACATCACATCAGATACTCTCTACCATAAAATACATCACATCAGATATTCTCTACATAAAATACATCACATCAGATACTCTCTACATAAAATACATCACATCAGATACTCTCTACATAAAATACATCACAACAGATACTCTCTACCATAAAATACATCACATCAGATATTCTCTACATAAAATACATCACATCAGATACTCTCTACCATAAAATACATCACATCAGATACTCTCTACAAAAAATACATCACAACAGATACTCTTTACCATAAAATATATCACATCATATACTCTCTACCATAAAATACATCACATCAGATACTCTCTACCATAAAATACATCACATCAGATATTCTGCCATAAAATATATCACATCAGATACTCTCTACATAAAATACATCACAACAGATACTCTTTACCATAAAATATATCACATCATATATTCTCTACCATAAAATATATCACATCAGATATTCTGCCATAAAATACATCACAACAGATACTCTTTACCATAAAATATATCACATCATATATTCTCTACCATAAAATATATCACATCATATACTCTCTACATAAAATACATCACAACAGATACTCTTTACCATAAAATATATCACATCATATATTCTCTGCCATAAAATATATCACATCAGATATTCTGCCATAAAATATATCACATCAGATATTCTGCCATAAAATATATCACATCAGATACTCTCTTCATAAAATACATCACATTAGGTACTCTCTACCATGAAATACATCACATCAGATACTCTCTACCATAAGAGGCCTTGCCCCCCCCAGGATCCCAAAGAGGCCTAGCCCCCCAGGTCCCCAAAGAGGCCTAGCCGCCACCGTGCCCCCAAAGAGGCCTAGCCCCCCAGGCCCTCAAAGAGGCCTAGTACCCTGGGTCCCCAAATCCCTAGCTACGCCACTGACTTAGACTTTGGTAAGACAGACCAAACACCTGGACATATACACTGGACAGAGATACTGGACAGAGACACTGGACAGATACACTGAACAGATACACTGGACAGAGACACTGGACAGATACACTGGACAGATACACTGGACAGAGACACTGGACAGAGACACTGGACAGAGCCACTGGACAAAGACACTGGACAGAGACACTGGACAGAGACACTGGACAGAGACACTGGACAGATACTGGACAGAGACACTGGACAAAGACACTGGACAAAGACACTGGACAGATATACTGGACAGAGACACTGGACAGAGACACTGGACAGAGACACTGGACAGAGACACTGGACAGATATACTGGACAGAGACACTGGACAGATATACTGGACAGAGACACTGGACAGAGACACTGGACAGAGACACTGGACAAAGACACTGGATAGATATACTGGACATATATACTGGACAGATACAGTGGACAGAGACACTGGACAGATACAGTGGTCAGAGACACTGGACAGATACAGTGGTAAGAGACACTGGACAGATACACTGGACAGATAAACTGGACAGATACAGTGGTCAGAGACACTGAACAGATACACTGGACAGATACAGTGGACAGATACAGTGGACAGATACACTGGACAGAGAAACTGGACAGATACACTCGTCAAATGATGAAAGTAAACCTTTTGTTTTTTCTGTAGAAAGTTTTCCATGCTCTGTATCTTGCTGTAAATGACTTTGTACTTGGCACGATCCAATGTGGATGCCGTATCACTGTGTCTAATGAGTAAATAATGTATTTAATCTTTATCATTAAATCTTGGATACACAGATTAATGCAACCTGTTAGGTGATAATAATAATTTACTCTCCGTAATTAATCTTCATCAAAATTACTAATTATTACTTTAACTTTAAGAGATGAACAGATCAAATGTATTTGATTTAATGCAGTACAAAGAAAACGTTTTATACAATGACAACAGTTTAAAAACATCATGTATGATTTTGTGTAGAAGAAAGTCATAAATATTTCTCAAAATCAACTATGTATGATTTTGTGTAGAAGAAAGTCATAAATATTTCTCAAAATCAACTATGTATGATATTGTGTAAAGAGAGCCGTATGTATTTCTCAAAATCAACTATGTATGATATTGTGTAAAGAGAGCCATATGTATTTCTCAAAATCAACTATGTATGATATTGTGTAAAGAGAGCCGTATGTATTTCTCAAAATCAACTATGTATGATATTCTGTAAAGAGAGCCGTATGTATTTCTCAAAATCAACTATGTATGATATTGTGTAAAGAGAGCCGTACGTATTTCTCCAGGCAAGCCTCTGATTCATCAAAGCAAGACCTCGAGACTTAGAGAACTGTCCTTTGAGTGCCAGGTCAGCTGATTTCTTTGCTGCGTGAGCTCCAAGTATTTCTAGATTGGCATCTGTGCAGAAAGACAATTTTAAACGACAGTATGAAACAAAATTAAATTTTTTTATCTCTAATAAATAATAAACTGAATAAAATTTGTTACAAGAAATTTTTCTTCTCTCTTAAAACCTAACATTCACTATTACAACCTAACATTGACTATTACAACCTAACATTCACTATTACAACCTAACATTCACTATTACAATCTAACATTCACTATTACAACCTAACATTCACTATTACAATCTAACATTCACTATTACAACCTAACATTCACTATTACAACCTAAAATTCACTATTACAACCTAGCATTCACTAATATTTATTTTAATACTGTTAGAAAGCACAGCAGTAAGCTATGGGAGCACTTTATAATACTATGACTATGAATATCAAGTTTCACAGTTTTTTTTCTTCAGCTTTTTAAAAAAATTTGTAACACACGGCTCTGTTCAAACAACATTTTTATTCTAGTTGTTACATAGAATAAATAATAATCTTTGTGTAGGTTTTATTCCAGCTGTTACATAGAATAAATAATAATCTTTGTGTAAGTTTTATTCTAGCTGTTACATAGAATAAATAATAATCTTTGTGTAGGTTTTATTCTAGCTGTTACATAGAATAAATAATAATCTTTGTGTAAGTTTTATTCTAGTTGTTACAAAGAATAAATAATAATCTTTGTGTAGGTTTTATTCTAGCTGTTACATAGAATAAATAATAATCTTTGTGTAAGTTTTATTCTAGTTGTTACATAGAATAAATAATAATCTTTGTGTAAGTTTTATTCTAGCTGTTAAAATAGAGTAAATAATAATCTTTGTGTAAGTTTTATTCTAGCTGTTAAAATAGAGTAAATAATAATCTTTGTGTAAGTTTTATTCTAGTTGTTACATAGAATAAATAATAATCTTTGTGTAAGTTTTATTCTAGTTGTTACACATAATAAATAATAATCTTTGTGTAAGTTTCACCCAATTTTAACACAAATGTTGATGCTTACTTTTTTCTGTGACTTTTCTGTCATGGGTGGCAGGCATGGCCCGTGTGAGAACCCTCAATGCTTTGTTTCCCTCTGTGTCTGTATACTCAATCTGAAGCTGGAATGGAAAATCTCTTGCTGCGTCTGGGTCAGGAACTTTCTGGTGATCTCCATGTTCTCGGACTTCAGGGGCATTTACAGGAACTTGTTGGACACCAATGGTCTCAGTTGGCTTCAAAACATAATTAAAGGCTTTTAAAACTAAATGAAAATATTTTATAGCATTGAAGTTAGACAGAGAATGGGATGTCATTGGACATCACAGATTGGCAGACTAGATGACAATTGACATCAAAGATTGTCAAACTGGATGACAGTTGACATCACAGATTGGCTAACTAGATGACAGTTGACATCACAGATTGGCTAACTAGATGACAGTTGACATCACAGATTGGCAAACTAGATGACAGTTGACATCACAGATTGGCTAACTAGATGACAGTTAATATCATGCATTGGCTAATAAGACAACGGTTGACATAACAGATTGGCTAACTAGACAACTGTTGACATCACAGAGTTTCTTTGTATTTATTTTGTTAGCATTTTAATTTCTAATTATCCTATAACAATCCAGAAGTTCTTTTTTTTGTTTCCCTTTTTTTTATAAATAATTTTTAAACTTAAATTTTAAGTAAGTCATTAAAATTTCCACAAAGTAATGTTTATAAACCAGTGGTTCTTAACCTTTTTGGAAGTACCGAACCCCACCAGTTTCATATGCACATTCACCGAACCCTTCATTATTAGTAGTAATATAGATGCCTTGAGTCGGGTGCTGTCTTGAACTCCCTCCGCCGAACCCCGGCGACTGACTCACCGAACCCCTAGGGTTCGATCGAACCCACGTTAAGAACCACTGTTATAAACACAACTGTTGATCAGGTGTTATAGTTTATAAAAGAAACAAACCATGTCTGAGTTGTCTGACTTTGAGGACTGGCCCTCTTCTGTGGAACTTTCCTGAGAGCTTGGTGAACCTACAATTAATAAACAGAAACAGGATTTAAAAAAAAAAAATTTCTCTAACGTTCAAGTAATAAATTTTTTAACTAGTTTCAAAAGTCTGTTTGAGTGTACACATTTAATTCTTTAGAGCTCAAGTCAAAGCCAGGTGGAAAAATTTTCAAACTTTAAGCAAAATTTTTTGTTAGCTGCTAAATGCAAATTGTGTTGAACCACTTCATATATTATTGACTGACACAGGCAACAAAAACAGTATTTCATTTGTAGTAGTTGTAATAGGTTTTTTGTTATTGTGATAACGTTGTTTGGGCATGTGAGTTGGGTGACTGAATTTGGAGACTTGTAAGTTTGGAGACTTGTGAGTTTTGGAGACTTGTGAGTTTGGAGACTTGTGAGTTTGGAGACATGTGAGTTTGGAGACTTGTGAGTTTTGGAGACTTGTGAGTTTGGAGACTAGTGAGTTAGGAGACTTGTGAGTTTTGGAGACTTGTGAGTTTTGGAGACTTGTTAGTTTTGGAGACTTGTGAGTTTGAATTGTCAAGTCAACTCATAGTGGTCATAAATGTAAAGTAAATGGAATTACACAGACCACAGACTGGTTTTCTTGTCAGACCTGATACAATTGATCCAACAATTAAATTGATCAATTACCTGCTGTGTTTTGATCAATGTTCAAACATCAAAATTTCAAACAAATCTATTTGTTTCCAGAGATTGTCCGGGACAGTTCATAAAAAAATAACTATGGGATGTTGGAACAATTAAAGAAAAAAAGAATATTCCAAAAGCCAATACCTCTCGCCTGCTTCCTCTTTGCAAACTCAAATGTGATGGTCGAACTACTTTTAACATTGCCGGCATTGTGTTCTGCTCTACTCAATTTGCTGTCAGGATCGTTTTCATCCAGGACATAACTATGAGCAAATAGACAATATAGGTTAGAATGGACATAACTAGGAAAAAATAGCCAATATAGGTCATAGGTCAGACTGACATTATGTGGTACCAAAATTAAAAATATTTTATAGCAATTTCTATCAAACACTTTTAAAAAGTAAAAATCTAAAATTTTATGTAAATTTAATTCCCATTTTTAAAATAAATTCAATTCAATAATCTTTGACTGGACTGAGTTATTCAAAGATTTTTAAAATTGTAACTGAAACTTGGGTAGGTAAGATGATTTTGTAAATTTTATTTACATATATAATTCAAGATTTATTCTTTATTGTTTAATCTAATAATTTAATATTCAGAATGGTATTCATGGAAAGAGGACCAGTTGAATGTGATAAGAGAATTGTATTCATAGAAAAAGATTCAGTTGAATGTGATAAGAGAATTGTATTCATGGAAAGAGGACCAGTTGAATGTGATAAGAGAATTGTATTCATAGAAAAAGATTCAGTTGAATGTGATAAGAGAATTGTATTCATGGAAAGAGGACTAGTTGAATGTGATAAGAGAATTGTATTCATGGAAAGAGGACTAGTTGAATGTGATAAGAGAATTGTATTCATGGAAAGAGGATCAGTTGAATGTAATAAGAGAATTGTATAAACCTCCTTACAGCTCCTTGTGGAGAATGAAAAATGCTTTGACTCTGGTTGCTATGATGGGGTCAGCCAGTATGTTCCCAAACTCCTCAGTCAATTTCAAAGGGTCAACAATGTTGACCTAAAACATTACAGATAAAAAAAGGCTTTAAAATTAAAGTTGTACATAAAGTGTTTTTTCAAGTTGTAACATTTTAAATCAGGGTAAAAAATTACATGATCAGTTATGTTAATTGCATTTATGACTTCAAAGAAAATTTAACTAGTTAAAACCAGATGTTAAAGTGATAATACATTTTTGGTTGCTTTAACTCTTTTTTTTCGGAACAACGCTACCATTGTTGATTTTAAAAAGACCTTTTTGACGGATTGACGATAAGAGCGTTGAATTATTAAAAGGTGATAGTTTTGTTTCATTTCATAGCCATTTAACTAAAATAGTTTTAATGTATTCTAGAATGATTTCCCTTGAATAAAAAAGTTGGAAATTTTTTGTTTTAACATGTTTTCACCACAAAAGAAGCATTTGAAAGGCTTGTTTTCATTTTTTTTTTACATTTGTTTAGAAGCATGGATATTCAACTAGCTCATCTGATTATCGATCTAATATTATTTTGAATACTACAATGATAAACAAGAAAAAGGTTTAGTTTTTTTTATGATGATTCATATATTAATTTTAAATTGTTGATGAAACATACGCTTAGTGCTAGTAGTTGTAGTGTAATTGACAATAAATTTTTAAAATTATTTCCATAAAAACAAAGTCATATTATTTTATGAAAATAAGGTCATGAGTCTGTGTTGCCTAAAAACATCATTCATTTTCCTTTAATTCAATACCAAATATATCATTATCTGTTAAAAAATGAAAAAAGTGATTAACATTTTAAGATTGCATGGTAGCCCGGGACAAACTTCCGTCAAAATGTGGAAAATAATTCCATGGAAAAAGAGTTTATTTTAAAAGTCATGCAAACTTGGTGATCTTTGAAAAAAAGTAATCTAGAGTCACCTGTCCTCCTGTCTTGTCAGCCAACATACCAACATGAACAAGTTTGCAATCTGTGCCTTCAATAGTTATAACAGATACAGTTACCCTGAAATAAATGTATAGACCAATAGTTATAACAGATACAGTTACCCTGAAATAAATGTATAGACCAATAGTTATAACAGATACAGTTACCCAGAAATAAATGTATAGACCAATAGTTATAACAGATACAGTTACCCTGAAATAAATGTATAGACCAATAGTTATAACAGATACAGTTACCCTGAAATAAATGTATAGACCAATAGTTATAATAGATACAGTTACCCTGAAATAAATGTATAGACCAATAGTTATAACAGATACAGTTACCCTGAAATAAATGTATAGACCAATAGTTATAACAGATACAGTTACCCTGAAATAAATGTATAGATCAATAGTTATAACAGATACAGTTACCCTGAAATAAATGTATAGATCAACAGTAAAAACTGATACAGTTACCCTGAAATAAATGTATAGATCAATAGTTATAACAGATAGTTACCCTGAAATAAATGTATACATCAATAGTTATAACAGATACAGTTACCCTGAAATAAATGTATACATCAATAGTTATAACAGATAGTTACCTTGAAATAAATGTATACATCAATAGTTATAACAGATACAGTTACCCTGAAATAAATGTATACATCAATAGTTATAACAGATAGTTACCATGAAATAAATGTATAGATCAATAGTTATAACAGATACAGTTACCATGAAATAAATGTATAGATCAATAGTTATAATAGATACAGTTACCCTGAAATAAATGTATAGATCAATAGTTATAACAGATACAGTTACCCTGAAATAAATGTATAGATCAACAGTAAAAACTGATGCAGTTACCCTGAAATAAATGTATAGATCAATAGTTATAACAGATAGTTACCCTGAAATAAATGTATAGATTAATAATTAATACACTGGCCTGTTATAAATAAAAATTATAAAATCTAGGTAAGTTGATTTTGAATCAAACAAAATTACAGAGATAAATCAACTAAGTTTTTTTAAAAACATAAAAAACTAGAAAATATTTTGAAATTTGTGTGATTCCACTGTCCACTGCTTATCAAAGTTATTTCTGCCCTGCAAATAAATAATTTAAATTCATGAGCAGAAAAATTTGCACTCAGGACAATTCAAAAGCTTTTTCACGAATATAATTTTACTCTTAACAGTCAGCACTCAGGTTTCAAACCTATGAGTCATGCATGACCCCCTTACAACCCACCCCCCAATGACCCCTGAGGGTCATGATAGGATTTCATTGAGGTCGCTAACGTATACAGTAAACTAAAAAATAATTTTTAATAAGTCCAAGGTAAAAAAGACGGTCTATTGGTATATTTAAAAACAAAGTGTGGTTGAAAAGCTTTTTGCCTATCTAGCAGCTATGTCAGAACAGCAACAAAAAAAAAGATGCAAAATAATTTTTTAATTGGCAGAAACTCTGCAGTATGGTAGATGAATCACTCTTTAAATTATCCTTAAATAAATCTTCAAATTAAATAAATAATTACCCTTTAGCAATAACACTCTCTGCAATGCTATGACTTACCCTTCAGCAATAACACTCTTGACAATGCTAGGACTCACCCTTCAGCAATAACACTCTCGACAATGCTAGGACTCACCCTTTAGCAATAACACTCTCAACAATGCTAGGACTCACCCTTTAGCAATAACACTCTCAACAATGCTAGGACTCACCCTTTAGCAATAACACTCTCACCAATGCTAGGACTCACCCTTTAGCAATAACACTCTCGACAATGCTAGGACTCACCCTTTAGCAAATGCAGTCTCACCAATGCTAGGACTCACCCTTTAGCAAATGCAGTCTCAGCAGTTCTAGTGTAAAAATCCAGTGCTGCCTGTTCCTCTGAGATGTCCTCCAGCTTCCCCAGTCCTATATTAGCCTTGCCATCTGTACACAAAATCACCTTTGATCCTGGGTGATGAGCTGCCATGTTAACTGCAACAATAAGGGCGGGGCCTAAGGCAGTTGCTCCGCCTTCCTCTAAGCTGCCAATGTCAGAAAAATTTAGAATTCATTTTGCTGATTATTTAAATTTGTGTTTCTGTTTTCAAGTTTTAAGTGAGTTAGTAGCTACAATTAAGTTACACCAAAAAAAAAATTTTAAATAAAGAAGCATCATAAAAAATGCAGGTTTTCCATATCTAATAAAGAGAAGAAAAAAATTTGAGGAGAGAGCAATAGGTTTATTACTGTGAAACTTCTAAGAATGACTGCTGACATGAGTCTACTATATAATAAGTTTTTTAACTTAAAGTTTTGCTGTTCTTCTTTAACTTTAATTAACTCTACAATGAGAGGAAAATCCATGTTTATAACCCTTTAATGAGCACAGCAACTGTAATGTTTCTGGAACAAAAGAGGCAACACCGATAATTTGTTCTTTTTTTAAAAAATCTTGCAAGACTTCTCTTTATTAGCATCCAGTTTTTTTTAATCTTTGATAATCAAAACGACTTTTAGAATATTTACAAGGGGGTAGTTGCAATTTTTCATACTTAGAAAAAAAAATATTTCATAAAATGAATAAATGTTTAGTGATATGAAGACATTCCTGGGATCTAATTTATGGGCCATTTTTGTTACAGAAATAGATTTTGAATTTTATTAACCAAGACATTAGCATTAATATTAGGGGTCTACCGATATTTTAGCATTAATATTAGGGGTCTACCAAAATTTTAGCAATAATATATTAAGGGTCTACCGATATATAAGCATTAATATTAGGGTTCTACAGATATATTAATATTAGCATTAATATTAGGGGTCTAACGATATTTTAGCATTAATATTAGGGGTCTCCCGATATATTAGCATTAATATTAGGGGTCTAATGATATTTTAGAATTAATATTAGGGGTCTAATGATATATTAGCATTAATATTAGGGGTCTAATGATATTTTAGAATTAATATTAGGGGTCTAATGATATTTTAGAATTAATATTAGGGGTCTAATGATATTTTAGCATTAATATTAGGGGTCTAATGATATTTTAGAATTAATATTAGGGGTCTAACGATATTTTTGCATTAATATTAGGGGTCTCCCGATATATTAGCATTAATATTAGGGGTCTACATATATATTAGCACTAATATTAGGGGTCTACCGACATATTAGCATTAATATTAGGGGTCTATGGATACATAAGCATTAATATTGTTTTTGTTTTTTCTCTGCTTAATGGGGAGAAAGAAATTGTAAATTTGTGGTAATGCTAAAATTGTGTACTCATAAAGCATATGGCAGAAAATTGTAAACTCTTTTTTTTTAAAGTTTTTGTATTCATTGTTGAATAAACTCTAGATGTCTCAAACAGGAATATAAAAAATCTGAATTTAATATTCTTTTTTTTGTTTTTAATTCTTTTAATTATTTTATTAACACAACAGATGTGAATTGTTTTCCTAACACAACTCTAAATGTAGAAAATTATTTTTTAATTTTTACCCGAACACATATGAAATGAAAAAAATCTCTGCCCGATAAAGGGTTAAAATAACACAAATAACTATTTGTTACAACAACATAAGCAATTATTTGTTACAACAACACAAGCAATTATTTGTTACAACACAAGCAACTATTTGTTACAACAGCACAAGCAATTATTTGTTACAACAGCACAAGCAATTATTTGTTACAACAACACATGCAACTATTTGTTACAACAACACAAGCCATTATTTGTTACAACACAAGCAACTATTTGTTACAACAACACAAGCAATTATTTGTTACAACACAAGCAATTATTTGTTACAACACAAGCAATTATTTGTGACAACACAAGCAATTATTTGTTACAACAACACAAGCAATTATTTGTTACAACAACACAAGCAATTATTTGTTACAATAACACAAACAACTATTTGTTACAACAGCACAAGCAATTATTTGTTACAACAACACAAGCAATTATTTGTTACAATAACACAAACAACTATTTGTTACAAGATGAAAGATTATTTGAACTGACTTGTAGACTTTTTCTCCAAGAACTCTTCTGCTGCCCTTGATTGCCTGAGGTAAAGGCGCTTCAGATCCAATTTTACTTAACTCCTCTTCACTTTTAAGTTTGTCCCCTGACACTATTGTCTCCCTTTGGCTCCCATCACCAACAATTGTCACCTAATTTTAAAAATGAAAAGATCATGTATTTTTTGTAGGGCTGTGGAAATTTAATGATTAATTTCTCAATTAATCGGTTAAAAAATATTGAATAAAACTATTTTAATCATTAAAATAGCGATTAAATTGAAGAGGTTGTTTTAAATATTTTTTCCGATTTATTAATATATGATTAATTATTAATAATAGTTTGCTTTTTTATGTACAAACTTCTCTATTTCTAAAATATGATTTGCTTATTGTAAACTTTAAAATAAGCTCTTATATTTAAATTAAAATAATGTGAATTGCCTGTTTTTTCTACTTCCCCTGAAATTTTCAGTTTAATGATGTAATAAATCTTATTTTTAGCTTAATCAAAGTTATCTATTAATTGTTCGAGATTTTTCAAAAGTTAACAATTAAATTTAAATTAATTAAGCCATAACTTTTTGGTGTTGTTTACTCTATATTTAAGATAACACACAGATCCTAAAATATATTATACCAGTTCATCTGCATGTTTATTTTTTTTTTTAAATACTGAGTTGGTTAGAGTTGTTGTTCTTTTAACAAAAAAAAAAGTTTATAAGTTTATTAAACAAAAAGATGAAAGTTCACATCTTTATACCACAAATAACAAAACACTTTAATTTTTTGTTAAACAAAATATACAATAAAAAGAAATGGTTTATTAAATAAATTTTAGAGCAATTATACAATGAAAAGATAAAAAATATGGTTGTTGCTTCGGGAAACAATATTATCCAAAAAAGGTTGGGAGGACTTGAAGAGCCAGACATAATCAAATTGATCTACCTCATTGTTAAATGTAATTAAAGCCACACGCCTGTTGGGATGATTTTTGCACATCTCCCCTAGCTGATGGTCGACTGCTGCCTGCATTGCCTGCAGACGTGAGATGTAAGTCACAGATTGACCTCGTTGTGATGGCAGACGCTGGTCTACTTCATCGGTCTCAATGAAGCTTTCAAGTCTTTTCAACTGGCTGGTGCCTCGCAACTTAACGGTTCCAGAAATCTGAAATTAAATAAATTAGCATTCAGTTCATATATTTCAGTATTCCGAAAAATTTTGATTTGATCCAAGAAATATCAACCATTAGCCAAGGACCTGGCAACTTCCAATTGTAAAAGGGTGCAGGGTATTTCGGGAGTGAAACAGTAATAAATAATAAAAAACTAAAAAATGTCTCTCTTGTTTACCTTGCATACTTTAATAAATGAATAGGTAAACCCACTCAGTACACCATGACATCACATGTCACATTGATGACAAGAAATAAGTAAAACTATCATTTTGGAGCGCCAGTGAAACAAAGAGTTTTTGTAGTACAGACTTGAAACTTTGGAGATGTCTGCTACACAGGCTTGACCTGATGTAGTTAAAGTTTTGTGAAGATCTAAATAAAATTTTGGAAGTTAATTGTTTTTTGGTGATGACAGCATTTTTTTTGTGTCACCCTGTATGAGATCTAAATTTAATGAAATAAATTTAGGAGTCAAGAAGAGAGAACCAAGAAACTTTACCTCAGTAGTTACACACATGCTGCCAGACGTAAATAACACGTATTTAATTACCTCAGTAGTTACACACATGCTGCCAGACGTAAATAACACGTCTTTAATTACCTCAGTAGTTACACACATGCTGCCAGACGTAAATAACACGTCTTTAATTACCTCAGTAGTTACACACATGCTGCCGGATGTATCTACACAAAATATGACAAGCGACTGATCAAGCCCTGACATTGTGCTAGTGGCCGTGGTCATTGCTGGTTCTATCAGGTAGGTCACATCTTCTGAGGTGGGTATCTCTTCTGGGTCAAGGTCCACAGCGATGACCTCATCACAAAACTCACACTGCCATTCCTGGATGTAGAACAGAGCAAGTTTGTTTACATAATTATGTCACTGAATAGCAGGGTAATATGTGACAGGGGGGCTGAGTGGTGCTTGTGTAATATGTGACAGGGGGACTGAGTGGTTGTGTAATATGTGACAAGGGGGCTGAGTGGTTGTGTAATATGTGACAGGGGGGCTGAGTGGTTGTGTAATATGTGACAAGGGGACTGAGAGGTTGTGTAATATGTGAAGGACAACTGTATAGTTGTGTAATTTGAAGGTGTATTTTCAATACATATTTGTAATAAAATTAAGCTGAATTGGCAAAGTTTTAAAAATATAATTTAACATTACTGCTAACCTTCTTCTCTAAGACAACTTTGCTGATGTGGGACAATATTGCTGAACATTTGGTACACACGACAGGCTCGCCAGCGTGCATGTTGCCAGGAGCTAGCAATGTGCTGAAGTTAACAGACACCACATTCGTGTCAGCTCTTCGGAATCTGCGTTTAGACGGAATCTTGGCTGGAATAAGACATGTCAAGAGAGCTAAAAATAGATTTGTAAAGAGTAATAAATTAGCAGATGTTATCATAACTTGATTGTTATCATAGCTTGATTGTTATCATAGCTTGATTGTTATCATAATTTGATTGTTATCATAACTTGATTGTTATCATAACTTGATTGTTATCATAGCTTGATTGTTATCACAGCTTGATTGTTATCATAATTTGATTGTTATCATAACTTGATTGTTATCATAACTTGATTGTTATCATAACTTGATTGTTATCATAGCTTGATTGTTATCATAACTTGATTGTTATCATAATTTGATTGTTATCATAACTTGATTGTTATTATAGCTTGATTGTTATCATAGCTTGATTGTTATCATAACTTGATTGTTATCATAACTTGATTGTTATCATAACTTGATTGTTATCGTAACTTGATTGTTATCATAACTTGATTGTTATCATAGCTTGATTGTTATCATAGCTTGATTGTTATCATAGCTTGATTGTTATCATAGCTTGATTGTTATCATAATTTGATTGTTATCTTAACTTGATTGTTATCATAGCTTGATTGTTATCATAGCTTGATTGTTATCATAACTTGATTGTTATCATAACTTGATTGTTATCATAACTTGATTGTTATCATAGCTTGATTGTTATCATAGCTTGATTGTTATCATAACTTGATTATTATAACTTGATTGTTGCCATAACTTGATTGTTATCATAGCTTGATTGTTATCATAGCTTGATTGTTATCATAACTTGATTGTTATCATAACTTGATTGTTATCATAGCTTGATTGTTATCATAACTTGATTGTTATCATAACTTGATTGTTATCATAACTTGATTGTTATCATAACTTGATTGTTATCATAACTTGATTGTTATCATAACTTGATTGTTATCATAACTTGATTGTTATCGTAACTTGATTGTTATCATAACTTGATTGTTATCATAACTTGATTGTTATCATAACTTGATTGT
>MUZC01000313.1:153921-164052 GCA_002072015.1 Radix auricularia | reverse complement strand
ATGTCGTAACGCTAGCAACATCCGACCGGGTCGTCTGCCGCTACGACAAAATTGTCGTAGCGCTAGCCACATCCTAAAATTTAAGCTTTTTTAAAGTTAAAGCAATTATGTTTAAAGGGTACATTTTGACTACTTTTAGTTTACAAAGTCTAAGAACTAACGGCTTTTTATTTTGTCAAGTTGTTTACAAGCTAAGCCTTTTACAGTCTATAGCATTGGTAATTGGCTTTGGAACAAAAATTGTTTATTATTGTTTATGTAGCTTTCTCCTACCCGGAAGTAAATGAAATAAACTTTTTGGCTATTCGCATGGTGTTATTATTTAAAAAGAACCTACAAATCTAGTTAATGGACCATGGACCATAGACTATTGGTCTGGTAGACGAATCATGTGATCACTTTTTCTGATGCCGGAGAAAAAGATGAGAAAGTCACACTTAACTAAAAGACTCCATAGATCAAATTTTATTTAAGAAGCTAAAATTCTAAAAAGTAAACATAAAATTGATAACATCGTGATTGAAGCGTCGCAACCCCCACAGCCACATCCCGACCTGGGACCCAAGTCCACCTCTAAAAATTAGAAACATAGGGAAAAAATCTGACTACACAACTGACATACTGAAAGAAACAGTAAACAACATCATCAGAGATCAATACCCTGAAAATTCCTATATAAGAGTCTACACCGTTGGCTCTTCAGTAAAAAACACAAAGTCCCCCCCCCCCCGATTTTGTTCACACAAAATGGAGGAACCGGCATCCTTTGGATTGGCCTAATGGAGAATACCGTGAAAAAACAACTGCCCTAGAAAGCCTCTCAGATAGCACTAGAGCAGAAAGAAAAGCACTAGAGCTTGAAAAATTTTAATAAGCCACCCACACTCCAAAAACAGCCAGATTGTCATCCTCACTGATGAAAAAAAAAAGTGCTCCAGTCTCTCCAAAATCCAAACAACTCAATCAATCAGTCACTCAATATTGAACTACTGAATCTAAGTAAAATAACAAAAGAATTTATTCTCCAAATGATCCCAGATCATGTGGAACTTGAAGGGAATGACACAGCTGACTCCCTGGCAAAAACTGGAGGCAAACAAAACCAGACAGACAAATCCCTCTTACCCGAAGAAATAAAGGCGTTTATCAAAAGCAGTGAAGCAGAAAGATGGTCCGAGCCAAAGAGAAACCACCAAAAAAGCGATGCATCCTTTAAACTCCTCCGCCAATTACAAAACATCATTTTCAGGCTAAGGACGGGCCACGACAGACTTTGGCAGCACATGTTGCGCAAACTTCGAATTGGAGAAAGCGAAATGTGCCCCTGCATGACAGCTGCTGAAAATGTTAAACGTGCTTCAAAACTGCCCTCTGTAGCACCATACCCGAACAGCAATATAGCCCCAGGAAGCTAGCCTCGACGATAAACTATATGGAGGACTGAACCAATTGACAGCCACAGCGCAGTTCATCATAGGTCTAAATCCTCCTTCAAAAGATTTTGAGAACGAAGAAGAAGAAGAAGATTTTATTTATCCGCTGTACAAAGGTGAGTGCGAGATTTTTTAAAGCAATAATGATTTTTTTTTTAAATACGTCTACAAGATTTACCCAAGATATCCCTCATTTTCTTTTCTTTTTAAAAATCGATTGTCTTTAAAAATCCACTAATTTAAAACAATTTCTATATACAATTAATACACTGTGCTTGTGTCTGTGGCTGGCATCCGTCCGTCCTCTAGGAATGATGGCGTTGTCTCATTTACATCTGCTCCCCCTCTCCAGCTTTTCTGCTGGCTCTTCACTCCTAGCTGTGAGGGTGGTTCCGCAGCTTGAGCACCCTCACGTACATTTGACAGTCAGAGGGTGCACTCCTCAGCAACGACCGCCCACGTTTTGTGGTAAATGCGAGCCAGTAACATGCCCTCCTTGCAGACGTCCCTTAGACTTGCCATTTACGATGCGGCATTATATTATTTTTTTTTAAGGAAAGTGTGTTTGTGATGTTACTGCCGAGGTAGGTGTAATCCTCGACAACATGCGACATTTCTCTTGCGGGGTGAGAATGTCATGTCAATTGTTAACCGGCCAGCCCGAAAACCACCTGAATAAATGCGGATCCACAAAGTGTGGTCTATCTCTATTGGTTCACACGGCATTGGCAAAATGAATGACAATGGCCAGGGACTGCTCGAGCTATGATAGACTCATAACCAGCGTGTGACCAAAAAATTCTTCAAATGCTAAGACATCCTTAAAGTGTCCCGAAGACATCTGCCCTTAAAGTGTCATTGAGACATCCTCAAAGGGTCATAGAGACATCCTCAAAGGGTCATGGAGACATCCGTCCTTGAAGTGTCATGGAGACATCCATCTTTAAAGTGTCATGGAGACATCCTTAAAGTGTCATGGAGACATCCTTAGAGTGTCATGGAGAAATATGTCATTAAAGTGGCATGGAGACATCCGTCCTTAAAGTGTCATAGAGACATCCTTAAAGTGTCATGGATACTTTCGTCCTTAAATTGTCATGGAGAATCTTCCGCTTGGGGGGGGGGTGTCCACAACTTATTGACGTAATATTTGAAAAAAAGGGGGGGGGGTAAGATTTTGTGACGAAGTGTGACGGGGTATGATTAAAAATCGGCCAAAATCACATAACGTCATTTATGGATGACCCCTTTGCAAGATACCGGAATCCAGTGCATCCCTAATTATTTTGCACACGGACCAACGAACCTTACAACGAACATTGACTGTAGTATTTTATAATTTATACCTTCATTTATCATCCACCCTTCTAATATTATATTAATTATATTTATGTAGTAGGCCTATAAACGTTATTTTTTTAGCAAGAAATGAATGGTCGTTTTTCATTCAAAAATCATACTGGGTCATACTGGTCATTTCTTTCTTTTTTTTTAAAAAATAAATTAAAAAATAAAGAATTATCTTTCATTTACACCATTTTATATAAAAACATGAAATAAAAGATGTTTTCATTTAATTAAACTGTCACTTTCATTAAATGAAATTTAGTTGACTTTGACCCATTAAAATGATTTATTATTTCTTTAAAGCCCAAAACAGACAAATATCTTAAATTCGTCACTTGGTGTACAATTAAAAACCAATCATATACATGTAAATATATTAAAAAATTAAGTGAATTTTTGTTACAATACATCTTTACCATTCGATTAATTTTTATACTAAAGTAAAAAAATGTGACACACTTCTTTAAAAAATCTGGTAACAACAATTCAATATTTGCCCGATAAACCTAGATTTGATAAACAAAATAATGTTTTGAATTGTTTTGTTGTGACGGTAGTAAATATTTGAGTGTCCGTGAATTTCTAACTGTGACTGCGATTTTATAAGTCATTGTTGACATTTCCCCCATTGAATTTTTGAACGCTAACCAAAGGTAAATGCTTAAGATATGGGTTTAACTAATATTATAACTTAAAACTACTATCACTGACAACACAATTGTCAGAATTACTTACAGACTTACTCAACTAACTGTTCTGTTGTTATGCCGCACTTATGCCTATGCCCATGCCTATACTATATAATATAAAAGACTATAACTATAATAGTATACTATACTCTATACTATCCTATAGTGACTATAGACTGTGTTTGAGAGTCACGCGCTAGTCTCTCAGTTTCTGTGAAGGCAAGGTTTCCCTAAAAAAATAAAGCCCACTCAGCTCTGATGTGATGGGTAACTTAGTAACTAATAGTCTTAGTGACAGTTGATGTTGATGGGTACCTGGGTATCAGTGATATTATTTTAGTTGTGGAATTAAGGCCGCTGGGCATTGTGGAACAGTGAGTGTGAGACAGATATGATAGTTTATCTTAAACTTAATCTTAACTATTATAGATTATAGACGCTCCTTCTATTTTACAGATTATTGCTCCATACGTTTATCCATGGTCTTTTAACTCTAGTCAAGTCTTTCATTTTGATTAGAGCAGGGTGGTTGAGTGCCATGCACACTTGGCTGGTGTACTGATGGTCACGGGTTTGAATCTCTGTCAAGGCAGGTTTGTTCCTGGGGCTAAGGGGGCTCCTGAGCCCTGAGTCCACCCAGCTCTGAGCGGGTACCTGACACTGGTTAGGCAGTTAGGGAAACATAGCTGAGAATAGCATTGATACTTCATCACTTCTTCAATCTTCTGTATAATAGTATAGAAGGAGGATCTGTATAGATAAGACAAGACAAAAGATTTTAATGTTGATAGAGTGTTGCCTTTCCTGGTTTGATCAGGCAACCCATTTCATGTCTGAATTCCAGACAGGAAGAATGAGAATTTGTATGTGTTTGTTTTTGCATTTGTATGGAATTAGAAAAGTGCTTTTGTCCCATTGACAATCAAAGGGCTGTTTTAGATTATCTTTGTATTGTATTTCCAAGCTAGAATCTTCTTTAGTCTATACAGTATACAGAAGGAGCGTCTGTAATTTTAAAAAAAAAGATACTATTTTAAATCAAACTAGTACAGTGTTACAATCAAATCTTATTTTAGATATTTAGAAGCTCCTTCTATGCAGAAGATAATTGCGTCCACAGACCATGACGGATGATCTGTTGGCAAGTGATGCAGCGGTCACAGGCCAGGGCTATGAGGGTTCCACGTATTACCCAGCCACTTAACTATTGTTAGGTACCCATTCGGAGCTGGGTGACTCAGGGAGGCTCTAGGCCCAGGGAACATATCCTTGCCTTTGCATGGATTCGAACTTGTGACCATTGGTACGCCAGCTGAGCACGCTGCCACTTGACCACCGTGGTGCCAAAACAGCTGACTGAGGTGTCTAAGTACCCTAACTCATACACTCAATCGCCCCAGTGCTCATTTTTTGTCATTGTTTTACGTTATGCTCCAACCTGACATGGTATAGTATAGTAAACTAATTTTAATGGTTGGTTCCCCTTTTTTTTAATAAGAAAGTTTAGAAGATAATAATTTTATAACTAATTGCTTAGGCCTATGGCCTTACTTATTTCCTAATCATTGTGCATGAATTATGATTTATTATTACTTTTAATCTCATAGTACTCACTAAGATTACTAAGACTAAGATGATTTCAGTGAAAGAAATAAGGACTAATGATGGGTAATGACCTTTGAAAGTAGATACACTTTAAAACTTTTAAGTAAAGTAACTCCCCAAAAATATAATCAGTAATCATAATTGTAGCATAAATAAAATAAGAAATAATTCTAAGAATACTTAACTATTATCATAATAATTTTACAAGAATTGTATTTCATTTATTAAGATTTCCAACACCCATTTCTTCTTTAATAAAGTAAAGCCCTTGAAAGTGTGATCTAGGCTTACTTTTATTATTTTTCTTCATACCATCAAATGTAGAAATGAACAGGCTAAGACAGGCTATGTTAAATTTGTCAAATATGATAGGCTACATGTTATTTATAGTTACAGACTAAACGTTGATTATGATAAATATTACTTATTCACCTGGAGGGGCAATAATAAGATTTAAGTATAGTATGTAGTACTAGATAGGACTCATGGCGTTGCATATGCATCAGACTTGCTCATAGATAGTGCAAAGAAAGGGGGGATAGAACGAACACAAACTACAACACAAAGAAATCAGAACAACACGATTGAACATCGGTGGGGATGGGGGTATAGCTGATGTATTGATGGTCTCGAGACATGCGCACTGCAGTTACCTGCCCCCACCCTGCACTAACGTAGCTTGCCAACCATAAACTGTGATTAGCCAACCCTAGCAAGTCTGAGCTATGATTGCAAAAATGGGTAAAAGAATGGGCACAAACTATTTAAAAATAATGTTTCTGCTGAGGCTTGAACCCAGTACCTTCCATGTGGCAAGCGTGCCACTGTTAGGATTTCAAATTCTAATAGATACTCTAAGTATATATTTTTTATTTGATACAAATTGAACTTAATTTTTTAAAAATAAGTTCATAAGTAATATCAAGTTTCAATGTGTATTATGTATTTAGTGTATGCAATCTTAAGGGGGTTCAATTTGTATTTTACAAAAATCTATTTCCTTAATTCCATTAACATCATAATAGACTGTCTTTTGTTCTTAATAAAATGTCATTTTGTTGTCATATTTTCTATGTCTAACCATGTTAGTTCTGTAAAGTTCTGGTCTTAATAAAAATGTTGTCGCAAACTAAATCATACATTTAATGTGTTTATCATCTTAATTCTTTTCTTTAATGTTTTAAATTAAAAAATTAATAAAAAAGAGCATGCTTACTTTTAAAACATTTTATAGCCAGTCATATTATTTTTTTTTTAAAAATTGACAATTATTTAAATTTATTGACAATATGTGACAATGTCATAAAAATTGAATCTGATTTAACAAAGATGTTTTGCTTCACAAGCTCTTAGTGTTAGCACTTTGTTTTATGGTCCAAAGTTCAAATATCAGGTGAAATTTTTATCAAAGTCACACAATTGAACTTTGTTTCTGTTTAGAGTGTTACATACTATGAGGAGACTTAGTGCCCTATAGTTTGTTTCTTTTTAGAGTGTTACATACTTGGGGGGGGGGAGACTTAGTGCCCTATAGTTTGTTTCTTTTTAGAGTGTTACATACTATGGGGAGACTTAGTGCCTTATAGTTTGTTTCTTTTTAGAGTGTCGCATACTATGGGGAGACTTAGTGCCCTATAGTTTGTTTCTTTTTAGAGTGTTACATACTTGGGGGGGGGAGACTTAGTGCCCTATAGTTTGTTTCTGTTTAGAGTGTTACATACTTGGGGGAGACTTAGTGCCCTATAGTTTGTTTCTGTTTAGAGTGTTACATACTATGGGGAGACTTAGTGCCCTATAGTTTGTTTCTGTTTAGAGTGTCACATACTATGGGGAGACTTAGTGCCCTATAGTTTGTTTCTTTTTAGAGTGTTACATACTATGGGGAGACTTAGTGCCTTATAGTTTGTTTCTGTTTAGAGTGTCACATACTTAGGGGGAAGACTTAGTGCCCTATAGTTTGTTTCTGTTTAGAGTGTCACAAACTTAGTGGGAAGACTTAGTGCCCTATAGTTTGTTTCTGTTTAGAGTGTTACATACTATGGGGAGACTTAGTGCCCTATAGTTTGTTTCTGTTTAGAGTGTCGCATACTATGGGGAGACTTAGTGCCCTATAGTTTGTTTCTGTTTAGAGTGTTACATACTATGGGGAGACTTAGTGCCCTATAGTTTGTTTCTGTTTAGAGTGTTACATACTATGGGGAGACTAAGTGCCCTATAGTTTGTTTCTGTTTAGAGTGTCTCATACTATGGGGAGACTAAGTGCCCTATAGTTTGTTTCTTTTTAGAGTGTTACATACTTGGGGGAGGGAGACTTAGTGCCCTATAGTTTGTTTCTGTTTAGAGTGTCTCATACTATGGGGAGACTAAGTGCCCTATAGTTTTATCTGTTTAGAGTGTTACATACTAATAAAGAATAAATACTTTGATAGGGATTAGAACTCTCATAGTCTGTATCTGAGTTACTTTACTGTATTGAGATGTAGGAATTTTGCAAGAGAACTAGTAAATATTTAAAAAATAATAAAACCCAGCTATAACTAATCTAAAACAGAACTTGTTAATCAGTCATGAATATTTTGCAAGGCTACAAAATAGATCATCTTAATGAGTTGTTACTTCTAGACATTCAAGGACACATGTAGGATGGCCCCCATTCACACACACAAAATAACATTACTAACATTGATCTTATTGTACCATACTATTGTCTACAACCCCCTTGTAATTTATGTAATTAAACAGCCATTAAGTCACTATGTGTAAAAGCGCTTGTCTTAACTCAATCAATTTTCGTGGAGGAAAGGCTACAAACTGGCAATTCAAACTATTGTTTGTCGCATCAACAGCACAATATCAGCCATGCTCCTTCTCTTCAGAACCTATCTTTTAATTAGACTAGAAGAATTCGGGCAAGGTTGCAAGGTCCAAAGTCCAGCCGTCTCTTTTTTGTTTTGTTGTTTAAGAATAAACTTCTTATTGAAGGGAAATCTAGGTCAAAGTATGTGAACTTTCGCACTGTGTACAGGTAATAAGGGATAAAACGGACGACCTTTTCACCAACGGTTGCAGTCAATCGCACGTGACAGTGTATCTAGGGTGTTGAGTGCATGCCATTGGTGTTTTTTTATTCTCCAATTTTGTATTTTCCAATTTTGTATTTTTCAAACGTTCAAGGAGGAGTACTGTTGCAAGGAGAGCAGGGTCCCAGTGTTGACATTAACAGGTGACAAAGAAACCATAGTTACTGCATTGTTTACTTTTATAAAGCCCTCTCTTTTTATTTATTTATTTACTGACAGAAAAGTGTCTTTAAAAAAAAAGATTTAATCTCACTAGAAGATTTTGGCGCTTGTAGATTTGAGAAATAATTTTATCTGCCAGTGCCTTAAAGAATCACTGTGTTGTGGTTCATTAATGCTTTCGCATTATCGGTCACGGACGTCTATATTCTAGGAATCCAATACTCTGAAACTCCTGATGTGTCCTGCTAGTTTGTGCTGTAAAAGCTGAATTTGCGTGGTGCTTCGCTTCAATGTTGTTTTTTTCTTTACTTCCAATCAGCGGCTGTCCGTCTCTATTCAAAGGTGTTCTATGTTTTGTTTGTGTAACGGTGAGTTCAGAAAGGGTGAGACAGCTTGATGAGTGTGTCTGTTCACAAAGACGCGTTTCGTAATGCGACCCATTACTTGTACATGGCTTGTTCTTATTTGGTCCATGGCTTGTTCTTTCATGGTACATGGCTTGTTCTAACAGTGACCCAGAGATGTTTGGTACATGGCTTGGTCTACTTTGAGATGTTGATGGGGCTGTTGGTCTTTGAGACGTTGATAGGGCTGTTGGTCTACTTTGTGATGTTGATAGGGCTGTTGGTCTACTTTGTGATGTTGATAGGGCTGTTGGTCTACTTTGTGATGTTGTTGTTCTTTGAGATGCAAGCAATGTTGCGTTTAAGCTGCGTGGCTGCGCAGATCTTTGACTGACGCCGCACCCCAGTTTAGATTACCGAAAAGCAAAATTGGATAAATTTTTAAAAAAGTAATATCTTTGTTTGTTGGATGTAACACTTTGCACCAGACTTTGTTATTTTTCTCACGGACCACGGAACCTAGGAGTGTAGATGCACGATTTATTTATTACACAAGCGGACGAAGCAACTAGGAAGAAGTGTATATATAAAAATGAAACAAAGCCTCATTGCACATTTAAAGACCCGACAAAGACACGGTTGTTTTTGTTTGTGGCAGAGTGTAGAGTCATGTTTATCCAAATAACAGTCAGTACGCATATTAAAAACATGTTGAAAACAATCCACCCCGTTCATCTCCATAGGCTGTTCAAGTTGATTGTGATCTGTTTACAGGGGCAACTATTTATAGTGGATGTGTACATTGTCTGTTTGTATGGTCTTTTTAAGGAAAGTCAAACAAATACTCTCCACAGTAGCAAAGCTGTGAGGTGAATAGAGGACATTGAATTTTTTCATTGCGTGCGGCCGTTTCAGTATTTATCTACTTGCAACATGCCTCTAACGTGTACAGTTAAACACGACCAATGTGTACATTTAAACACGACCAATATGTACAGTTAAACAAGACCAATGTATACAGTTAAACACGACCAATGTGTACAGTTAAACACGACCAATATGTACAGTTAAACAAGACCAATGTGTACAGTTAAACACGACCAATGTGTACAGTTAAACACGACCAATGTGTACCGTTAAACACGACCAATGTGTACAGTTAAACACGACCAATGTGTACAGTTAAATACGACCAATGTGTACAGTTAAACACGACTTATGTGTACAGTTAAAACTACCAATGTGTACAGTTAGACACGACCAATGTGTACAGTTAAACACGACCAATGTGTACAGTTAAACACGACCAATGTGTACAGTTAAACACGACCAATGTGTACAGTTTAACACGACCAATGTGTACAGTTAGACACGACCAATGTGTACAGTTAAACACGACCAATGTGTACAGTTAGACACGACCAATGTGTACAGTTAAACACGACCAATGTGTACAGTTAAACACGACCAA
>MUZC01000313.1:129193-147813 GCA_002072015.1 Radix auricularia | reverse complement strand
TAATTTTTTTTTTTTTTTTGGCTTTTCTTTTTTTTTTTTTTAACCAAATGAACTTAAATTTGAGGTGATACATCATCGTCTACATCATCGTCTTCACTTTCCTTTCTAGTTTTGTTACTAGAAACACTCGCTTCTTCACTTTCTGGGGAGCGTATCGCGAGCACAAATATTTTCGATTTTCCACTTCGTATCTTGAAAAAATTGTATCGCGAACCCATCATATCTCGAGGTACCACTGTATTAAGATTAGAAGTAAAAGTAATTAATGAATACATTTATTAGATTAGTGTGTCATATCCAATGGTATATAAAGATGAGAAGTAAAAGTAAATATTTGCAAAAATTAAATTGTTCTTGTTTCAAACTTGGTTGATTCTCATTCAATTATATGGGGTATGACCCTATCATGTATGGGGTATGATCCTGTGATGTATGGGGTTATTATCAGATATACTGTCTAACATCGTTTACTTTATCTTTTCAGATGTTAATACGTTTGTATGGTGGCAGGAAACCTTTACTGATGAGTTACCAAGCATCCCTACCCAAGCTTCCAGTGCCTTCTTTGAAAGAATCTGTAGACAACGTGAGTCTTTGATTTAAAGCAAGTTAAACAATAGAATCAGACAGACTATAGTAATATAGTAGACAGTAATATAGTAAACAGTAACATAGTAAACAGTAACATAGTAGACAGTAATATAGTAGACAGTAACATAGTAGACAGTAATATAGTAGACAGTAATATAGTAGACAGTAATATAGTAGACAGTAATATAGTAGACAGTAATATAGTAGACAGTAATATAGTAGACAGAAACATAGTAGACAGTAATATAGTAGACAGAAACATAGTAGACAGTAACATAGTAGACAGTAACATAGTAGACAGTAACATAGTAGACAGTAACATAGTAGACAGTAACATAGAACAGTAACATAGTAGACAGTAACATAGTAGACAGTAACATAGTAGACAGTAACATAGTAGACAGTAACATAGAAGACAGTAACATAGAAGACAGTAACATAGTAGACAGTAACATAGTAGACAGTAATATAGTAGACAGTAATATAGTAGACAGTAACATAGAAGACAGTAATATAGTAGACAGTAACATAGTAGACAGTAATATAGTAGGCAATAATTCAGCCATAATAATGAATGAACAGGCTGGATCACAACAGGGACCCCAATAACCGCCATTGCAGCCAAGCCTCTGAGACGATCACACACTTGTTGACGTCGTGTCTCGCGCTTGACATAGCCGGGGAGGTTAGGGGGGCAGGGGAGTCCTACGTTCAGACAATGTTGTATGGCACTGCCCAACAGATGGAGCAGATTGCCCAAGTAATAGCCAAGGCCTTAAGAGATTAGATCTCAGGTCCAAAGAATATGTGTTTAGTTTAGTAGGCAATAATATAGAAGAAAGTAAGATAGTAGGCAGTAATATAGTAGGCAGTAATATAGTAGACAGTTATATAGTAGACAGTAATATAGTAGACAGTTATATAGTAGACAGTAATATAGTAGACAGTAACATAGTGGACAGTAATATAGTAGACAGTAATATAGTAGACAACATAGTAGACAGTATATAGTAGACAGTAACATAGTAGACAGTAATATCTTCTTACACTGGACAATCTTACTTTGAGCATTGATCACAGATAAAACCTATCTCTGTAACTGAGTTTAAAAATGGATGAACTTTGTTTGAAATCTTTCTTACGGAGTTTAACATTAGTCAACTTTGATGTGGTCAACTGTCAGTTTGATGTGGTCAACTGTCAGTTTGATGTGGTCAACTGTCAGTTTGATGTGGTCGACTAACTATAAGTGTTGAGATGTCAACTGTCAGTGTTGAAGTGGTCAACTGTCAGCATTTAGGTGTCAACTGTCATTTTTGAGGTGGTCAACTGTCAATGATGAGGTGTCAACTGTCAGTTTTGAGGTGGTCAACTGTCAGTGATGTGGTGTCAACTGTCAGTGTTGATGTGGCCAACTTTCAGTAATGAGGTGTCAACTGTCAGTGTTGAGCTGGTCAGCTGTTATTTGTTCCATACTTTACATATCATCAATATACATAATTTGCTATGTATGTCCGTTCTTCCACAACACTAATTATTTCAGTAAACAGTGCATGGCTAAAACAAAAAAACCTGAAAGAAAAATTACTAATAAATAAAAGTAATAAAAGTTCTGTATTACATTATTTTTTATTCTGATGAGTATTTTTTCAAAATCAATAGATTTCATTTGGAATATATTTATTTTTGACGGGTAATACTCTAGTTTATATTTATATTTTAGGAATTTATGTTTAATTTTTTTCTCTCATCCATTTTTTTTCTATTAGTACCTTCATTCCGTCAAGCATCTGCTGAGTGAAGAGAGATATAAAGAGATGGAACAGTTGGCTGATGACTTTTGTAGAGGAATTGGCAAAAAGTTTCAGAGATATCTTATCCTCAAGTCTTGGTGGGCAACAAATTATGTGAGGATCAATTGTTAATTTTGTTAAAATGTAACATTACAGCCAATAGACTAGAAGATTACAGGAAACATTCAAATTTTTATAAAGCTTGTAATAAACTGAAGGTTAAAAAAGATAAATTGTAAATAAATATGGTACTGTTATTGAACATGACTCTCACAGGTACAAGATGTACAATGGACTTAACAGTATCCACTGAATTATGGAAAAATTCTAAAAGCTGACTGATAAATAATTTTCCACTTTAAATAATGAAAAATATACAAAATACTATTTTTACTCTTCTATCATTTTTCTAAATAAAAGGGAAATAACTAATTGTGATTTTTTGACTATTAAAAATAGATTTAAAAGTTGTCATTCCTGAAATAAGTAAAAAAATAAATAACCAAATGTCATTTCTTTACCTAATGAAAAAATAAATATCTAATTGTCAATTTTAAATAAGTAAACATTGAATTTAAAAAAATATCATGCATTACTTTGATATTGTAAACTATTTTTAACTCGGAACAGTAAAAAAGCAAAAACAAAGGTTTAACTAATTTAGATTCTATATGAAGAGACAACACGGTATGCCAGAGAAGTTGTATTCACAAGCTATTTGTGTCTTTTCTTCAATATTTGCAGTATCCCATCATGCTTATCCATGCTTTATATCTAGAAGTCATTTTTTATAAGAGTTTTATTGCCAATAATATATTGGTTTTATTAGGCAACCCATTCCACGCCTATATACAGTTGAGAAAAAGAAGAAGGATTTGTAGATGATAAATCTGGCAATAGGAACAAGAAAAAATTGATTTATCCCTATATCTATCTGGCAATTTGAACAAGAAATAAAAAAAACCTGTTTAAAAAAGAAGTTTTTGCCTATAAATTTTTTATATACGAGACATAACCAAAAGAATATTCATTACAATATGCATCGCATTACAATCCAAAAAGCCAAAATTTTAGTTATTTCTCAAATATAAAGGATTTATAGTTTTAACAACTTGGCATGAGTTAGTGCGCAGCTCAAAATGGTGCCCCAACGACCCAGCGTCGGGTTAAGGGACAGTTCAAGTTCAAAGTTTTAAAAAAACCTACTATTAAATTACAGCCTGCCTGCTAAATTTCAGCTCAATTTGATCTCGGGAAAAGAGTTATAAAAACATGTTTAAAATAGCGCGCATCGCGAGACAGTCTAGCAATTACTAGCATTTACATTTACAGATCGGGATTTTATCATATCTGTTACAGACACTCCTTCTATACTGAAGATTATTTTATTTTTAAAAAGTATTGTCAATATAATACCCACTGCACTGCTCGACTGGAAAGTATTAAAAATTTTGTCCAATATAATACGCACCGTGACACTCTAGCAAAAAAATTAACATGCTATACAGATATACATAGAGATAATCTAAAAATTCATTAATTTAATTACAGTACATTCAATCAATCTGGAATTTTTATAGATCATTTTGATAGTCGGCACAAGTCTGCCTGCAAAATTTCAGCTAGCTATCATTGAGAAAGTGGGTTAAAAATATATGCAAAGTTTCGGCAAACAATCAAGCAAGGAAGGCATCAAGCACATGCCATGAGTTAATATAAAGGATTTAAAAAGTGATTAATCCCTTTTGCTATCTGGAAATTGGAATAAGAAAAAATTGTTTAATCTTGTAATTTATTTGGGTGTTGAATTTGATATTTATTTTATTTTGTTCTATTTGAAAGTTAAAATTCAATGACTTATGTAATATTACTACAGAACTCTTTGTTCTTCTATTTTCTAGTCTTTTGTAGGATTCCTAATGTCTTAGACACTCCTAACACCCCCCCCCCCAACTTGGTCATGTCTTTTATCACCTGTATATTGCATAATTTATTCAGATAGTCACAGACATGATTTGTAAACTTGAGTGTCTTCTCTTCTTCAGGTATCTGATTGGTGGGAGGAGTATGTATATTTGAGAGGTCGCTCTCCTATTATGGTCAACAGCAATTACTATGGTGTGGTAAGTCAAGTCAGACGTATATTTAAATGGTGTGGTAAGTCAGTCAGGGCAATGCACGGGTTCCAAATAGCGACTCTCAAAACAACGACTGTCATAAAGGCAACTTCACAATTGCGATTGTTTCAAAACAGCGACTGTCACTACAACCACCACATGATAGGAGCTGTAATAAAAGATTGATTGTCATAACAGCGACTTCACCCCTTAGCTATTCATGTCCAACCGTTCACCTAACACAGTGGTTCCCAAACTTTTTTGACCCATGGACCCCTTTTCACAGTCAAAACTTGCCCAAGTGAAAAAACTACTGAATGCATAGCACAAAAATAAAAATATAAAAAAGTAACGTTTTGATGCGGTATTTATTGAGATTAAAGCTTTTGTTCAAAATAAGATTAAAAACAATTAATGACTTGGAATTAGCGGGATTAGTTTTTATGAGTGTATTAATTTTCTTCCAAATAAGAAGACCGGAAAGCAGTCTAAAACTTCTGTACAATAACCCCTAATGCAGAATATAATATTGGGATCTGTTTTTGTAACCAGAATTTATGGTATCCTAGTATCCTACTTACATTTGTTGAAATTCCTCATTTGTGGATATTTCAATAAGCTGATCCTGTATTAGTATTAAATCTATGTTTGGGATTTAAGTTTGTCCACGCTCAAAAGAGTTGAGCTGCCAGTGGGAATATCCCAGTGAAGTATGTCTTTAAATCTTTGGTTCAGGACTGCCTGAAGAGCAATGTTACCTTTAAGCGCAGTTTTATGACAGACTTAAATCGATTTAAAATGTACTTGTTGATAACCTACATAATTTTTATAAGAAATAATCTGAGAGTTTTATTATATTCTACTAAGTTCAAATGAACTTCCTATTCTTTAAAGACAAGTGAACTCAAAAACTCCCTGTTACTTCTCAGTAATAATCAGTTTGCCTCATTGAAAGTTCAAGCAAAAGTTGCACTTGATACATTGTGCGCAGTTAGGGTTAGTAACAAAGTCTAAATTAGTACAAATTTTAAAAACAATGTGTACGGGGATTTTTCCAGTGAATAGGGATTAGTACAACTTTGAAAAATAGAAATGAGTACAACTTTTAAAACATATATGTATACATTTCTTAGGGATTTTTCCATTATATAGGAATTAGTACAACCTTGAAAATCATTTATGTATACATTTCTTAGGGATTTTCCATTATATAGGAATTAGTAAAACTTTTAAAACATATATGTATACATTTCTTAGGTATATTTACAGTATATACCAAAGAGGACAGCTTTTTAAAAAAATATGTCTACATTTCTTTGAGATATTTCCAGTTATTTGAGAGCTATTAAAAAAGTTTTTTTTCTCTATTTCCAGTTATTTGAGAGCTATTAAAAAAGTTTTTTTTCCTCTATTTCCAGTTATTTGAGAGCTATTAAAAAAGTTTTTTCTCTTTTTCCCGTTATTTGAGAGCTATTAAAAAAGTTTTTTTTCTCTATTTCCAGTTATTTGAGAGCTATTAAAAATGTTTTTTTTCCTCTATTTCCAGTTATTTGAGAGCTATTAAAAATGTTTTTTTTCCTCTATTTCCAGTTATTTTAGAGCTATTAAAAATGTTTTTTTCCTCTATTTCCAGTTATTTGAGAGCTATTAAAAATATTTTTTTTTCTCTATTTCCAGTTATTTGAGAGCTATTAAAAATGTTTTTTTTTCTCTATTTCTAGTTATTTGAGAGCTATGTGAAAAGTTTTTTCACAACACAATTAACTCCATTAATTTCTGTTGTCCATGTGTCTGTGAATTTAGGACGCCTTACTGGTCCACAACACACACGTCCAAGTGGCTAGGGCAGCCAACCTGATCTATGCCATGCTTCAGTACAGGCGAGAGGTTGACAGAGAGGAGCTCAACCCGGTCAGTTCTTGGTCTTATCTTCATTCAGTGCTGTCTTATATTGTCAGTTATGTTATGTTAGTGTTGTCTTATATTATGTCAGTGCTGTACTATATTATGTCAGTGCTGTCTTATATTATGTCAGTGCTGTCTTATGTTATGTCAGTGTTGTCTTATATTATGTCAGTGATGTCTTATGTTATGTCAATGTTGTCTTATATTATGTCATTGTTCTCTATTATTATGTTAGTGTTGTCTTATATTATGTTAGTGTTGTCTTATATTATGTTAGTGTTGTCTTATATTATGTTAGTGCTGTCTTATGCTATGTCAGTGTTGTCTTATATTATGTCATTGTTCTCTATTATTATGTTAGTGTTGTCTTATATTATGTTAGTGTTGTCTTATATTATGTTAGTGTTGTCTTATATTATGTTAGTGCTGTCTTATGTTATGTCAGTGTTGTCTTATATTATGTCAGTGTTCTCTATTATTATGTCAGTGTCGTCTTATATTATGTCAGTGTTGTCTTATATTATGTCAGTGTTGTCTTATGTTATGTCAGTGTTGTCTTATGTTATGTCAGTGTTGTCTTATATTATGTCAGTGTTGTCTTATATTATGTCAGTGTTGTCTTATGTATATTTTTAAATGTGTAATGAAGGACTGGACATTAGGTATTTCACTGATGGTCGCTTGTTCAACCTCAGGGGGCTTAAAACAAAAACAAGTCAGACACTATCCTGGACCTTATATTTGCTGACGAATGTGCCCTTAACACTGGTTCATAACCACACCTGCAACTTAGCGTTGATACATTTTCCAGTGCGTGCTCTAACTTTGGACTCACCATCAGCACAAAGAAGACAGAAGTTCTATACCAGCTGGCCCAAGGCGAATCCTATATTGAGTCCAATATAATCATCAATAGAAACAAAATCAACTCAGTGAGCCGCTTTACTTACCTTGGCAGCACACTGTCTCAGAATGACAACATTGATGACGAGGTGAACGTGAGAATCTTCAAGTGGAGCATTTGGCAGTTTGCATGACAGTGTGTGGAACATAAGGGGATTCAGCAACCAAACAAAACTAAAAGTATACAGAGCTGTAGTGCTCCCCACCTTACTGTACGCATGTCAACTTGGCCCATATACCAACACCATGCGAGGTTGTTGAACCACTTCCACATCAAAAGAAAAATTCTCAATATAAAATGGCAGGAGAAAGTTCCAGACACCGAAATATCAGCAAGGTCAGGACTACCCAGCATCCACACTAGCCTCATGCTGTGTCAACTGCGCTGGGCATGTAGTGCGCATGCATGACCATCGCCTCCCCAACAGGCTCTTCTATGGTGAGCTTACTGAAGGGCATAGAGCACGTGGAGGTTCACATAAGTGATACAAGGATACACTTAAAGCAGCTCTAAAGGCTTTTGACATTGGACATGACTCCCGGGAGGCAGCAGCCAGTGACCTATATTCTTTTTGTGTCACCTTACATTCTGTTAATCCTGTCTTATATTTTCTGTTACAGATGCTCCTTATATACAGAAGATTATTGTGTCCTACGCTTATCTATGGTTTGTGTTTAGTCCTGCATTCTTATTAGAGTTTTTAATGTTGATAAAGTGTTGGCTTTCCTGGTTTCTTAAGGCAACCCATTCCACGCCCGAATACCGGATGGGAAGAAATAAAACTTGTATGTGTTTGTTGTTGCATACGGAATAAGAAAGGTGTTTTATCCTTATGTCTGTCTGAGTGTTGTATTAAGTTATCTTTGTGTTGTATTTCTAAATTAGAATTAATTGCTTTATGTATAAATACTAATTTACTCTTGGTTCTTCTATCCTCTACTGTTTTGAGATTTAATGATTTAACTAATGCAGGCCTGCCAACCCTCCCGATTTTTTCGGGATTATACGGATTTTTTACCCATGCTTACGAAATCCCAATAAGACCCTTAATTTCCAGATTTTCCGAAAGAAAAAAAAATCACCATGAAAAATGCGAATGCGAAAAAATTATAAAAAGAAAAAGCCCCAAAAAAAAATAAGACGACGTGGCAAGACAGGAACTCCTTGATTTATATGATGTCTTCCTGTTTTTTCTCCCGCACTTCCATTCTTTAAAGGAACCGCTGTTATTCTTCACTTGATACTCTATCATCCATCCGTTTATTGGACTTAAAAATAATTCATAGTGTGGTGCCTATTTCAAAGAGGAAGCTTAACGTGACAACATGGATACATTTTTGAAAAGATCTGCCGTGGCAACAAATGAGGTCGAATCTGACAATGCTGAAACTCCAACCAAAAAAAAACAAAGCGTTATGCTCAACGTTTTAGAAAGGAATATACAGTCGAACCCACTTATCTCGACCTCGGTTATCTCGCCAACCCTATTATGTCGACGCTTTTGAAGTGGAACCGCCAAATCCTCTCTTTGTCTAAGCATTTTCTCATCGGTTATGTCGCTTCTTTTATGTCGCCGAACCCTAAAATCTCGAGTACAAAAAAATTTGTCACTTCACGTCGGTTATCTCGATTATCAATTGCTGTCAAGTCAGTTTGTTTTTGCGGACCGGTCAATCATTAAAAGAAAAGCCCGCTTTACTGTCCGTTCCGTATTTTCCCTTAATTCTTTTAGAACCAAGAAGGGTAAGGCTTAAAATTTCCACCTCACGAAGTCTGCTGGTGACGTCACAGCCCACTTGCATTCAGCTCTCTGCACTGTATTACTTCTTGTACTATGCGAAAACTTTTTTAAATTAAAAATCATACACTAGCGAACTCCACTAACAGTGATGACGTGTATTTTTATAGATTATTTATAGATCGAAATATTATTATTAAGAAAACACTTTGATGTCACGGTCGTTGGCTCTGGTATTCTGCCGTAACAAACAACAACAACGCAAAATAACTCGGGCTAATTAAGTATTATACCGATTAAGTGAAGTTAAGGTTAACCGGTCCTGATTAAACGGATGAACAGTTGGTGCACTTATGTCTTTCGTTGTTAGCAAACATGTATGTACATTTTTATAGCATGCTGATCACTTCACCAAATAAATAACGGCAACGCTGCTGTTTAAAAAAAAAACAACTCCAAAAAATCAAGTGCATATACATTCTCATTCATCAAATATTAACGCACATCATGTGCATAAGGAAATTTCAAGCACATGTTAATATTTTGCCGCCATATTGGTTGTCGTTTATCTCGATCCTCGGTTATCTCGACGCTTTTCGGCCTACACCTAGGCCGTCGACATAACCGGGTAGGACTGTACTGAGAAGCATTCGTTTCTTAGATCATCATCCCGCGGGGAAACATTTGCATTTTGCAATCTTTGCCAAACCCACTTAAGCATAGAAAGGGGTGGTTATAATGATATTCAAAAACATATAACTACTAAGAAACATGCAGCTAACAGCATTGACAGTGAAACTACAAACTAATGCACTTTTGGAAAAGCTGAATGAGAAGTCAAGAAAAGTGGTTGTAGAGCACCTAAAGTCTTTCTATGTTATAGCTCTCAAGTATATGAAAGAGAAATTTCCACTATCTGACCCACTCTGCCAGCATGCCAAAGTGTTAAATATGAATTGGAGAGATAGTGGTACCTTTGCTGACCTTCAATTTTTTAAAAATAAAATTCCAATGACCTGTTCACTGGACTCCTATGAGGAACAATTCAGGAAGTACCAGATTATGGACATACCAAAGGAAGTGGTTACCTCAACCAGGGTGGATGAACAGTGGCACTTCCTGAAAAACTTTAAAAATCTAATAACAGACCAAGTGGAGTTAAAGGATTTGGCTACTGCCATGCTTGCAGTGTGCTGCATTCCCCACAGCAATGCAGATGCTGACAGAATTTTTTCTATTGTCAAGAAAAACTAAACAGAGTCAAGGGCCTCTACGAAAGTGGAGACTCTGTCTAATTTGTTGGTCACCAAAGTTACCAATTGCCATGGCAACTTACATATGTCCAAAGAGTTGTTGGGCAAATGTAAAAAGGCCACAAGAGAAATATTGTCAAACTGAACACATGCAAGTTGTGTACATATGTAAATAATGATAATTCTGTTCTGTGCATATGTATATATGTACATTTGTAATGATGTTAATATTCATTCTGTGGACTATTATGTGAAAATGAAGGTAAATGATTATTTCTTTAACTTTTAATTATTTAACTATTGATAATTAAGTGTATAGATTTAGACCACGGCGCTATTGACTTGCGATCCCGACTTGTGCGCGCACCATCTACAGATTTTTTTTTGGGGCAAGTTGGCAGGTCTGCTAATGGTGTTACTCTTGTCAGTTTTGAATATTCTCCAGTTATGAATCTGGCAGCTCTTTTTGGAATTTGTTCTAGTTTATCAATGTTTTCTTTGGTGGATGTGTCCCATACAGAAGATGCATATTCTGTCTTATATTCTGTTAGCTGCTGTCTTATTTTCGGTTAATGCTGTCTTATACAGTTATTGTTGCTATGTGTTTATTGAGTGCTGTCTTGTACGTCAATTATCATGTCCCAATATTACTGTCTTTTTTTCCTATCTGAAATGATTTATTTTTTGCCTCATATCCTAAAGAACATCTGCTCATGGTGTCTAATATATTATGTTGTATTTTGTTAGTAAAAATACGCAAATATCTTTAGAACTTAATATTTGTTTTGTTCATGTATGAAATGTGTTGACCTCTTTCTTCTTAACAGATACTCATTCAAAATATAGTTCCCCTCTGCTCAGCACAATATGAACGTCAGTTCAATACAACACGCATTCCAGGAATAGAAACAGGCAAGAATATTCTTAATAATTTTTTTAAATAACCATCAGTATTAAGTAATAAAAATTTAACCATATTAATCCCTGGTAAATTGTAAATCTGATCCCAGTTTTTTTTATATGCTAAAATTAACATTTGGACAATACTTTTTAAAATTAAATTTTGTTACCTGTTTTTTATTTTTTTTATTTTTTGTATTCTGACTTCATGCATACGAGTTTTGAAGTTTTCAATGAATACCTTACTGATTTTGTAGTTTACATTCAAAACTCTCATAACGAGTTTAATTCGTTCCAGAGTCTTATTCGTTAAACAATACACTCATTATACGAAACAATTATATCCGTAGCTGTGTGATCATTATGAGAAGTTTGACTGTATATCTGATCCATAGCTGTGTGATCCATTATCCACGATAAAATGAGATTATTTGTTTCCTCAGACCATCTGGTGCACTTGAAGGACAGTAACCATATCTCAGTCTACCACAAGGGGCGTTATTTTAAAGTCTACATACGACACAAGGGAAGACTACTCAAACCTATTGAAATTGAAATGTGAGTTACTGGAAAAATAAAATGACATAGTAACATCAATGGCTAATTATAAAATGACAGAATAACGTCATAGGCTAATCATAAAACTACAGAACAATGTCATAGGCTAATCATAAAACTGCAGAGCAAAGGGGAGACAACTCAAATCTATTGAAATTGTAATGTGAGTTACTGGCATTAATTGATCTCTTTCTCATTGTATGGCATCTGTCCGTCTATGAAAGACGATAGATTTATCTTTATTATTTGCAGCTGTTGGTGTGGCTGATGAGACCAATCCTTGAGTGGAAGTCTCTTCTGCATGTTACATACACGAATGTAATCGGGCAATGTTGCCTGGCCTTTCTCCTCGCTCATTTTCCAACTGCTTCTTCCATAGATTGCTCCTCTACTCTTAGTGATCCTTCTTTCACTATAGCCTGCCATGTGGTCCTATCCTCAGCCAGGTTTTCCCAGTTTTGTATATCAATGTTGGCTACTTTCATGTCTCTCCTGCATATGTCCGTGTATCAGAGACATGGCAGACCAACCGACCTTTTCCCTGTCGCCAGCTCGCTGTATGGCACATCTTTGGGTATGCGACCATTTTGCATTCTCTTGGCGTGTCCAAGCCAACGGAGGCGACATTGACTTAATATGGCTGAAATGCTTCTCATGTTTGCTTGAGCCAGGACCTCTGTGTTGGGGACTTTCTCTTGCCATTTTATGTCAAGGATGCGGCGCAGGCATCTAAGGTGGAAGCTATTGAGCCTTCTTTCATGCCTGGTATAAGTGGTCCATGACTCGCATCCATAGAGGAGCGTGCTCAGTACGCAGGCCTGGTATAGCTTCAGCTTAGTCCTTGATGTGAGTTTGGCATTGGACCAGACTCTTTTGTACAGTCTAGCCTTAACAATTGCTGCCTTCCCTATCCTACCGCTTATCTTATCTTCCAACTTTTACTGTAGTCCCTTTAACATTCAAGCATTCTCTGCACTTTTACTGACGAATGACCCCCCCCTACCCGTTGGTCTATTATCTTATGATTAGCCTATGACGTTGGTCTATTATCTTATGATCAGCCTATGTCATTAATCTGTTATCTTATGATTAGCCTATGACATTAATCTGTTATTTTACAATTAGCCTATGACATTAATCTGTTATCTTATGATTAGCCTATGACGTTAATCTGTTACTTACGATCAGCCTATGACGTCAATCTGTTACTTATGATTAGCCTATGACATTAATCTATTATCTTACAATTAGCCTATGATGTTAATCTGTTATCTTACATATGGCCTATGACGTTAATCTGTTACTTAACGATTAGCCTATGACGTTAATCTGTTACTTACGATTAGCCTATGACGTTAATCTGTTATCTTACAATTAGCCTATGACGTAAATCTGTTATCTTACAATTAGCCTATGACGTTAATCTGTTACTTACGATTAGCCTATGACATTAATCTGTTATGTCAGGATGCTACAGAAGATTGTTGATGATGAATCTGTGCCAGCTGAGGGGGAGGAGCACCTTGCGGCCCTCACAGCAGGAGACAGGATCCCCTGGGCCAAAGCACGAACAGAATACTTCAGCAAAGGAAAAAACAAGGCTTCCCTTGATGCTATTGAAAAGGTAACGAGCAGATCTGTATTTCAGGATTTCTTAAATAATTTCAATATTGTAACATTTAACAAGTTTGTCTTCACCTTAACCGATAGGAAATATTGTAAGAATTAACAACTTTGTCTTCACCTTAACCAATAGGAAACATTGTAAGAATTAACAGCTTAGTTTTCCCCTGTAACAATGAACAACTTACACTTGACCTCAGCATAAATGATTTGTTAGAAATAACATTCCTCTCATTAATAGCTAGAAATTATTCATCCAAAAGTTAAAACTAAAAATAAATGTCTAAATGATGGTAAAATTAATGGACAATGCCAGCGATATTGAAAATTGAAATATTGAGTCACAATTGGTACCTCCCCACCCCTAAGTATGCCACCTCCCCACCCACGTCTCCCAAGTCACCATCCCCAAGTATGCCACCTCCCCTCCTACGTCCCCACCCCCAAGTATGCCACCTCCCACCCCCAAATATGACACCTCCCACCCCCAAATATGACACCGCCTAATTTGTTTCAAGCCCACAAATTAAATAAATATTTTTATATTCCATTTCTAACACACCACATGTTTATCAACTTTACATTCTGAATAAAAAAAAATAAATAAAATAGCATCATTCATCAAACATGCCCGGGTCCATATTTACATTTCATGTAGCTCACACAGCGGGAACTTAATCTATTGAAAGTAAAGTTAGTTAAACAGATTTACAGATAAAACAATTTCATTTTGAGCATCATGTATTTTGATTCTCTCTGGCACCCAATAACTCACTGCTATTTTTCAACAGGCTGCCTTCTGTGTAACTCTGGACACTGAACCACAGGACTATGACCCAGTAAGTAAAGAAATCGCCAAGCTTTTATTGTTCCTATTTTTAAGTTTAAAAAAAACACTCAGCCCTTATAGTTTCCGTTGCTAAGTAAACAAATCACATAACTCTTATTGTTTCTGTTGAAAACAAAAACATTTTAAATTAAGTGACTGGCTTTCAAATGTTGAAAATGTTTAAAGTGAAACAAAAAATACTCAAGTCCATTTATGATTTTTACATTAGCAAAAGACTGTTTAGAAACAGAATAACAATAGTAGTTAAAAAAGAAAAAAAGAGAAAAACATGTATGTTCTGCCCCTTTCTATCTTGATTACCTGGCCAACTTTTTTACAAGAACAATGTAGTTCAACATGTGATGTTATTGGAAAAAATTTAAAATTGTTTTATTTAGTGTAAATGCCATCAATTTCTGGTTACTCTCTATTGTCTTATTTAGTTTAAATGCCATCAATTTCTGGTTACTATCTATTGTCTATAACAAGGATGACCCAACAAAGCTGGACAAATATGGGAAAGCCATGATTCACGGCAAAGGCTACGACAGATGGTTTGACAAGTCCTTTACTTTTGTGGTGTGCTCAAATGGCAAGGTAAGGCAACTCTTTCTACTACTATTGAAAGGAGTCATGGTTTGGGGGGGGGGGGGTTATTGATGAGCTATTGAATTATTTTACTGAACATGGCTGCTTTAAATTGACTGTTGATAGCAGAATATCATGGGTACACATTTTAATCATTGAATTCAATAGATGCACAAATCCTAAAGACATAAAATTTATTGTCTATTTGATGAATTTGCTGACATTTTTTTTTTTCTTATTTCAGATTGGTTTTAATGCTGAACATTCCTGGTATGTTTTTTCAATAACTATTAATTTAATCACATATTGAAATCTTTTATGGCTAATTAAAAGTAACATTATGCACCTACATTTTTAGAATATACCAAAACAGTTAAAATTTTCATGTATCCGATTTCTGTAAAACATTTTGTGAATTCTATCTTTTTATTTTGTTTGTTTTGTATAAAAATTATTATGTATATTATTTTGTTTTTGTTGTTTTTTTTAATGTAAATATTTACTCTTTTTTATTGACTACTTGAAAATGTGTATATTTCTTTTCTTTATGTTAATACTCATGGCTACACAGCATTAATATTTGAGAGAGAGAGATTGATGATTTTGTATTATCTTAAATGACCTTTATGAATATGCTAATTTTTATTTTTTAGCCAATAACATTCTTTATTTCCAGACATTAGTGAATAAGATTGATATTTGAAGATATACTTTACAGTTATTGAATAAAGAAATTTGATGGTGTTTTTTACTTGGTGGCACACATTTAAAGCTTTTCACCCATTACTAAAACAAAGATTGGGTTTGTCTTGTCTTAGAATTAAATAATAAATTATGATTTAATTGTGTCAAATGATCCAAATTACTAACCAGAAAATTGAAACTCTTGTACTTTTTATAACTATTTTTGTGTAATGAGTTGTGCAGTGAAATATTTATTTGAAAGTGCTTACAAGTGAACGACTTTGGCCCCAAAGAAAGCTACCTGCATCGAATATAGTTATTTAAAACGATTGCTGGCCTTTAAAACTTTGAAAGGAAAAAAAAAGAAATTCCTTCTTAAGATAGACTTTGTAAAAAACTATTTCAAATTTTATCAGGCAATGGAATTTATTCATAATTATTTATAGTTATGTTGTTACAAACAAGCTGTTATTGGGAAGGAAAAAACTGTCATAATTTTATTTACACAGCATGAAAATTGCAACTTTTAACAACTCGCCCACTCTTTGTAAACACGTCTGGTTTTTGTGTAACATATATTTGAACATGTCCTAGAGCTGTGACAATTTAACAATCTGGAAAAAAATTTCTCTTGTCACTGTCATGCTGTGGGTGGGATGAGATGAAGAGACAGCTTGTCTCCCCTGCTTTCCTCATAAAAAAAAAAAAAGAGTAATTATTGTTTAAGTGTTACTAACGTATCCTCCGCACATTTGAGTGGAACATAAAGAATAGCTAACAATAGAATAGATTTGAATGGAACCTTGGGAATTGTTAACCTTGAGATTTGAGTTATTTAAATTTGAATCATGCATGAATGATAGTTTTAGAAAAAAAATAGTGGGAAATAGCAATATCTTAAAATGCATTTTAGTGGGACATGGCGATAGGAGATTAGTTCACTAATAGATTTTTGAGTGGGACTTGGAGATTAGTTCACTAATAGATTTTTTGAGTGTTACATACATTTTTAAAAAATAATGGGATATGTGGAAGAGTTGAATAGATTTGAGTGAGTTTGGACTAAATATTAAATAGTTGTTCTTATGAAAACAAGCAAGGACACAGAAGGAAGTCCCTTGGTGTCTGCTTCTTTGAATCATTGGCACCAAATTTGTAGAACCAAATAGCGAAATGTTTGCACAAGTCAGGAACAACAAAAGATTTATTTGATAGTGTTTTTGAGTAAAACCAGCAAGTATAGCAAGGTCAGTGTAAGGGATATTGAAGAAAAAATTAATTCATTTTTGTAAATAGAATTAAACATATAATCTATAAATACTCCCCCCCCCTCTTTTTTTCCTCCACTGTCACAAAAACAGAGGTTTCCACATAGACCTGTCGTCCTTTTTAAGGGCATTGGGGTCAGGTCACAGATGTATACTGTATACCTGTTTGTTGAGGTTACAGATGTATACCTGTTTGGTTAGGTGAAAGATGTATACCTGTTTGGTTAGATCACAAATGTATACCTGTTTGGTGAGGATTCAGATGTGTAGCTGTCTGCTAGAGCTAACCTCTGCAGTCAGTGTTAGATGACTGTCACGGGTCACTACAGGTGTACTCCAGCCCTTGAAGTCAGTGAAGGTCACGCAGAGTGACTGACCACATAACAGTCGTCTTTACAGCACGGTGCTTTTTGGTTAGGTCACAGATGTATACCTGTATCACTTTTTGGTTAGGTCACAGATGTATACCTTTTTGGTTAGGTCACAGATGTATACCTTTTTGGTTAGGTCACAGATGTATAACTTTTTGGTTAGGTCACAGATGTCTTCCTGTTTGGTGAGGTCACAGATGTATACCTGGTTGGTTAGGTCACAGATGTTTACCTGGTTGGTTAGGTCACAGATGTATACCTGGTTGGTTAGGTCACAGATGTCTACCTGTTTGGTGAGGTCACAGATGTATACCTGGTTGGTTAGGTCACAGATGTATACCTGTTTGGTTAGGTCACAGATGTATACTTGTTGGGCTATGTCACAGATGTATACCTGTTTGGTTAGGTCACAGATGTATACCTGGTTGGTGAGGTAACAGATGTCTACCTGTTTGGTGAGATCATGGATGTATACCTGGTTGGTTAGGTCACAGATGTATACCTGGTTGGTGACGTAACAGATGTCTACCTGGTTGGTTAGGTCACAGATGTATACCTGTTTGGTTAGGTCACAGATGTATACCTGGTTGGTGAGGTAACAGTCTACCTGTTCGGTGAGGTTATGGATGTATACCTGGTTGGTTAGGTCACAGATGTATACCTGGTTGGTTAGGTCACAGATGTATCCCTATTTGGTTAGGTCACAGATGTATACCTGTTTGGTTAGGTCACAGATGTCTACCTGTTTGGTGAGGTTATGGATGTATACCTGGTTGGTTAGGTCACAGATGTATACCTGTTTGGTGAGGTAACAGTCTACCTGTTTGGTGAGGTTATGGATGTATACCTGTTTGGTTAGGTCACAGATGTATACCTGGTTGGTTAGGTCACAGATGTATACCTGTTTGGTTAGGTCACAGATGTATACCTGTTTGGTTAGGTCACAGATGTATACCTGGTTGGTTAGGTCAAAGATGTATGCCTGTTTGGTTAGGTCACAGATGTCTACCTGGTTGGTTAGGTCACAGATGTATACCTGTTTGGTTAGGTCACAGATGTATACCTGTTTGGTTAGGTCACAGATGTCTACCTGGTTGGTTAGGTCACAGATGTATACCTGTTTGGTTAGGTCACAGATGTGTACCTGTTTGGTTAGGTCACAGATGTATACCTGGTTGGTTAGGTCACAGATGTATACCTGTTTGGTTAGGTCACAGATGTATACCTGATTGGTTAGGTCACAGATGTATACCTGTTTGGTTAGGTCACATATGTATACCTGGTTGGTTAGGTCACAGATGTATACCTGTTTGGTTAGGTCACATATGTATACCTGGTTGGTTAGGTCACAGATGTATACCTGGTTGGTTAGTTCACAGATGTCTACCTGGTTGGTTAGGTCACAGATGTATACCTGTTTGGTTAGGTCACAGATGTATACCTGTTTGGTTAGGTCACATATGTATACCTGGTTGGTTAGGTCACAGATGTATACCTG
>MUZC01000313.1:68985-83685 GCA_002072015.1 Radix auricularia | reverse complement strand
AAGTGTGGGGGATGTGGAAGGTCAGACAACAGATTTGATTTTTTGATCGACGAATAATTATCAAAGATATTTAAATTCCATTTGTTAAAGATAACCAATAATGATAATTAGGGCTGCGGAATTTAAAGATTAATTTCTAGATTAATCGGTAAAAAAATTATTGATTAAAATTATTTTAACCGATAAAATAACTATTAAAATTAAAGAAAATGCATTTTTAAAAAAAATATATATTTATTAATAAATAGCTAGATCTAATTATTCATAGTTTAAATTTTTTACGTACAAACTTCTCCTCTGAAAAAAAAGTTTTTTTAAAGTGAAAAATTCAAATAAGCTGTTTTAAAAGGAAAACGATGTTTAAAAAATACATATTGTTTTTACTTAATTAACAATATTTTTTTTTTAATTCATTGACATATATTGAACTACTTACATATTAATATATCTTCCCAACAATAATATTATTTTTAAAAATTAAATACTTAAGTTATAGGGACAAAATGTGAAGGAAGACAACATAATGAAAAAAAAAGTGTTTATGAGGTCTTAGCAAAAAAATCATAACTTTTTTGTACAACTTATTATTATATTTATTATAATATTTTTTCAATTAGCTCAATAAACAATACATGTCAATTGCCTATTTTTGTTTCTTCCCTTGAAATTTTCCGTTTACAAGTTCATTATTAGCTTAAATCAAAATAATCGATTAATTAATCAGTTATTTTTTAAAAGTTAAAGATTGAAATTAAATTAATCGATGACAGCCCTAATGATAATACTTGTTTACGTGTCTCCAGCACAAAATATAAATGTAAAAATGATGTATCGGCCAGGCTTGTGTCATAGAGACATTTTGTTTATCTTATAACCTGTGCTATTTTTCAACAGCTGAACTAGCAGTTGAGAGTTTAACAGTTTTAGTTGAAGCAACTCAATATGAAAACTGTTTGAGCTTGAGGATACATTGGAAGTCACCTAAAACTGACACTATCTCTCACAAGGATATATTAAAAGGCACCTAAGAATGTCATTATCTGTCACGAGGATATATTAAAAGACACCTAAAACTGACACTATCTCTCACAAGGATATATTAAAAGGCACCTAAGAATGTCATTATCTGTCACGAGGATGTATGAAAAGACACCTAATACTGACACTATCTGTCACGAGAATGTATTAGAAGACACCTAAGAATGACATTATCTGTCACGAGAATGTATTAGAAGACACCTAAGAAGGACACTATCTGTTACGAGGATGTATGAAAAGACACCTAATACTGACACTATCTGTCACGAGGATGTATTAGAAGACACCTAAGAATGACATCATTTGCCAGGCAGACATAATTTTAATCAGTTCTTTTAAAAATCGCTATCGTAAACATTAAAATCATCAGTAGTGTCTGTTAGGAAAGTTGTAATCAATTTTTATGGCAACAAACAAGCGGTGGCGTATGAACGCTGCATCACTTGCCAACAGATCATCCTTCATGGTCTGTGGACGCAATTATCTTCTGCATAGAAGGAGCTTCTGTATGTCTAAGATAAGATAAATCTTGTTGACAACTCCAGAACGCCGCCCAGACATGACTGCAGCGCCATCCATACAAACACCAACACAATATTTAAATTTTATTTGACATTTGCCAACAATGTGATCGTTAATGGCCTTGAATATTTCAGAATTAGTTGTTTTTGTTTGTAATGAAGTAGAAAGGAAATACTCTTCCTTCAAGTCATCATTCTATTGTTATCGCTCGTTTACCATCGGAAATGTAAGAATAGACTGGCAGGCATCCCACAAGTGAGCCCCTGGTGAGATCACAGGCATCCCACAAGTGAGCCCCTGGTGAGATCACAGGCATCCCACAAGTGAGCCCCTGGTGAGATCACAGGCTTCCCACAAGTGAGACCCTGGTGAGATCACAGGCTTCCCACAAGTGAGACCCTGGTGAGATCACAGGCATCCCACAAGTGAGCCCATGGTGAGATCACAGGCATCCCACAAGTGAGCCCATGGTGAGATCACAGGCATCCCACAAGTGAGCACCTGGTGAGATCACAGGCATCCCACAAGCGAGCACCTGGTGAGATCACAGGCATCCCACAGGTGAGCACCTGGTGAGATCACAGGCATATCACAAGTGAGCCCCTGGGGAGATCACAGGCATCCCACAAGTGAGCCCATGGTGAGATCACAGGCATATCACAAGTGAGCCCCTGGGGAGATCACAGGCATCCAACAAGTGAGCCCCTGGTGAGATCACAGGCATCCCACAAGTGAGCCCCTGGTGAGATCACAGGCATCCCACAAGTGAGCCCCTGGTGAGAACACAGGCATCCCACAGGTGAGCCCATGGTGAGATCACAGGCATCCCACAAGTGAGCCCCTGGTGAGATCACAGGCAATGTGACAATTTGATACATTCTCTTGTTGGTTCTCAAACTTAAGGCAAACTTAAGGATTATAATTAAATTTATTTTTCATTTCTTGATAACTTCCTCAGACCGGCGGCTGATGGTCCACGGACTGGCATCGGACAACCGCTTTGAGAAGGATTTACATCATTGCTTGAACACGTTATTCTTGATGCTATATTATATTGGAGATACGGGGCGGTGACTTTCAGAACATCTTATAGGTACAGGGCGGTGACTTTTAGAACATCTTATAGGTAAGGGGCGGTGACTTTCAGAACATCTTTGAGATACGGGGCGCTGACTTTCAGAACATCTTAGAGATACGGGGCGGTGACTTTCAGAACATCTTTGAGATACGGGGCGGCGACTTTCAGAACATTTTCAAGATACGGGGCGGCGACTTTCAGAACATTTTCGAGATACGGGGCGGCGACTTTCCGAACATCTTAGAGATACGGGGCGGTGACTTTCAGAACATTTTCGAGATACGGGGCGGCGACTTTCAGAACATCTTTGAGATACGGGGCGCTGACTTTCAGAACATCTTTGAGATACGGGGCGCTGACTTTCAGAACATCTTTGAGATACGGGGCGGCGACTTTCAGAACATCTTTGAGATACGGGGCGCTGACTTTCAGAACATCTTTGAGATACGGGGTGGCGACTTTCAGAAGAACTTCGAGCAATTAAAAGAAAAAGAATGTCATGTCTTCAGATGCTTAAATAGACCTGACCAGATGGGCTACTATCACAGCCATTCTCATCGAAACAAAAACGACCGTCATATTCAACGTTGAGGATAAACTTAATAAGGGTCATGGAAACCTTTACACCACCCATCATCAATGTCGTCTCTCCCTTGACCTGTTAACACCTGACCCCGGATCTTTCTTCTCATTTCATTTATAAACATCTGTCTTACTTCTATATGTCTCTTTATAGATGATTTCATTTTGGACCACTCCCCTACAAATAAGCGTTTGTTTAATCACTTCCTAGTTGTTTGTGTTTGTTCGATTAGGAAAGCTGTTTGCCGCTACATTCTTTGTTTTATTTCGTCTTTCAAAACTAAATCATACTTGGCTAATGTGATGAGAATGGTCCTCGTCGATCACGACTGACAAACAAAAAAAAACTAACATACCATGTTTAATAAATAACACATTCTACCTGGCCTGATTACAATCTCGCACAGTTAATTATTGCCCCCATATACCATTGGTTTGAGCGAATTTCTAAAATACAATTAATTTCTATTTGAAGAATAGCATGGAAAAGAAAGGCTTTGCGGATTTCCCCTCAACATCATCACGCACCGGTGCGCACCAAACAATTGGAAAGGTGATTAGATATTTGTGATAAATGAAAAAAAAACAGAGAATATATATCGTATTCAAGGCATACAAGTAAAATTTGAATAAGAAATGTATTAGTGATGTCTTTAAAGACATGAATTAATGAAGTCTTTAAAGACATGTATTAGTGATGTCTTTAAAGACATGTATTAGTGATGTCTTTAAAGACATGTATTATATGTATCATTAGACAAATCCATAAGCGGTATCTTTAAACACATGTGTTGCAACCAATTGAAAAAAAAGTAAGTAATCTTTGTGAGAACTAAACTTCTTTTAGCAAAAACCTAACCTATAATTTGTTATTTTTATAATCAAAGCCAATATCTGTAGAAGCCGAAGATTGCAAGTTTAAGACATAACACCCGGGACAGACTGCTTTCCTCGCCCATTTCCTCTCCCTTCACTATACTACTAACATTGTTACTCCGTACCTGTAATGAAAACACTTGATCTGAAAGGTTACAAATCACTCGTGTTTCACGGTTGGATGCATATCATGGGTTGAAGTAAAATTGAGTGAGGATGACTGAAAAGGTTCGTAATCATTGGCCGGGAAAAAGTAGGTTCTCAAAGTGTGGTCAATGGAGGGATTAATTGAGTTAAAGCCTTATATGAATGCCGGGGTTTATGCGATCTCATCTATGGGCCATTGATTCCACCTGTTCCCGTGTACAAGGCCAGCAATCTGTCAAACAATTCTAAAGGTAAATCATTTTATACTAGCGGTCAGAAAATACAACTAAAGCTCATTGAATAATAGTTCGTTAACAAGCAATAGTGACATGGGGGGTATGCAAGGGGGGCACAGTGGGCATTTGCCCCCCCTACATCTTAGAAAAATTACGCTAGTGATAGCTGTAAATACATTTTCGGTCATTACGACTTAGATCTCTTCGCTGATTACTGTCTCGCAAAAACACTACAATAGTCTTTTTTGTTCCTATTGTATTTTGCATAGCATTCACATAATTTAAATCGTTCACGACAAGTCTGTGTGAACTGCAATGTACGAAAGCTGCTTTTGGGTATTTTTCTAATTATTGCTTTGATTCCTTCTTCTTTACAAGTCCTTTTAGAGCAACCGCAGTATCCTTAACTAACAAACTTTGTCATATCTAATCCAAATTCTTATTAATTTTTAATGATTGTGTTGGCTAAATCTTCAGCTGATCTATTGACAATTGGAATATATGCCAGGAATTCTTCTGTGACCCTAATTTTTCAATTTTGTTCTTTGACAAATCTAACAACAAATTACATCAAGTCAATGCCCGAAATGTCATTTGTCTCGTCGGCATGTATAGAAAATGCAACTGAATTATTTCCTTCAGGCAAAAGAGACCCACAAATTTCGATTATAGTATTTTCACCAGAATTTGATTCTTTTCCACGCAAAATAGGATTGTAGAAATGATGAGACAAATGCCAAATGAATTACTTTTTTTGCGAAAACAACATGCAATATTTTCAAAAGACAACTTTTAACATTTGCGACTTTAAAAGCCACGATGAATAGTTTTATAACCATGCACATCTAAAAACTAAAAACTTTGTTTCCCTCACTGCTCTAAACTCATACATTTTATCAGGGGTCCAACAATCGCGAATCAGCTGCAATTTAAACTCTTTTGAAAGGTCGTGTATTCTGGCATACCTTTCAATATCCAATTTAGGAAAAGAAAAAGCGTCAGTGACAATCAAATTAGAAACTGTTGCCTCAATTGTTTCTGGCTGTTGAACTTGTACTGTTGTCCTTAATGCCAATGATAAGTCAGATGTTCCAGACGCCCAAAAACCTTCTAATGACGGCATTTTGGAATCACGAGATCACAGTACAAAATTTATTATTATTTTTTTTTTTTTTTTGAGCCTGTAAAAAACATTTTATTTTTTGGAATCCTTCTGTTTCTACACATCAAAATTTAATTTCTCGTGAGATCTCACATTTTTAATTCGTTAAATGCATTATTATATGTTGTATGTTAGCTATTACAACGCTAATTTGTGAGTCTTATTAATTTCTTAGACGTTTTTCGGTTTTTATGTTATACTTAACTTCAATTGAATTGAAAATTAAAACCGTCTGGCATCGTCAGTTAAATTTAAAAAATGAGATTTTTGTTTGCCCCCACCTTGGAAAAATTCCCAGTGACGCACATGAATAGTAGCTATTGGTCAGTCATTGGGATCTATCGGTCAATCATTCGGAGCTATCGGTCTGTCTCACGTAGCTATCGACAGAGTCATTCTTAGACTTTGAAACCTATGCGGCCGCCGTGGGCCCCGTATTTTCACGAGCGTGATCTATATAGAAAACAGAAATTTGATGATGCACTGATTGACTTAATTGTAAAAATAAAGTTAATTTGATGGTGATTTTGTACTTAGTAAAGAATTAATAAAGGGCAAAGACGAATCTATTCACTATAAAAAAATCTTAATTTTCCCTTAGCCTGGGCCCCGCAATTGTTTAGTCTGGCCCTATCTATGGGTCAGTCACATATAGCTATCGATATGTCAGACGAAGCTATTAAATATTTTTAGATGTGCCAGTCTAATTTATATCTTTATATATGCCAGTCTATTAAATATATTTAGATGTGCAAGTCTATTAAATATCTTTAGATGTGCCAGTCTATTAAATATGTTTAGATGTGCAAGTCTATTAAATATCTTTAGATGGGCCAGTCTATTAAATATATTTAGATGTGCCAGTCTATTAAATATGTTTAGATGTGCAAGTCTATTAAATATCTTTAGATGGGCCAGTCTATTAAATATATTTAGATGGGCCAGTCTATTAAATATATTTAGATGTGCAAGTCTATTAAATATCTTTAGATGTGCAAGTCTATTAAATATCTTTAGATGGGCCAGTCTATTAAATATGTTTAGATGTGCCAGTCTATTGAATCTGACTAGACTCTAGATGTTCAATAAAGAATATCAATGTCCCCGAAGTCATTTCTGATTAATTTCACTGTGAAGTCAACAATTGTATCGAAACAACAATTGTATCGTAACAACAACAATTGTATCGTAACACCAACTATTGTATCGTAACACCAACAATTGTTTCGTAATGACAACAATTATATCGTAATGACAACAATTGTATCGTAATGACAACAATTGTATCGTAATGACAACAATTGTATCGTAATGACAACAATTGTATCGTAGTGACAATTGTATCGTAATGACAACAATTGTATCGTAATGACAACAATTGTATCGTAATGACAACAATTGTATCGTAACAGCAACTATTATATCGTGACACTAACAATTGTATCGAAATACCAACAATTGTATAATAACACCAAATTAAGTGCTTTCGCCCGTGATACCAGGAACACACATGGGCCTTATGGAGTTACTTTGTCTCTTTATGTAAGAGCTGACACTGAATTCATGAGTTACTTGGTCTTTTAAAGCTAGTGCTTACCTGAGTGTGACTTGTGACTTATCAAACTCCCAGCGTGGCAAGTAAATGGAGCAAAAAGAAAAACGTAATCCTTTTGTGAATGTAAACGTTTTCTGCTTTATTTATTCAAATGCGATATTGCATCAACACGCTGTGTCCATAAGGCTACAACACACTGTGTCGATAAGGCTACAACACACTGTGTCGATAAGGCTACAACACACTGTGTCGATAAGGCTACAACACACATAACTTCACACAACTATATTAAGTCTTGACAAGACCACGGTCCAGCCAATATCAATTATTGTTTACCTCTTGAGTTGGGCACGGGATTAAAAGCCGGAGTCTCGTGGAAGAACGTTACGCATGGATGATTGGGGAAAGGTCACTGATCATGTCTGGGTCCGTTGTCATATTGTGACTATATATGGATGATTGGGGTTTGACTGACCACTGACCATGCCTGGGCTCTGGTGTCATATTGTGACTATATATGGATGATTGGGTTATGACTGACCACTGACCATGTCTGGGCTCTGGTGTCATATTGTGACTATATATGGATGATTGGGGTATGACTGACCACTGACCATGTCTGGGCTCTGGTGTCATATACGGACTATATATATGTGGATGATTGGGGTATGACTGACCAAAGGTCACTGACCATGTCTGGGCTCTGGTGTCATATTGTAACTATATATATATGATTGGAGTATGACTGACCAAACACTAACCATGTTGGAGCTCTGTTGTCATATTTTGACTATATGTGGATGATTGGGGTATGACTGACCAAAGGTCACTGATCCTGTCTGGGCTCTTCTGTTGTCATATTGTGACTATAATTGGATGATTGGGGTATGGCTGACCACTGACCATATCTGGGCTCCGGTGTCATATTGTGGCGATATGATTATATTAGACCAATAAGGTTTATGTCCATTGATCTTTTATCTAAAGTCATGTTCATGTGACCACAGGACATTCAGTTTGACTGAATGATTGACATGTTAACTGGCTTAATTAGGGAAAATTCATTAATAGTTGACGCTAAATTGGTATACCTGCTTCCATAGCATTAATATTGTTTGTGAAGGGTAAAGTCAACATGCTAACATAGCATTAATATTGTTTGTGATGGGTAAAGTCAACATGCTAACATAGCATTAATATTGTTTAGACTTTATCTCCAGATTGCTGCACAAATATGTGTGGTTGCCATAGTAACTGAAGAATGCCCACTTCTAGCCAGGCCTTAGAATTAATCCGACGTCACAGCCTACAGGTCAAAGAGACCTGCGAACAACCAGACGATGACAATGTCCCTTCCTTCCATGTTCATTATGGCAAGGACTCGATGTCATATTCACCGAGCCAGAAATGGGTAGGTAGGTCATTAGCACAGTGGTTCAGGTACTGATAGGTCATTAGCACAATGGTTCCGGTATGGAAAGGTCATTAGCACAGTGGTTCCGGTATGGAAAAGTCATTAGCACAGTAGTTCAGGTACTGATAGGTCATTAGCACAATGGTTCCGGTATGGATAGGTCATTAGCACAATGGTTCCGGTATGGAAAGGTCATTAGCACAGTAGTTCAGGTACGGATAGGTCATTAGCACAGTGGTTCAGGTACTGATATGTCATTAGCACAATGGTTCCGGTATGGATAGGTCATTAGCACAATGGTTCCGGTATGGATAGGTCATTAGCACAGCAGTTCAGGTACTGAAAGGTCATTAGCACAATGGTTCCGGTATGGATATGTCATTAGCACAATGGCTCTAGTATGGATAGGTCAGTAGCACTGTGGTTCCGGTATGGATAGGTCAGTAGCACTGTGGTTCCGGTATGGATAGGTCATTAGCACAGTAGTTCAGGTCCTGATAGGTCATTAGCACAGTAGTTCAAGTACTGATAGGTCATTAGCACAGTAGTTCAGGTACTGATAGGTCATTAGCACAGTGGTTCCGATATGGATAGGTCATTAGCACAGTAGTTCAGGTACTGATAGGTCATTAGCACAGTAGTTCAGGTACTGATAGGTCATTAGCACAAAGGTTCCGGTATGGATATGTCATTAGCACAGTAGTTCAGATACTGATAGGTCATTAGCACAGTAGTTCAGGTACTGATAGGTCATTAGTACAATGGTTCCGGTATGGATAGGTCATTAGCACAGTGGTTCCGGTATGGATAGGTCATTAGCACAGTAGTTCAGGTACTGATAGGTCATTAGTACAGTAGTTCAGGTACTGATAGGTCATTAGCACAATGGTTCCGGTATGGATAGGTCATTAGCACAGTGGTATAAGTACTGATAGGACATTAGCATAGTATTTCAGGTATATATAGGACATTGTCACAGTAGTTCAGGTACATATAGGACATTAGCAAAATTGTTCTGCTACTGGTAGGACATTTGCACAGTTCTACGATTATCTATTAGTAGCACACTAATTACAGTACTTTACACAGCCATTACTATCGGCATATCTTTGTTTGTTTAGTGGTGAATCATTTACTTCATGTAATAATGGTAATAAGACATTAAAAATTTACTACATGTTATATAATCTACTACAAGTGTTGAGACATTTACTACATGTTATATAGTCTACTACAAGTGTTGAGACATGTACTACATGTTATATAATCTACTACAATTGTTAAGACATGTACTACATGTAATTATGTAAAGACATTAAACTACATGTTATATAGTCTACTACAAGTGTTGAGACATTTACTACATGTTATATAGTCTACTACAAGTGTTGAGACATTTACTACATGTTATATAGTCTACTACAAGTGTTGAGACATTTACTACATGTTATATAGTCTACTACAAGTGTTGAGACATTAACTACATGTCATATAGTCTACTACAAGTGTTGAGACATTTACTACACGTAGATCATTTCCTTCTGACATAAATGTCAGCTTACAGATATCAAGACTCAGTCAACAACCTCACGTCCTGACACGTTGTCAGTATTTATACCACACAGCAGCTACATACACAAACGACAACAACAGAACAACGGCCCATTAAGGTCAGATTATTAGTGGTTTGTTAGTCATAAAGTTAGGAATATAATTGTTGTAAGCCATTAAGTTAGGAAAATAATTGTTGTAAGCCATTAAAGTAAGATTATTATTGTTGTAAGCCATTAAGGTAAGACTAAATAATAAAACGTGTTTGATTTCCTTATCATTGCGAAGGGTTTATTTTTAAACACCGCTGAAGCTGCTGAAGGTGTGTCTGTTATAGAAACGATTCCTCCTGTGTAAGATTACGGAACAAACTTTGAGTTAATGTTATAGAAAAGATTCCTTCTATGTAAGATTACAGCACAAACTTTTAGTTTATGTTATAGAAACGATTCCATCTATGTAAGATTACAGCACAAACCTTTAGTTTATGTTATAGAAACGATTCCTTCTATGTAAGATTAAAATACAAACTTTTAGTTTATGTTATAGAAACGAGTCCTTCTATGTAGGATTACAACACAACCTTTTAGTTAATGTTATAGAAACGATTCCATGTAAGATTACAACACAAACTTTTAGTTTATGTTATAGAAACGATTCCTTCTATGTAAGATTACAACACACACTTTGACTATTCACACTTTAAATCCCTTATATTAAATTCATTGTATTGTTACTTTCTGTCTATCGTAGTCCCACGGAAAAAATAAAAGTAAACAATGATCCACTTCCCGTGATTCTATCGATCTCAAATTTTGCACATAGTCTTTTGTATCCTAGCGATACATTGTATCAAAATATCATATCGATCCAATGTACCGTCATTAAATTAATGAATTTTTAGTTTATCTCTAGGTATGTCTGTGTAGCATTTGTAGCCATCTGCTATTGTTGACCACCACGGGTTCACTGGAGGTTCACTCCTGCCCTCGATGACCACATCGCTGTGTTTTACAGCACGGGAAGTTCATTCACGTTCAGTCTGAAAATGTTTATGCGTGTCTGTCGCGCGATGCGCACTAAATGGCAGTGGTCCCCAAACTTTATCGCCGCGGACCGGTCGAGGTTTGATAATTTTACCTTTGCCCTGTGACGGGGGAAGGCGAAGGTATTTTATGTTGTTTTGATTTGATAGGTTTAGTTTAATTGTACTTAAAATGGTTTTAAAAATAAAACACAATTACACTAACAATGAATTTAAAATGGTTTAATATTTTAACTTGCTAGAACGTTATATCAATGAGAACACAGAGCTTGTTTCTCTGAAACCAGACGGTTCCATCTTGTGGTAATAGGAGAAAGTTACACCCGAAGTGTGCAGCTTATTTTAAGTTTATTCATTTTTTAATTTTTTTTTTGTTTGCTGTCACTGTGGAAACCCTTCAGGAAATTGCAATAGGAATTTAATTGTTATGATGGCAATGTCAGAATATTCCGCCCTGACTTTAATTCAGACGATTGGAAAAGTTGGTTTTCTCGGACGTAGTTTTAAAGCCACCGCCTATTGCAATCTTGAGCGTTTGAACTTGTTCTTGCACAGACATGCAAGACTCACCGCATCTGTTGACATGCAAGACTCGCCTCGTCTGTTAACATCCAAGACTCGCCTCGTCTGTTGACAAATAGGTCAAAGATCCATTCTATAACAGTTCGTGGGTCTTCTGTGTATTGGAATTAGCGCTAAAATTCTTCTAAAAGCAAAGAAACGGGATCGTACACCAACTGGGCAATGAATGCCCAGGCTAAGTCTTGCTGAAATGCCCACAAAAGATTGAAAAATATGCTAAATGTCTATGTTCAGGCAACCCCCTCCCCCCAACAAGAACTCCAGGTTGGCTTTAAAGGCAGCTACTTTGTCTGCCAACATGAAAATAGTCGCACTTTCCATTTGAAGGGACGGATTGAGTTCATTGAGCTGGCTGAAAATGTCACACAGGTAAGGGACGGATTGAGTTCATTGAGCTGGCTGAAAATGTCACACAGGTAAGGGACGGATTGAGTTCATTGAGCTGGCTGAATACGTCACACAGGTAAGGGACGGATTGAGTTCATTGAGCTGGCTGAAAATGTCACACATGTAAGGGACATATTGAGTTCATTGAGCTGGCTTAAAATGTCACACAGGTAAGGGACATATTGAGTTCATTGAGCTGGCTGAAAATGTCACACAGGTAAGGGACGGATTGAGTTCATTGAGCTGGCTGAAATTGTCACACAGTTAAGGGACGGATTGAGTTCATTGAGCTGGCTGAAAATGTCACACAGGTAAGGGACGGATTGAGTTCATTGAGCTGGCTGAAAATGTCACACAGGTAAGGGACGGATTGAGTTCATTGAGCTGGCTTAAAATGTCACACAGGTAAGGGACGGATTGAGTTCATTGAAATGGCTGAAAATGTCACACAGGTAAGGGACATATTGAGTTCATTGAGCTGGCTGAAAATGTCACACAGGTAAGGGACGGATTGAGTTCATTGAGCTGGCTGAAAATGTCACACAGGTAAGGGACAAATTGAGTTCATTGAGCTGGCTGAAAATGTCACACAGGTAAACCAGTTTTGCAACCCATACCTTGTCACTGAAATGTGCTGCCAGTGGTGACTTCTTTTCTGAGAGAAATCTTGGCGATGGTTCTCGTAATTCAAATATTCTGGTTAGTGTGCATCTGTGAGCTACGTCAATTTCCACAGGAAGCTGCTCAAACAGGAGTGAATTAAGGGTGTGTTCCTTGATGCGGTTAATAACTTTAACAATATCAATTAATACACTTTTTAATTTTTGAAATATATTTGGCTTGCCATTTGCCCGTCAATAATACATTAACGTACTTTCATTCTTAGGTGCAAGAGCGTGCACGTCAAAAGAGCGCAGATAACAGAGTGTCACCAAGATATAACCGAGATAAGATCGCAAAAAATGATTGTAGGCGGGTGTCCGATTCGCGCTTAAGTGTCATTGATGTTCTTTTTACGAAATGCTACCAAAACGGGTTACAAGCTATTGCTTCTGGTATGAAAAAACGCACAAAACACCACTGAAAAAAAAATAATGTTAATTTGTTGGCTCGTTATCATTTTGTTCCAAGTCCCGGTACCGGTCCGCGGCCCGGGTTTGGAGACCACAGCTATGAGGAATATATATAGTAACAAAAACTTTGTTTTTAAAGGGTTGTTTTTTTTCCCTTCTAGTTTATCAAAATCCATAGTGGACAGAATAGCATTGAGACTGCAGACTTCCGCCGACTCCTCTCTCAATGTTGTTGAACCAGACTGCAAAGCTCGTGGGGCGTGTCTCAGCAGCTCCCCCACGCATAATCAGACCAATGACGTGATAGAGGAACAAGGGTGTTGGGATTTTGGGCCGGGCGTGACGTTTGTGCCAAATATCAAGTGTCCTCCTGAACAAAGGTCAGTCCAGATAGACATGGACGTAGAGTCTAACGACAGTGTACGAAAGAGCTCCGAGGACTCACAATTTTTTCAACTCGGTGCGCGGAGGAGCTACAGAGTCGGGTGGGGAGAACCAAAAGACATTAATTGTAACCAGGAGAGCAACACATCACTGGTTCTCAAATACTCGGGCCGGGACGAGGAGGATGAAACCTCAAGGGTTCTCAAACTCTCAGGCAGGGGAGAGGATCTCAACACTGAAGGGTTTTTGGTTAGCGCAGAGTTGAATGACCAGAGCTCAAGTTCAGCGCTGCCCGATGTTCCTAGTGACCAACTGTGGTCAGAACTTGTCCCCATCAGGCGGGACCTGGCGTCCACCAGCTCAACAAAGCAATCACACAAATCACTGACCAACGGAATGCTCTACGAAATCCCAGATGACGTAACACAAACAAATGTGTCAGGGTTAACAATTGACCAATCGGAATCCAAAATCTTTCCAAATCAAAAGTTTCATCCATATGATATCGATGAGACCATAACTAAGAGTGTCAGCAATTCACCAGAACAACTGAACTTTGGCAGGAGTCGGTCTCTGGAATCTGACTCCGAGGGCTTTAACAACTATATTAACGGAAATGACATCATTAAGCTCTCAGACTCGTTCCTGATGGACAAAACTAGTTTCAGCGCGTCCAGCAAGTTAAACAGTGGTCTACTCAGCTTAAATAATATACAATCTCCCGCGGGCCGGAAACAGAAGCCGGTCGAACGTTTTAGATTAAAATCGGCGAACAGTTTTCAGAACAGATTCGGTGTATTCAGGGCATTTCAAGATTTTAACACTGGTAGGCAGTGTTTACTTATTGTGTTTTGGTAGGCAGTGTTTACCTACTGTGTTTTGGTAGCCAGTGTTTATCTTTTGTGTTTTGGTAGACAGTGTTTACCTATAGTGTTTTGGTAGGCAGTGCTTACCTATTGTGTTTTGGTAGGCAGTGTTTACCTACTGTGTTTTGGTAGGCAGTGTTTACATACTGTGTTTGGGTAGGCAGTGTTTACCTATTGTGTTTTGGTAGGCAGTGTTTACCTA
>MUZC01000313.1:33856-52545 GCA_002072015.1 Radix auricularia | reverse complement strand
TAATTTGTTTTCACTTGTTGTGTCATGTTATATTGTAGTAGTAGTAGTAGAAGTGGTAGTAGTAGTAATAGTAGTAGTGGTAGTAGCAGGATTAGTAGATGGGCTCAATTTGTTGCGGAAACCGGGATATCCCCGGCACTGTGAGGCTCCATCCCCGGCTCTGCTTTAACTTCTATCATCCCCGCCGGGGATGGCATTTATCCCCGGCTCTGCTGAAAAAATTTTCATCCCCGGCACTGGTTTTTTCCTAAATCGAGCACTGGTCCCCACTACTTGTGTGTTTGGGGGGGGGGGGTCTGGGGCTTAGACGCAGGCGAAAATGAATCCTGGTGAAGAGCCTAATGATGAATCTGAAAAGGATTATGGGTACATATCTTTTAATAAAAACGATACTGAGGATCCATATTTCAGGGGAAATTTATTTGATACAATTATAAAAGTTTACAGTTCTGTGAAAAAAAAGATGTTTCTTCATTTTTTACACAATTACATCGACATTGGGGCCTTTGATGCCATTGATATTAAGTTGGAGGCCATATTCAGGGTATAATCTCTTTCTTTGTATCTTTCCTTGGGTGGAAAATCCTTGTTAACAAAAGAAACATTGCAAAAGTGCCACAAAAAGCAATAACGTTTTGACAGCCTCCTCATGTTAAAAGCTTTTGCAGCTTATCAAATCTAAAGAGTGTCGTGTCCGCTTTGCTTTGTTTGGAAATTTCGATACTTGCCACATTATTGGCCAGATGTTCAAAAAGTGCCTCTGCCAATCTGTGAAGCTCAACTGGTACAACCACATGTAACATCTGGTACAACCAAAATGTCAAATCTGAGATAACAACAATGTCACATCTGGTACAACCACATTGTCCCATCATCTGGTACAACCAAAATGTCACATCATCTGGTACAACCAAAATGTCTCATTAACTGGTACAACCAAAATGTCACATCTGGTACAACCAAAATGTCACATCTGGTACAACCACAATGTCAAATCTGAGACAACCACAATGTCACATCTGGTACAACCACATTGTCACAACATCTGGTACAACCAAAATGTCACATCTGGTACAACCAAAATGTCACATCATCTGGTACAACCAAAATGTCACATCATCTGGTACAACAAAAATGTCACATCTGGTACAACCAAAATGTCACATCTGGTACAACCACAATGTCAAATCTGAGACAACCACAATGTCACATCTGCTACAACCACATTGTCACATCTTGTACAACCAAAATGTCACATCATCTGGTACAACCACAATGTCAAATCTGAGACAACCACAATGTCACATCTGGTACAACCACATTGTCACATCTGGTACAACTACAATGTCACACCTGGTAAACCACATTGTCACATCTGGTACAACCACAATGTCACATCTGGTACAACCACAATGTCACATCTGGTACAACCACAATGTCATATCTGGTACAACCACAATGTCACATATGGTAAAGCCACAATGTCACATCTGGTACAACCACAATGTCACATCTGGTACAACCACAATGTCACATCTGGAACAACCACAATGTCACATCAGGAACAACCACAATGTCAAATCTGGTTTACAACAATGTCACATCTGATACAACCAAATTGTCACATATGGTACAACCACAATGTCACATCTGGTACAACCACAATGTCACATCTGGAACAACCATCATGTCAAATCTGGTACAACAACAATCTCACATCTGGTACAACCACAATGTCACATATGGTACAACCACAATATCACATCTGGTACAAGTAGTACAAACAGAATGTCAAATCTGGTATAACCACAATTACACATCATCTGCTACAAGTAGTACAACCACGATGTCACATCATCTGGTACAACCACAATGTCACATCAATAAGTATCTAGTAACCAAGTGACATTACACTACACGAATCAATAACTTGAAAGTAAACTGTGATTAGCTCTTTGAGCTTGTTAAAATGTATAAGTTATAAAGTTTAATATAACCTACCTTTATATAATCAGTACGTGGCATATAAACTAGGGGTGTGCCGAAATCCGGTCCGGAATCCGGTTCCGCCGGATTTTCCACTATCTGATGAAATTCGGTTCAGCCGGATTTACATGTATCCGGAACAACCGGAATCCGGAATATACCGGATTTCGGAATTTGCCAGATTTTGTGACTCACCGGATCATAATCTGAAATAAAAGTAATTCTCTTTCCCGAATTCCACACGATCACGATACATTAATCGATTGTTTCGCGAGCGTTGAGCTTGTTTAATGTTTAATCTTCCGAACATACCAGAGGCTAGAGTCAGCACCGCTAATAGTGGCCAATCGGCCCAATCCCATACATGATAGTGCGGGGATGAGTAATTATTATTTGTGACGTCATCTTAACCGCAATCACCAATGACATTGTAACAGAAATAATAAGCAACTATACTGCCCAAGCGCCTGGCCGCCAGCCCGCCACCTTACCGAGCATGGCAGACGACCATCAAATTGCGTCAAGCCAGCAGGCCTGTGCTGACCTAGCCTATCTATGAATACATTTAGGGACATTGCGCCATCTCTGATTGGCTGGTCGGTTACCACTTGGTTACCTGACGCTCTTTGGTTTAAACGACGGTATGACGTAGCCGCGGCCCGCGGCGCTCAGCTGTTACAAAATATTTCGCCACATTGAATGCTTGAAATTGAAGTGGAGTTTATACTAAGGTTGTTAAGACCGCTCGTTTTTTAGGACCGGCTAACAGTGATGGTTAATTGTCTTTTTTAATATTTTATTTTGAGGACTCGTAGTTCACCGGTCTAAATATGAGAACCGGTTCAATCGCTCGTTAAAGTTAGCGAGGCATTTTTCATTAGTTTCAAAAACCAACGCCTCGCCCCGTCCGTTGTGACGTCATGTTTACCTCTCTTGTGTGTGATGCCGGTCAGCTCAGTCAAATCGCGCTTTAAAATTAATAATAAAATTATAAAGCTACGGAATAAACAATGATGATAAAATAGAATTTATTTTTAAAAAACATTATTTTTCTATCGCCAACTCGCCAGAATAATTGAATTTTGCGGCGCACACGTTTCCCCTCCCCGTTTTTTTCTGTTCAAACAGGGTTTGAGCCATACTCGCCGTACTATTAATGTGATAATCAAATGCCTTTGACTAGCAGGAAAACTGTCACTAAAAGACCGAACTCAAATTTGTGGGCCCTGTATCACCCGGTATCTTTGCTACGTCTTTCAAATACCTATCGTAATATAGGTACATGCACTTCACTAAGCGGCATGCGCCGATAAGTTTTTTGAATGCCTGAAACAGACTATAAACCGGTGATCAGAAAATGCCGATAGGTCACGGGGTCATATGCTTTTATAGCTTTCTTTGTCTTTATGAGACACAGACTATAATTAATATAAATAGAAACAGCCGGAATCCGGAATAATCCGGATCCGGCGGATTTCGCATAAGAAAATCCGGAACCGGATCCGGTTGAAAAAAACGGATCCGGCACACCCCTAATATAAACCTATACCTTCATGTTGGAATGGGAGCATTTTAATTAACTGTGTACTGGAGTTCGGCTCCATTAAATTCAGCATCCAGCCATTTTTACAAATCAGGCTCCGACAATTTTACATTATTACGGCCACATGTCACTTTATAAATCTGGCAAAATTCGGCTCCGATTTGATTTCGAAGTTTGAATCCGGTTCATCCCTAAATTTAATGCATATGTAAAAAAGAATATTTCATATATTACTAGCGCACCCGTCCACGCGTTTTAACGATATCCGAAAAAGGGAAATAAAAGAAAATTGATAAAATAACTGTCGATTTAAAATTGTGTCATCTGTATAAATATGCTGCTTAAAATGAGTGTATGTCTGAGAGGCGTCACTAGGGTTGGTGTCACCCGGGGCGGTAGCTCATGGTATCACCTGGGGCGGTAGCTCCTGGTGTCACCCCGTCATGATTTAACCCATAGAACTCCTCTGAGTTTTCCAGTGCCAAATAACAGGAATATATAGAATTTTACAGTCTGGTGTCATCCCCCTGATGCTGTCACCCGGGGCGGCCCTCCCCCACCGCACCTCCCTAGCGACGCCACTGGTATTTCTGATTGTCCTAAAAGTTTTAACACACCTTTCATCTTTGGAAAATGTTTGGGTACACGAAATTTAACGGCCCCAAGGCTTACTCTGTGCAATATGTTAAGTTAAAAAAACAGCACTATATAAATAAACAATTTATTATTATTATTATTATTATTATTATTATTATCATCAATCTGGATAATAATGGATATTTTTGTTTTAATTATTATTCACCACGTTCGGTAAAGATCCACCTATAGGCCTATTATCAGTAGCTTACGGCTAAAAGTTTTGTATATAATTAATGAAAACAAAAAAACGACATTAAGGGCCCCCGGGCCCAATCGTGCAAGATTTGAAATATCTGTATGTTTCATTCTGGATCATAATACATTTATTTGCCATTATTTATGAAGATGGTGAAAATCATTATGAGAATAAAGTCTGAAACATTTGAGAAAAAAAAAAGATTTTGGGCCCCCGGCCCCGAAGCAATGGACATTAGGAGTTTAATGCCCTAAAGTATTTTAATATGAGCTATCAAGTTTCTATAACCAAGTTTGGCCAAGATCTATTGATCTCTTAAGAACTGTGGATTTGACTTAAAATAATTTTAATATAGCACGCTTATAGCACATATAAGAAAAAAAAACGATATTCTGGGCCCCCGGGTCCCATGAGAGTCAATATTCAAAGCAAAGTGCCAGTTAGCACCCCGGATGAGTACAAAACAATTCCGTAAAGTCTTATGGCGATCGGATGAATGATTTAGTCAGCTATAAAAGACATGTTTATATAGTACTTACATATCTATATTAATTTGTTTATATTTTTTATGTACACACACACACACACACACACACACACACATATATATATATATATATATATATATATANCCCCCCAGCCCCCCCCCCCTAAATAGCCGTTTCGACCGGCCATAAATGTGCATCACGTCAAAAAATACTATTCATTATAGTTAAAATAAATAACCCGTAAATAAGGTATTTGATTAAAAAATACCGACGCGCACCGCTTAAAATAAAGTCTTTGAAAAAATACTGTACAAAAAATAACTTGCTTTGAACATCGGCGTTAACTTGTTCAACATATAAATGAGATTTAATTTTTTTCTGATGGGCTGTTGGAGTTTGAGGGAATTAATCGCTATCGATGAACGGACAGAAAATTGCGTTTTATTATAAAGGACCACTTAGGGGTTTTAATTCAGCAGTTATGTCCCTTCGTTGAGTTGCATTTTAATTGTCAGATCTTAAAACTTCATCCTTTATCCTACATGTGGAAGAAAATCAGCAGTCCCGAGCCTGCGCTCTTCATGGGGCTTCCCGGAAAACCCCCTCAGCCCTCTGGCCCCCTAAGGGACGTAAAGACTGAGAAGCCCCCCCCCCGGAGCGGTCGCTGCTACAAGCGGCCGCCTGGGCGTCCAGGACACTAGGTCTAAAACGCCTCCCACTTAAGTGTGCCTCCCAAGGGAGGTGTGGAATTCCCTACTGTGACTCGCTATCAACATAATATCACTTTGGCGCCACCACGGCAAAGCTTACGAGTCTCTATAGTTTAGATCGCCGCAAAGCGTGGGATCATCACTGACCTACCCAGGGTTTAACCCCCACCGGAAGGTTTCCTCAGAGCTGGCGACCAAAAGCGTTTCCTAGCGGTACCTTTTGCTATTCCGTACTGGCGCTCCTGGCCCTAAACCGGCACCGCTCAACAGCGTTGCTAGTTAATTGAGGGGGGACGAAACGGTCGCTTCGGAGTAACCCGACCCTCAACGGGTACTTTGGTTTTCATCATCGGCATTTGCATCTAAATGCTTTGCCTAAGATCCGTACAGCGACTGTAATCATATATGACTAGCACCTAACACCTAACAACGGCCTTCGGCTATCCAAGCCTGGGGTTTGTCAGTTTCGGGTCGCATTGTACTCCACGACCTTACTCGTCTGTCGAACCACGTAGAGGTCACCCTATTTCGACATCCTTTATCAAATGTGGCTATTCTGCTTACATATGTTGTTATACTGTCTACATATGTTGTTATACACATATGTGGTTTTACTGCCTACATATGTGGTTATACTGTCTTCATATGTGGTTATACTGTCTACATATGTTGTTATACTGCTTACATATGTGGTTATACTGCTTACATATGTTGTTATACTGTCTACATATGTTGTTATACTGCTTACATATGTGGTTATACTGCTTACATATGTGGTTATACTGCCTACATATGTTGTTATACTGTCTTCATATGATGTTATACTGTCTTCATATGTCGCTATACTGCTTACATATGTGGTTATACTGTCTACATATGTTGTTATACTGTCTTCATATGTGGTTCTACTGTCTACATATGTGGTTATACTGTCTTCATATGTCGTTATACTGCCTACATATGTTGTTATACTGTCTTCATATGTTGTTATACTGTCTTCATATGTGGTTATACTGTCTACATATGTTGTTATACTGTCTTCATATGTGGTTATACTGCTTACATATGTGGTTATACTGCCTACATATGTTGTTATACTGTCTTCATATGTTGTTATACTGTCTTCATACGTTGTTATACTGTCTTCATATGTTGTTATACTGTCTTCATATGTTGTTATACTGTCTTCATATGTTGTTATACTGTCTTCATATGTGGTTATACTGTCTACATATGTTGTTATACTGTCTTCATATGTGGTTATACTGTCTTCATATGTTGTTATACTGTCTTCATATGTGGTTATACTGTCTACATATGTTGTTATACTGTCTTCATATGTTGTTATACTGTCTTCATATGTTGTTATACTGTCTTCATATGTTGTTATACTGCTTACATATGTTGTTATACTGTCTTCATATGTTGTTATACTGTCTTCATATGTTGCTATACTGCTTACATATGTTGTTATACTGTCTTCATATGTTGTTATACTGTCTTCATATGTTGTTATACTGTCTTCATATGTTGTTATACTGTCTTCATATGTTGTTATACTGTCTTCATATGTTGTTATACTGTTTACATATGTGGTTATACTGCTTACATATGTGGTTATACTGCCTACATATGTTGTTATACTGTCTTCATATGTTGTTATACTGTCTTCATATGTCGTTATACTGCTTACATATGTTGTTATACTGTCTTCATATGTGGTTATACTGTCTACATATGTGGTTATACTGCTTACATATGTGGTTATACTGTCTACATATGTGGCTATACTGTCTACATATGTGGTTATACTGTCTACATATGTTGTTATACTGTCTTCATCTGTGGTTATACTGTCTACATATGTGGTTATACTGCTTATATATGTGGTTATACTGCCTACATATGTTGTTATACTGCCTTCATATGTTGTTATACTGTCTTCATATGTTGTTATACTGCTTACATATGTGGTTTTACTGCCTACATATGTTGTTATACTGTCTTCATATGTGGTTATACTGTCTTCATTTGTTGTTATACTGCTTACATATGTGGTTATACTGTCTACATATGTTGTTATACTGTCTTCATATGACGTTATACTGCTTACATATGTGGTTATACTGTCTACATATGTTGTTATACTGTCTACATATGTTGTTATACTGTCTACATATGTGGTTATACTGTCTATATATGTGGTTATACTGCCTACATATGTGGTTATACTGTCTACATATGTTGTTATACTGTCTTCATATGTGGTTATACTGTCTACATATGTGGCTATACTGTCTACATATGTGGTTATACTGTCTACATATGTTGTTATACTGTCTTCATCTGAGGTTATACTGTCTACATATGTGGTTATGTGGTTATACTGCTTACATATGTGGTTATACTGCCTACATATGTTGTTATACTGTCTTCATATGTGGTTATACTGTCTACATATGTGGTTATACTGCTTACATATGTGGTTATACTGTCTACATATGTGGCTATACTGTCTACATATGTGGTTATACTGTCTACATATGTTGTTATACTTTCTACATTTGTTGTTATACTGCTTACATATGTGGTTATACTGTCTACATATGTTGTTATACTGTCTACATATGTTGTAATACTGTCTACATATGTGGTTATACTGTCTACATATGTGCTTATACTGTCTACATATGTGCTTATACTGTCTACATATGTTGTTATACTGTCTTCATATGTTGTTATACTTTTTTCATATGTTGTTATACTGCTTACATATCTGGTTTTACTGCCTACATATGTTGTTATACTGTCTACATATGTTGTTATACTGCTTACATATGTGGTTTTACTGCCTACATATGTTGTTATACTGTCTTCATATGTGGTTATACTGTCTTCATTTGTTGTTATACTGCTTACATATGTGGTTATACTGTCTACATATGATGTTATACTGTCTTCATATGTCGTTATACTGCTTACATATGTGGTTATACTGTCTACATATGTTGTTATACTGCTTACATATGTGGTTATACTGTCTACATATGTTGTTATACTGTCTACATTTGTTGTTATACTGCTTACATATGTGGTTATACTGTCTACATATGTTGTTATACTGTCTTCATATGTCGTTATACTGCTTACATATGTGGTTATAATAACCCCTTTTCAGTCCATGACGGACTCTAGGGCAAGCGAAGTAGCGTTCACAAGTTATTAAGCCACCACTAACGAGCAGGGGATTGTGTGGCTAGCACAATGCCCCGTGGGCCTTGCCAGTAACGTGGTTTGAACTCGTGACTAGGGTTCTTCCCAACGTTCAGCAGTCTAAAGCGCTACTACTTAGACCACCGCGGCCCAAATGTGGTTATACTGTCTACATATGTTGTTATACTGCTTACATATGTGGTTATACTGTCTACATATGTTGTTATACTGTCTTCATATGTGGTTTTACTGCTTACATATTTGGTTATACTGCTTACATATGTGATTATACTGCCTACATATGTGGTTATACTGCCTACATATGTCGTTATACTGCTTACATATGTGGTTATACTGCTTACGTATGTGGTTATACTGCTTACAGATGTGGTTTTACTGCTTACATATGTGGTTATACTTCCTGCATATGTTGTTATACTGCCTGCATATGTTGTTATACTGCCTGCATATGTTGTTATACTGCCTGCATATGTGGTTATACTGCCTACATATGTGAATTTACTGCCTGCATATGTGGTTATACTGCCTACATATGTGACTTTACTGCCTACATATGTGGTTATACTGCCTACATATGTGACTTTACTGCCTGCATATGTGGTTTTACTGCCTACATATGTGGTTATACTACCTACATATATGGTTATACTGCTTACATATGTGGTTATACTGCTTACATATGTGGTTTTACTGCCTACATATGTGGTTATACTGCCTACATAGGTCGTTATACTGATTACATATGTGGTTATACTGCTTACATATGTGGTTATACTGCCTACATATGTGGTTAAACTTCCTCCATATGTTGTTATACTGCCTACATATGTGGTTATACTTCCTATATATGTGGTTATACTGACTACATATGTGGTTATACTGCCTACATATGTGGTTATACTGCCTACATATGTGGTTATACTGCGTACATATGTGGTTATACTGCTTACATATGTGGTTATACTTCCTGCATATGTTGTTATACTGCCTGCATATGTGGTTATACTTCATATATATGTGGTTATACTGCCTACATATGTGGTTATACTGCCTACATATGTGGTTATACTGCCTACATATGTGGTTATACTGCCTACATAGGTGGTTATACTGCCTATATATGTTGTTATACTGCCTACATATGTCGTTATACTGCCTACATATGTCGTTATACTGCCTACATATGTCGTTATACTGCCTATATATGTTGTTATACTGCCTACATATGTGGTTATACTGCCTATATATGTTGTTATACTGCCTACATATGTCGTTATACTGCCTACATATGTCGTTATACTGCCTACATATGTCGTTATACTGCCTATATATGTTGTTATACTGCCTACATGTGTTGAACTCAGTGGCGTAGCTAGGGGCGGTGGGGGCGGTCCACCCCGGGCGGCACTCATTCAAAGGGTGGCATTTGTGGGCACATGATAACTAAAGCCACTTCTGAAAACCACCCCTTTTCTTTTGAAGGGGGAAAACCATGTTGAAACAAAACGAATCTAATTTTGAGTTTTAATTAATGGATTTGTGCAACTTTTTTATATTACATAATTATTATTTTAATTAACTCAAAATGGTTTTAAAATTTTAAATCGCTCGAAAAAGGTAACGATTTGTTTGGAAAATTAAGCTGTATACGTCACAGATGGCACTTTTATAAGAAAACTCCACGAAAAAACAACAACACATCACCACTGTTACGAAAATATGTACTATAACATCGCTACGACACTTTTAGCGTTTTTCATTAAAATACGGTTATTCATTAATAATGAACGATTATTCAATTCTCCGTTAGTAAACACCACAATTACATAAATAATTCCGAAAATGAAATACTTAAAAATTTCAAGCTTCTTGGAAAAATTGACGTCTGAATTAACTAATACAACGAGATCAGATGCTGGAATTTTACTCTGTTCAAGGCAATCATTTTCTTTTCTATTGTATCTCAATTATGGGAACCCGTTTTTTTTAAATATAAAATTAATGCATAAACTATTCAAACCGATTTCATGGAGCAAAGATATGTGCTAATACTTAACGCTGTTACAGAGAGTTGGAGGTAACAGGTGAACACTAACTTAAAAGGAGAAAAATATGAGTGGTGAAAATTCAGAAGATGTGGTTATATTTTTAGACGAATTATAAAAGATAATAAAAGAACGGGATGATGAATTACATGTCCTTGCAAAAAAATATTCGTGTGTAATACAATCTCATCTACTAAATGTGGAATTCAAACAACAAATAAATATCTTTATTTACATTGATAAGGAATTGTTCGAGATTGAAAGAGAAAGGATCCAGGTTTGTATGGCAGTACACTGGGCCTGTCTTAGCAATTGCGGGGCCCTATGCAGCTTAGTATGCGAAAAGGATTCGTGGGCAACAGTTATGAGAGGGATAAGGTATTAATAAGTATAATAAGTGAAAATTACGATAGGTTGGGCCAATGAAAGCGCGGGGCCCACTGCGACCGCATAGTTTGCATGAGCCTAAGACCAGCCCTGGATGTACCTACATTACAAAACGGTAGGAAATGCCCCATTGATCCATTAAAATATATTCAACAGTAAATATTGGAAAATTCTTTACCCAACTTTATAATTTTGCAAATATTTTTTTCAACAATTTCTATCAGTGTATCTAGATTTAAAAGTAGCCTCTCCAAACTGAAGTTGAAAACGAAAGTATATTCGCTCCAAAATTAGTGATTTAAGACTACAAAATCTTGAAATATTGTCCATAGAACAAGATATTACAACAATTTTAATTTTGATAACATATTACGCGATCTTCCACTATGAAAGTTAGGTAAGTGTGTAAATATATAAATAATAAAAATATGTTTACATACTGACGTATAGTCTACAATTTCTCTATTGTAGAAAGTGCAATTTTATAAATAAAAAAGAATGAAAACATATTAATCGTTAATGTTTGTTTTTTTTGTGGTGCAAATGTGAACATTTGGATTACCTTTTGTCTCATAGGGGGGGGGGGGACCTGCGACCCCTATAACTTTTTTGTAGACTTCAAAACAAGTATCTTGTATTTTTATAATTTGTATTTATATAGGTATATCATTTTATGCGGCATTTTTTATTATTGTTTAGCATGCAATTTGTAAAATTGTTCCCCACCTTTTACAATGTAATTCGTTTCTATTACAATTATTTATTCATGTTTATTAATTTATAAAAATTATTTTGTGATTGACTTAAGGGGGCGTCCATAAATGGCGTCACGTGATTTCGGCTGACTTTTCACCCCCTGTTCCCTCGTCACGAAACGAAAACTTATATCCTTTCCTCCATGTGACGTCACAAAGATCCCCCCATACAGTGGCGTAGCTAGGGGGGCGGTGGGGGCGGTCTGCCCCGGGCGGCACTCATCTAAAGGGCGGCATTTTGGGGCATTAATTTGAAAAATAGAGCCATTTCCGACAACAACCCTTTTTCTGTTGAAGGGGGAAACCAAGGTGAAACAAAAATACTCTTAATTTCGAATCTTAATTAGCGGATTCACGCAACATCTGTTTAATACATAGTGGTAGTTATAACTAACGCAAACCCGTTCAAAAATTAAAAATCGCTCAAAAAAGGAATCGATTTGTTTGGAGAATTAAGCGGTATGCGTCACAAATGGCACTATTATGAGAAAACTGTACAAAAAACAACACATCACCGCTGGGCCTAATAATATGTACTATTAATATCACCACGAAAGTTTTTGTGTTGAATTGTCGACATTTGCAGATTGATGCGCTAACAAGTACCTACATGACATGGTGGTTCAAATATTGTGTTTAACTTGCAAGTAGTAATTTACACTACTGTTTCAGTTTTAGAAAATTATTTTAAGGTAACTTCATCAACATTGCCTGTCGTCCCATCTGGGGCATAGGCCACGAACAAAGGCTCTCCAGGCATCCCGGTCCTGTGCTAATCTCTCTAGCTGTCCCCAGCTGTGCCCACTCTTTTTGAGGTCTGTCTCCAGTTCCCCTCTCCGGGTCATTTTGGGTTGACCTCTTTTTCTCTTGCCCTGGGGGTTCCAAATGAGGGCTTGTCTCACAATGCTGGATGTAGGCTTTCTGAGGGTTTGGCCAATCCATCTCCATTTGCGCGGACGTATTAGTTCTTCCACTGGCTCTTGTTGTGTACGTTGCCAGAGGTCCTCGTTGGTGATGATATTGGGCCAGCGGATTCGGAGAATTGTTCGAAGACATGTGTTTATAAATGCTTGAAGCTTTTTCGAAACGGCTGCTTTAATCCGCCATGTTTCAGCTCCATATAGCAGGACAGGCTTTACTGTGGTGTTGAATATCCTGACCTTGGTCTGGAGGGTCAAGTTGTTGCAACTCCAAACTTTTTTTTAGCTGTTTAAATGCTGTTCTTGCTTTGCCAATTCTCACTCTAACATCAGCGTCTGTCCCTCCCTGCATGTCTATGATGCTACCGAGGTATGTAAAGCTATCCACCTCCTCTAGATTTGTTCCTCCCAGTGTTATTAGGGTGTTGCTTGATGTATTTATTTTAAGGACTTTGCTTTTTCCCTTGTGGATGTTTAGGCCAACATAAGCAGAGAACTGTGCTACATAGTTAGTCTTCTCCTGCATCTGTTGCTGTGTGTGGGATATTAGGGCCAAATCATCCACTGGATAACATTTCTCTTCTGCTCTGTAGACATCTTCATTATCCAGTCAATGGTTAGCAAGAATAAGAGGGGCGAAAGCAAACACCCCTGTCTGACTCCAGTCTTTACCACAAAAGGTAACTTACTAAAAAATTAAATGTATTTTGTTTTTTATTGCATTAAAGTAGCACACATAATTTGCGTTTTTCATTAAAATATTGTTATTCATTAAAATGCTACGTCTATCCAATTAAAGCAATGCGTAAATAATTTGAATTTTTATATTTTATGGAAAATTATTAAGATTTAGCGCAAGAACATGAAAATATTCAAATTTATCCGCTAATAAACATCGCTATAACATAAATAATTTCGAAAACAACATATTTAAAAATTTCGTACGTCTTGGAAAAAATTGACACCTGAAGAAGTAACTAGTAAATCGAGATCAGATGCTGGAACTTTACTCAGTCCAATTCAATATTTTTCTTTTCTATAGTATCTCATTTTATGGGAACACGTTTTCTTTAAAATAAATAATGCCAACCCACTTCATGGAACAAAGTTATGTGCATGATGTTATAGATTAAAGAGTGTTGGAGATATCAACTGAACGCCGTGCTGGAATAAGAATAAGTATGAGTGGAGAAAACTCAAAAGACGGGGCTCTATCTTTAGAGCAAGTCGTACGAAGAGAAATGTTTTTATCCATAGATGCAATTATAAAAAGAAAATAATAGAAAACACTGATGAGCTGCATGTGCCTGCAAGAAAATATTCGTGTATAATACCATGTAATCTACTAATTGAAAACATTTACCATCAAATAGATTTCTTTACTATTATTGACAAAAAACAGTTCAAACTGAACGATAAAGGGTCCAGGTTTTTCATTGCTGTACACAAGGCCAGTCGTAGCAATTGCGGCGCCTTATGCAGCTTAGTATGCGAAAATAGATGTGCGGGGCCCAGTTTGCGTAGTGATAAGGTATTCATAAGGATAATAAGTGAAAATTAAGATAGGGGGGGGGGCTATGAAAGCGTGAACCCACTGCGGCCGCTAAGAGGGCAGTGGTCTATGACCAGCCAACGCTTCACCTACACTACAAGAAGAGGCATTATGTTAGAAAAACAGGGGAGGAGGTGTCCCCTTGATTTATTAAAATATATTAAATAGTATAGATTAAAAAATTCTTTAACCAACATTATAATTTTCCTAAGAATGTTTTCAACAATTACTGTCAGTGTATCTAGTTGTGAAAGAAGCTTCTCCAAACTGCAGTTGATAAAAAAAAAGGTAGGCCCTATTTTCGTTCAACATTGAGTTATTTAAGACTACAAAATCTTGCAATATTGTCTAAAGATAATATAATACACGATTTCTCTGTTATGAAATTTAGGTAAGTAAATGTATAAATATGTTTACACACTAATGTATACAATTTCTTTGTTTATCTAAGTAATCATATATTTATAAATAAAAAATAAAAGCTTATTAACTGTTATTAATTTTCGGTGTAAGTTTGGAATGTGTTTTTGTCTCATTTTGGGGTTTGGGGGCCTGCGTCCTCAATAAATTTCTTGTGACCTTTAACAAAAGCATGTTGCATTTTTAAAAAATTGAACTTAAAGGTATAGCATCTTATTCGGCCTATTTGTTTTAATGCTTACAGAAATATGGCATGGAATGGTTAACGTGGTCCACGCCTTTTACTTTTACAATGTACTGCCTTTCAATTACAATTATTTATTAATGTTAATTAATTTAGAAAAAAACATCATACGATTGACTTAAGTGGCCGTCCTCAAATGGCTGAAAATTTACCCCCACATGTCGTCACAAAAAACTTCGACCCCTTCTTCAATGTGACATCACAAAGCTTTCAACCCCCCCCCCCCCCGCCATAAAAACCGTATTTTCTATTTGAAAATCAGCATGTTTCCAATTTATTTTCTTTGTCAGTTAAATATTTTTAGTGTAAGGCTGCACTCTAATATCGTAGCATGTGTAAAACCATGTAAAACTAAATTAAATTAAGTTTTGGTAATCATATATGTAAGTGGAACTTTTATTTAAATTTGCGCGTTTTTATGTGACTTCAAATGTGTGACACCCTCTCCCCCCATGTGTGATGTCATTTATGGACTCTCCCAAAAGGGCGGCAAATTAGAGACCGCCCCGGGCGGCAAAAGCTCTAGCTACGTCCCTGCCCCCATACAAGCTGTATTTTGTATTTGAAAATTGGAATGTTTAAAATCATTTTTTGTCATTTAAATATGTTTTTAGCTTAAGGCTACACTCTAATATCGCAACCCACGTGAAACCACGTTTAACGTCATTGAATAAAGAGTCGGTAATCACATATTTTAGTGGAACGTTTATTTAAATTTGCGCGTTTTGAATAATGTCAAATGCGTGATCCCCCCCTTTTTTCGGTGCATGACGTCATTTATTGGCGGCCCCTAAAAGGGCGGCATATTGGTGACCGCCCCGGGCGGCAAAAGCTCTAGCTACGCCACTGGTTGTACTGTACCGCCTACATATGTGGTTACAATGCCTACATATGTTGTTGTACTGCCTAATAGAGATGAGAGAAATGCATGTTTATCCTGAGCCTATTTCAAATTCTATTTTTACTTTTACCGAAACCTTTTGTTAATTTGGTCACTATAAATATTGGTCAGGCGTGCGGGGGTGGTGATGGAATAAAATTGCACCACTTGTCAGTGCATACGCCCTAAGTGCCTTTGTGGCAGTCTCATTTTCACATGTGAAATGTTCGTGTTCGTGTGCTTGTTACTGTCATCAGGTGACAGTGAAATGTGAGGTGACCTGATGTCAGGACTGTCTTGTGAGAGCTATGTGTTAGAGACAATGTCACAGCAATGGGGCCGTCCATAAATTTTTGCCTTTTTTCCCTCACCCTGCTCTTTCCTCCTCGTATCACGTCGTCACAAAAAGTTAGACCCCACCTCCAAATATTACGTCACAAAGCTTTGATTCCTTAAACTAAACCCTTTTTTTAAAAAAAATATGTTTAAAATCACTTTTTTTTAAATCATCTAAGTATTTATTTAGTGTAGGACTGCATTGTAGTATCGTAAGACGCGTGAAGCCATGTAAAACGTCATTAAATAAATTGTAAAGCAGTGATTCTCAAACTTTTTCGTATGATGGACCGGAGGAAATTTTTCCATTGCACCAGGTACTGGTGCATTCTCTTTTCCCGTTTTGACGTGACTTTCCCTGTACTGACATGATAGCAAAATGAGCCCCTACATGGCCTAAAGTCCTACAAGATTATGCATAAATTAGGTTTGTTTTATAAAATTTCACAATGTTTAATTTGTTTGTTGCCAACACTGCAACGGTAATGTCAAAAACCCTTTGATGTGATTAACCTTCAAGCCCTTGAGTGTGATTATTGATATTACAGGGCTCATTTCATTGTTGATAGACCTAGAATATAAAAATCCTGGACGATTCCCCAAAGACATACAAATTTTTGGTTTTGTGGTCCCAAATTCGGGCGTGGATGCAATTTCCGAAAAAAACACCACCAAAACCAACACTTAATCAACATTAAAAAACTCCAATGAGAATGCAGGACTAAACACAAATCGTAGATAAGCATACGACACAATAATCTTCTGTATAGAAGGAGCGTCTGTAACAGATAGCATAATTGATTTATATCCTATAGTGACAGTTTTCCTGCTAAGTGTATGCACGCCAAAGGCACTTGGTCTAAGGTTACCACATTGATATCAAATCGCATGGCAGTGGAGTACTGCGAGAACTGTACGGACCCCACATTTGTGCTGGAAAAATAGGATGTCATCTTGTGCGTCGCAAGATGCAACGATCCCGGCGAGTGGAAGACTGAAAAATAAATTGACATTAAAAAATATCCAATATCCTCATAATGTTTTACACCGTGTAACCTCACCAGTTCGGATTTTTTTCCAATATTTTTTTTCACACAAGAGAGGTAAATATACTGTCATCAACGGACGAGGCGTGTTTAGCATGTTGTAATACTCTTTTGGGGTTTAAAAACTAATGAAAAATACCTTGCTAATCCTATCGATTGGTTTAACGAGGGGTCGGTGAACAGCGATCAATTACCTCATTTTTGGTAAAAAGAGAACTCAAGGGGGTAATGCTGAATCATTGTGGGCATATAACATTCGCGCGTGACGTCCTTTATGGACGACCACTATTTGTTAGTGTTATTTAAAATGTAACACCTAGATTTGTGAGTGACAATGTCACAGCTATGTGTTAGTATTAGGGACAAATGTCACAGCTTCGTGTTAGTGAGACAATGTCACAGCTATGTGTTAGTATTAGGGACAAATGTCACAGCTTCGTGTTAGTGACAATGTCACAGCTATGTGTTAGTATTAGTGACAATGTCACAGCTTTGTGTTAGTGACAATGTCACAGCTATGTGCTAGTATTAGTGACAAATCTCACAGCTATGTGTTAGTATTAGGGACAAATGTCACAGCTTTGTGTTAGTGACAATGTCACAGCTATGTGCTAGTATTAGTGACACAGCTTTGTGTTAGTGACAATGTCACAGCTATGTGCTAGTATTAGTGACACAGCTTCGTGTTAGTGACAATGACGCTCAACGTTCTCTGTATCAGAATGACTAGCTTAACATAATGACACATTTCTCCTCCTTTCTCTCTCTCTTCCTCTGTTTCCCCACACATTCTCCTCTAATGATCTTTCCCGTAACCATCTGTTCAATCTGCATCCTCCCCCTCCACACACACACCACACACACAAATGACAACACCAGTTATTGTCCAGACAGGTTGGTTGGTCCATCTAGTACTAGTTACAGTCTAGTGCAGGGGTCTCCAAACTTTGCTGCCTGAGGGCCGCTTTGACTGTCAAACAGAAGTTTGGGTGCGGACAGCAAACCCCCATCTGATAAGTTTTGTCGTAAACTTCAGGCAAAAAAACATAGTTGTTTTTGGAAATTAAAAGGTCTCCAGGAGCGGATGAGAGGGCCTCATGGACCGCATCTGGCCCTCTGGCCGTAGTTTTGAGACCCCCTAGTCTAGTGTATAATGTTTCACTCTCGGTTCCAACTCTTTGGTTACCGTACAATAACTAATAATCTTTTTTGTTTTTCTGCTGCCTCTCTTTTCATAAAGCATTTTAAAAATCTTTGTATTTTGATGTGTCTGTGTCTTTTGGTGCGTCTCTGTGTCTTTTGGTGCGT